>JAYESA010000013.1:183069618-183179618 GCA_036927795.1 Iris macrosiphon
GAATTATTTTATAGATCATAGATGGTTTAAGTATGTTTATAATGTATAATGAAGAAATTTATAAGATCTAAATAAGTTTGTTAAAGGCCACGTGCATCCTGCTGGATTCAAATTGACATGAACTACTTTACATAAATAATCATAGAATATGACTGATAAATTATCATTTTTGGGTCAAGGGAACCATTCACAATCAATGATAAATGACCTTCTATAAGCAAACCTTCCATTTTGAGCAGACTTTGAAGTCGACCCCTCTTGCACAATAGAGATAAGAATTTACCATTGTTCTACAATGGTACAATTAATAACATTTCTGAGAGCTGCATACATAAAATACAGCTATGAAGCACTTAACAGCGGCAATAGTAGATATTTGGAGAAAATTTTAGAGAACCATTAGTAACTAAACCCAGGTCCGGCCCTGAGCTCATGAGGGTCCGAAACGAATTTTTAAAATGAGGTCCCTTACATAATAAAAAAAAAAATGAAACAAAAAAAAAATATATATAGCTCTACCAAGATTTGCACTAAGAATCCCTAATTTACAAGTCTAATGTAATAATCATTACACTACAATTGTTTTGTGATAGAAACAAAATTATTTATATATTTAAACAAAACAAAAAAATCGTCCTGCTAGTCTATGGGGTCCTGGACGATCGTCCTGCTGTCCTGAACCAGGGCCGGCCCTGACTAAAGCCGTGTAAAAGAAATCGACATAAACCCTTAATCGCAAAAGTAATGTTTCAAACCATTGTTATTCTACAAATTGATTTAAATTAATTGGAATTGCTCCATTAGACCAAGTTGCCTCAGTAGCAAATATGTGGTCGTTCTCTCAAATTGTTCGTTGCATTTTCTTCACTTGCCTCTTGAGCTATAGACAAGATCTACGATGCATTCCTTTTTAGCTCCTTCAAGTTCACAGTGCCCAGGGAGAGGGTTGACGGCAAGTCAGCCATTGCTCCATGAGAGGGTTGACGGCAAGTCAGCCTCTTCCGATCGAAGAAAGGAGGTCCAGGGCCATTGAAGGTACCATTCATACTCTAAACAACAAATTTGATAAATTATTGGATGAATTAGCTAGGTCAAGTGAGGAAGTCGAAGTTTCTCAGTGTAATAGTCCACTTCGCTCAGTTCTGCAAGATGACTCAAACGACATATCAGCACTTGGACTTGGAGTTTTTAGTGGTTCACTCGGAGTCTTGCTTGGCCGAGGCAAGTCCTCGTTCAGGTGGGTGGCTACGATGAGCTTATCTTTGCTTGGCCTGCACACCTAAGAATTTGGAATATACATGCTAGTCGCTAGGCAGATCATCCATTGCATGCTAATAAGAATACAACGCACCTAGTTAAGGGAATAATTACATCTTGTATTGCTTGCATTAGAATATGGAAATGAAACTTGGTTCATTGTTAGTTCCTCGTACTACCTTTATACTCTGGCTAGCATAATCGCTTATGTTTTCAAGTAAGGCTATGCCGCATGTTTCCTTAAATCTATATTCATATTGTTCCAATTGCTTGTCTGTTTTACATATTCTCTATACTTATATCGTAAGATTCATGCCACAACCAGTAACACTATCCATGTCTTGCATTCATCTAGTTAGCCGAAAGACTATTGAATAGTCATTCCATGCAAGTATGAACTTGAAAGTATTCGGGACCATTAGGTCGCCAAGGCAGTTCCCGAACTAGGGGATTGAATCATGTCAAGTAAAGCAAGAATCATAGCTCGTGGAGCAATACTCGTTTAGGATAAGAATCAAGAATTAACATGTCATGTCTGTAGACCCAAGACTTGCATAGTCGCGGACAACTTGGTGCACAAGGAAGATTTTCGAATCTCGTTCCGCGGAAGGTCTCCGGGGCACTGGGGCCGATCCGATCTGGGTGAAACCTCTCACAGTCTTTTTTATGTGCGGGCAGGATGGCGTATAGCGATTCATGTTCCTCGCGCCATTCTCGCTCTAAGACTGGTAGTCTCATGTGCGTGCAGGATGGCATGTAACGCCTCATGTTCTTTGAGTTGCATACCATTCTCGCTCAAGACTACATCACGTCCATTATGGCTATGCCTGCGACTCCTGTTCATATAGATTAAGTCATCCTCGTTTAGTGGCAATCCGCGTGCGAGTTATTGCATCGCACCTAGTAATCTGGAACACCTGAACGAATATAAGTATAAGACATCTGTACATATTTGAACAATAGAGTATCACATCTGAATCAGAAACACGCTCGTGACACTTTTGTTTGTTTATACGATTTTCTTGGATTTTATTATATATATTCGTGCTTGGTTTAACTTGGTCTACCTAGGACATGGAAGGACGAATGATAATTTGTTAAGTATTACCGTGTTACTCTTATATCGTGCGGCGTACTGTCACACGAGTTAGGCTTTATATCTTTGCCATAAAACTGATTCTAAGGAAAGACTAGAAAGACAGCAATGATAGAGTGCACATAACTAATTGAATATGTCGGATTTGTTGAGCGGGCGAGAAGCCTCCCCACTAGTGAATTCATGTATTGATAACCCACCAGATTGTTTGCAGGGTGCGGGAGAACCTCGTTAGGTGCGAAAACCCCCCTTCATGCATGCTAAGACGCGGAGTTTGCTCTGGAGCCTTGGAGCATTGCGTCCGGTACGAAAGCACATATACATGACATAATATTGGAACATCGTCTAAGTATCATCCCTTGTTGTAAGCCACTTGGTACGCCTTTATTGCTTTAAGAGAGAGAGAGAGATTTGAGAGACTTGTAATCTCGGCCTAGCGCTGCTTGTAATATTTATTCAGAATCAATAAAGAGCTAGTTTTTGTATCATGCTTGTGTTAGTTCTATGATTCCGCTATATCGACCTTGCGAACTTGTTATCTCACTTCTCGTTCTATGCCTGGCCTTACAGGGCACAACTTAGGCTCGTGTTGCATCATGCCCATGCGAGGACGATCGACCTTGTTGGGCCGGGACGTGACATATTGGTATCAGAGGTCGGCTTTACGTTCTTGGTCTCGTATTGATTCTCTCTGCTTGAAACTTTGTTCGTGGGTAATACGATAGACGCTCTCTCAATGTTCCTCAGGATGTTCCATACAATAAGACTAGCTAGTTGAATAGATCTCATATGAGTATTTTGCTTGAGCAGGACAGCTATACAGAAGACCTTGTGGGCTGAGAAATTGGTGTTACATATTAGACTTGTTTGGTGCTAGCATATTTGTGTGCGAGATTTGAATATCGTTCAGATGAGATAAGATAGATTCGAATCACGAAATTGAGAGATATCTATCAATGAAGCTAATTTTGGAAAAGATGATACCGTTGGTACGAACGTGCTTGGGTTTTAAGGAATGCATCGGTTGGATATTTAGTGATGCGAACATGATTTCAAAGATTTTCGTGTAGCTTGAACCTGGGTGGTGTATGAAAAAACTTTGAAGAACGTTCTTTAGATCATGGATTTCGGGATAGCAACTAGCCGGTCAGCAATGCAAAGTTGTGCAAGAGATCAGTACAAAGCCTTAGAACATGTGTAGCCTAGTAAGATTGATATCACGTGTCTCGTTCAAGAATTACTCGAACGGTTCTGTAGAAATTGTGTAGAAGTTGGGATGATGTCGGATAAGGATTTGAAACGAATAACTTGGTTGAGGAGGAATAAGAAAATCAAAAGAGATTATGTGATATGTTAGAATTGAATCAAACAGATGAACTTCGTGTCAAGGATTGAAAGTTTCATGAAATTTGTGGTGCCTTCACCGTAGCTTGACCGACTTCGCTATCTCTTAGCTGATTGAAATACATGTATTTCGGGGTGCCTTAACTATGTGTATGATCCAGACTCAGCAATATACTGAACTCGAACCTACTTCGCTATCGCTAAGCTTGGTTGAAATTACTATTAGAATAAGCGGGATTAGCGACATTTTTAGCGACGACTAGCGATTTTTATTCAGTTTTTAAAAGATTAGTCGCTATAAGTTCAATTTAGGTCGCTAAACGTCGCTAATATGTTTCATTTAGTGACGTTTAGCGACGTATATCTTTTTTTAAAAGATTACTCGCTATAAGTTCAATTTAGGTCTCTAAACGTCGCTAATATATTTCATTTAGCAACGTTTAGCGACATATTTAGCGACGTATATCTTTTGGACATTTAGCGACGTTTCATACGTCGCTAACTTAGCGTCGCCAATAATGACGTCGCTAAAACGTCGCTAAATTTTTTACTTAGGGATGATTCCCCCCATTTCCTTCGATCTCTCTCTCTCCCTCTACCAAAATTCAAACCCGTGTCCTCCCCCTCCGGCTCTCCTCCTCCCTCCGGCGCCCCCTCCTCCCTCCCGGCGCCCCCCCTCCGGCCATGTCCTCCCCCCTCCTCCTCCTCCTCTAGGTAAGCCCTCTCTCTCTCTCTCTCTCTCTCTCTCTCTCTCTCTCTCTCTCTCTCACACACACACACACACACACACAGGACACACATGGCACTGACACTGACATGATACAGACACGTGACAGACACTGACACAGACACGACACACACACGTACGTGACACCAACCCTAACACAAAACTGACATGACCTGGGATCAGGACCTAGGGTTAGGGTTAGGATTTTTGACCTGGGGTTAGGGTTAGGGTTAGGATTTTTGACCTGGGGTTAGAGTTTTTGACCTGGGGTTAGGGTTAGGGTTTTTGACCTCAGGTTAGGGTTAGTGTTTTTGTACTGCTATGTTGCTTGTTGTGTGTGTCTGGGCAGTGTTGATTGTGACTGACTGTGTCTGTGTGTGTCTGGGCAGTGAAGAGTGGGGTGCCTGTGAGGTATGATAGACTATGGTGGAGGAATGGTTGTGTGCAAGGAGTTTATTGGCTATACTCTGGGTTCAATTGAACTGCAGGTGAGAGGGCTCGGGTCAATCCAAGGCAAGGGCAAGTGGAGACTGTGGGTTGATATCAGTCAGTGAGGCTTGAGTCAAACATCTTAGTTGCTATAAGGGACTGTGGCACACAACAAGTAAATGGGGATATCTGTGTGTGGGGTTAGAGTATCAATTAAAGTGAGATATAAGGTTGAGTGGTGCTTTGGGAGTGTACTGTAATGTGTTCAGTCGCAGGCTTGTGGGAAGAAATAAATAGGATGGTGTATCCTTGTGAGTTGAGTGATCTCTGTGTACAGATGTTGGAGCCTGAAGAGTGTGCAATATGACCATTCAGTTTATTGGTAATGGGTTAGAGCATATCAGTAGCAGCATCAAGAGGGGTGTCACTGTGCAGCAAATTCACACTTGTGTATTGCTTAAGTGTTGCAGCATATGTGTATACAATATGAGATGGGGAGGCTCGGTTGTAGGCTAGTTAGGAGTACAGTGCAAGCTTGATTAAGGGCATGGAGGGCTCAGGTATTAGTTCAGTTGAGGGGTAGTGAGGTTGTAATGGGAGCTATTGTTTATGAGTTTAGTGAGTTAGTGCGTAGATGTTCAGGTTAGAGTATCATGTATTGCTTAGTAATTATGATGGGTATCAGAGTTGGACCAGTTAGAGGGGGAAACTGTTAGGACTGCACTGATATGAGTATGTAGTACATTCATGAGTGGCAGCAATAATCTGCAGGTAGAAGCAAAGAGGAAGGGGCAAACTTGAGTGCTAGTGCATTAGAGTTAGTATTTTGGTGAGTGTATGAGTACTTGAGGGAAATGAATGGTATAAATAGTATAGATTAGTGATGTATCAGGATATTAGAAGTAGGTAAGTATTGTGTACCAATGTGAAGTAAGGGTAGAGTGTTGGTATATTGAGATACCAAGTATCAAGGTATTAGGGCTTGGGAATTAAGGTAAGATATTTGAGATACCAAGGAACGAGTTCTAGATAGGTATAGAGTATGGTGTCATTAGGGAAGGGGCAAACCCTAACTCTCTCTCTCTCTCTCTCTCTCTCTCTCTCTCTCAGGACACACATGGCACTGACACTGACACGACACACACACGTGACAGACACTGACACAGACACGACACACACATACACACACGTGACAGACAATGACACAGACACGACACACACACACGTGACCTGGGGTTTGTTTGATAATAAACGAAAGAAATTAAAACCAGGTTTATACGAAACCCTTTCTTTGGTTTACAAATAAGAAAAATAAGTATAATTAATCCTATACGAGGATGTTAAGTACAAAAAATTTGATTCTGGAGAAATATTGCTATAGGAGTCTGATCTGCGGTCGATCACTTTGTCCCTTTGACTACACGATGACGAAGAAGTGCTGTAGAAGAAGAAAAAGAAGCTTCAAAGACTGCAGGAGGGATTGAACTCTCGTTGCCAAAACACTCTCTGAATATACTCTTTTTTCTTGGAAAATCCTCGACTTTCCGCCTTTTTTCTTCGACTCTTCGACCCTGGACCTCCGTGGTCGGAAGTCTCTATTTATAGAGTTCAGCTACAGTCGGCGTAGAAATCGAACAGCGGGGAGAGCTGCACCTTTTATGCGGCGGTTATAATAACTGCTACCCACGTATGAATGATCTCTTGAATTAGCATGTGACGCGTGTCCCATTATGAGATAATGCGTATAATAGCTCATCGAAGATCACGGCATGCAAGCCATGTATATAACTGCCCCTCGCGTAGAGATGGCTGGCATAAAAGCCAAATAACTGTCTCATTGGCGTAAAAAACCAAATAGCTGTTCTGATGGCGTAGAAGCCAAGTAACTGTTCTGATGGTATAAAAGCCAAGTAGGCGTAGAAGCCGAATAGCTGTCAAGTTGGCGTAGAAGCCAAGTAGCTGTCAAGTTGGCGTAGAAGCCAAGTTCTGCATAAAGCTTGATGCTGCATAGATAGGTGACCAGCGTAAAGATAGCCAGTTTATCCTTCTTTGACTGAGGTTTTGAGCGTATCCTGAGCCAGATAGCCTTATCACGCACCTTTGCAAATATAGCCTGAGTTGGCATATTTCGAGGAGATAGCATACAGCGTACTCCTATAGTTTGAAAATAGCCAGTATTTCAAGGAGATAGCATACGGCGTACTCCTATAGCTGAAAATAGCCTGTTGGGCGTAATGTGCGGGGATGGTGATGTGGACGTATTAGCCATAATTATAGCTCACCCAGTCATTAAAAGTAGAACCAAATCTCGTGCATTAAATGCAAAGATCTGCCTCCATCTCGCGCATTAATTGCAGAGATGTGCCTCAAGTTTTGTGCGAAGAGCAGCTTTTGACGTGGCTGTTGGTTTTGTCTCATCCTGAGCGTAAAGCTCATATCTGCCTGTGTAGAATAGGCAGCGTATTCCTTGAATACGTAAACGACGTCTTATATCAAGGATTATGTCACTAGACGACAGTCTGGAGTTCTGTACAGAGTCATCATTACAGCCGTTCTCTCGATCACCGTGAAGTACTCTTTGTCAGGAGTCAGGTTCACTGCTTGATCTGACAGGTTCATTCGAGGAATACAATCCTCGTACAACTTTCTGCTGCATTAAAAGTAGACAAATTTTACGCCGAAGTGGCGATGTAGCAATCTTTTTACGCCGAAGCAGTCTGGAAATACTGCATTACGCGGGTTATTTTGGAGCTATATTTTCCGCTGAAATAGCGTTGAAGCTCTGTTGTACGCCAACGGCTCTGAAGTCATGTCTTACGCCACCCTGTGCTGGAGCTCTGTTTTACGCGGCTGCCTGCATGTTTGAGGGTTTTACGCGTAGAGATTCCCCAGCGTATTTTTCATGTTTCTACAAGACCCCCTTCAAAGTTTTCAAAATTTCTCGTTATTTGAAACACTTTGAATGAAGCATGAAACGTTCAAGGTTGACTCGTTCCGCGAGGCTGATTTCTCCGCGAATTTTTAGGAGTTTGTTGGGATTCGGTGTGTTCTCCTCTGCCTATATAAAGGTGACTGAGTTAATCTGTTTTCCCACATTTCTTTCACCACAAAGAAATGGTTGTCGAGCTCCGTCGGGTTGATTTGAGGAAGAAGAAGATCATGTTCTTCCAAAATATAAGGAGCCGTAAAAAGAGGCGTCTTCGAGCAAATGTCCTCTGCAACGATGGATCATGGAAGGATATCATAGCTTCCTTTGCTCGGGATAATCAACAATTTCATATGGCGATTCGTCCAGGAGAGAGGAAGGGTTGTATTAGACCATACAACTTGCAACCTGTATTTTCTCCCATCATGGCGCTGGACGGAGGCAGACAGCTTGGCCCTGTCTTCCAGTATTGAGTTGGGTCTGAACCCCCAACACAATTTCTAGGGCATGCTGTCCATGGCGTATGGAGGGTGGGCTTGAATAATTTATACATGCCAGTTTTGTATCCTCCCGCCATTCACCATTTTCTTGTTCATCGGCCGTAGAAGCCGATGAAGTATCGTAGAAGACGAAAAAGATCTACACCAATATGAGAACCTGACACAGCAGATTCTTGGTGTGGTCTTAAATGAAAATGAGAAACCCTTTGTAGAAAAAGGATTTCCATCATATGTAATCATGAAGATGAAAAACCCTTTGTAGATTGGATTTCTATCATATGTAATCATGATTAATAAGATTGTCTTCTTTTACGCATCTGATGATTTGCCATATTTGCTATGAGGAAGTCTGAATATGTGCAGCTTCAGCACGTCTGAATAACTTTACGCTGACTTTGATAAAAGAGTATCTGATCTCGTCCCGTCTTTTACGCGTAACTGAAGACGCGTAGAAAGCTTCTTTAGCATTAAGTTGAAGATCCAAACTGTCATGCTATTTTGGACGAGGAGTCGTGTAGAATTTCTGAACTGTCACTTCTTTGAGACGAAGGATTCTTGTTCAGACCATTATCTTCAAGAATGGTTTCCTGAAAATCCCTTGAAAAATAGGGCGAGAAATGGCCGTCAAACAGGCCATACTTGAACTTTTGAGAAATATTCCAGCTGGACTTCGGATGAGCTTCCAATCGACCCAAGAGGAAGAGCTATCTTCAATGTTGAACTCTGTATGTTTTGGGCACTTGGAATATTTTGTAGCCAAGAAGGAACATATGTATCTTCTGAGCGTAGATCCTTGTAATTGACCTTCTTGAAAATTGTTCAGATATACGCGTATTCTGGCCTGCGTATTTTAAGATATGCGAAAAGTCATAGATTCGTAGTATCTGTATCTTCTGAGCGTAGAATCGTAGATTTGTAGCCTCTGAGCGTAAAAATCTTTCGAGCATGAAATCATAGATTTGTAGCCTCTGAGCGTAAAATCGTAGGTTTATAGCCTCTTGAGCGTAAAAGCTACTGAGCGTAAAAGCATCTGGGTGTAAAACCATAGACTTATAGCCTCTGAGCGTAAAACCGTAGATTTGTAGCCTTTCGAGCGTAAAAAAGCTCCTGAGCGTAAAATCGTAGATTTACTCTGCGCGTAAAATCTGGATCCACTGACTGACTGTCTTCCCTAAATGATAGGCTGACGTGGTCCCAAATCATAACCGAATATTAAATATCGGATTTGGTTAGGGATTCGAAGAGTTATCCAAACTCTATAAATAGTCTGAAGTCCTGAGAGAGAAAACTTTTATATGTCTTCCCAAAACCCTTGCTTTTCAAGAGCCCTTCTTCTTCGTCTCTTTTCTCGAGAACTCAGAATTGCCATGGCGCCTAAACAGACTTCTACTGCTAAGGGAAAGAAGGTCGCTTCCTCTTCCCGTTCCACTGCTCAAGCACGAGCAACTCCCATTAGGCTGACCGAACCTCAATCGGAACGCAGCGCTCCATCATCGAGCTGTGCTCCAGACATTACAAGTAAAGACTTTGGGAGGAAAAATTCTTCACACACGTTGTACGTGCACGCGTAAGGTCATCTTTTGTACTGAAAGCCTCTTCGAGGACGATGATGTACAGAGATGTTTCATTATTATGCGCACATTCCTAATGTGTCGGCGTAAGAACTCCATATTTTTGCAGTCTGGTGTAAAAACTCAGACTATCGAAATTTGGAGTAGAACTGCAAACTTTGAATTTTATGTGCTGGATATGACTTTCGGCGTAAAAAAAATTTAAATTTTGTCAATCTGGTTTAAAAGCTCAGACTGTCAGATTTTGGTGTCTACTACTAACCTTGAATTTTATGCATCGGAAATAAGTCCCAGCGTAAGACTCAAGTTTTTGCAGTCTTGGCGTAAAAGCTCAGACTAATAATCTTTGGCGTAAACTGTAAGAGTGTATCGTCTAGTGTAGAGACTGACTGATTTTCTTGCATTTTGTAGTGGACTTGCAGATTTCTCCTTTGGCTGAGGTTATGGGCTCTACTGCTGGGATGTTGAGCTCAAACTATTTGGAGGACCTGTCCCACGTGACATTTCCTATTTCTGGAGCCAAATATTCTGAAGAAAGGAAAACCCTACTCTCGTCCCAAGGAGAACGCATGCTGCTGAGTATGATCAGTGGGGAGCCTTTGACATACATAGACGGGACGGAGTATAAGAAGCCATGCTTCTTGTTCGGGGACGTTATCGACAAACAGTCCCAGACCAAACCTAAGAAGGAGGATTGGGTGTTTACTGCTGAGGGCACGGTCATGTATCTGCCCGGATGCTCAGGGATTACCCTATCTCTGCGTTCTTCCATGCCACATATCCTAGGAAGATGTCATGGACCCTGACTCCCGACCTTCATGGCCGACCAAAGAAAATCTTATACAACAAGGAATACTACGGGGGGGCCTATATGAGTCGTCCCTCGGGCCCTGTTGTGCCCTTTAGAGGATTACTGTCGGGTAGTATTTCGAGTGAGGATACTTCGCTGATCCAGCCGGTTCAGATATCGACCTTCTACAACGACTTTATGGGGCAGGAAGGAATGTACCCCAGGGTCAACCCTCGGTCCAGTGGATGGCTGAGCCCGGGGAATCTTCGATGGGCCAGTTTGACTGCTTGGGCCCTGAAGCACTTTCAGACGGAGCTGGAAAGTATTGGTCTGTTCGCGGCTGTGAGTGCCACAAGTGTTGGGCTGCCTCTCAACCCTAACTTGTTCTTAGCCTTGATGGAGCGATACAACTCGCTCACTGGGACTTTTGCCACTCCGCTGGGTGAGTTGGGCTTAGCCCTTCATGAGATGGCAGAGATTTCAAAGCTGCCGATGGGGGACGTTCCTTATGAAGAGTACGTCCCTACAAATAGGGAGTTGAAGGATGCAAACCCTCGGGCAGTGGCAGTATATCAGGAGCTGATGTGCCACTATCTTGCCTGCACCACTTTCTACAAGGAGCCCTCTGACTTGGCTCACATCAACAAATGGGAAACCTATCTCTTCTTCCACCAAGCCAGGAATATTAAGTTGGACAAGGTGGTAGATAGCCGAGATAGGCCTTTGAACCTCCTGAGCATGCTCAATGCTGACACGGTCGATGACCTTATTGAAGATGCAGGGGCTCCAGATCATATTTTTGACGAGGAGATAGAGGGTTACCCTGTCGGCACAAAAGCCTTCAGTTATATGAGGCATTGTCGTAAGCCTCTGTCAACGAAAGCTCAATTGGCTGGCTTTCTCTCCGTCTGGCTTCGCCGTTGGGTAGTGCCTGGCATCGCGTTTGCAAATCACATCCATCGTAACTCCTTATGGCCTGCAGTGCGTTTGGTGTTCGGAGCAAGACTGGGCTTGCTTCCTGCTATGGTATATAGAATACAAGCAGGTCTGAGGGCCCTTACTGATGGGCTCCTCGAGTGGAATTACCATTCCTATATTTGATGGGATGGCTAGTTCTTCACAACACCAGGGTGATGTCTCCCGGTCCTGTCAGCGGTTCGGGAAATAACTTCTTGTTGACTTACAAGAATTTCTCCTGGAACGTGGCGACCGTCATAGATTGCTGGCGGGCTTTAAATGTTGTCCACATCTGGAAGCTCTTCTGTATTGTTTCCCCCATACACATCAATCAACAGGGGAAGAAGCTTAAGGATGGAGGTCAAGGGAGGACCATTCTTTACCCTGAAGCCTTCTATTGGTTGGTCTGTATTAGACCTTCTTATTTGCTGGACAGAAGCGATGACCACTGCTATCTGGAGCCTTATCTGCCCAGTCGGTTTGTCAGGCAGTTCGGGTACGACCAGTTGCATATGGGGAATGCCATTACCAGCTTTAATTCCAAAGATGGACTTATTGATGGAGCCCGAGGATGGCGATACTTTATCATGGACTGTACTGGTACAACTTTTGCTGTGCCCACAACTTCTCTCTCTATGGAGTTGCGCATCCTGCACTCGTATGCGTAGTTCTATGCATCCATCAATAGCTTCCATCGCGATTTTAATGTGCGTGGAAATTTTAGGATGCCCTCCCATAGACCTGGTGGAAGGGAGGAGATTCCGTCTGTTTCCTCGGATGAGAATGAAGACACCGCCGGGGCAGACGAGATCTTGACGACAATACCGAGAGGCATAATAGCTCCGCCAGCTAAGCCTCTCGTTATCCCCCAGAAACGGAAGGCTTCCACTCAGAAAGAGCCTTCCCCTTGCAAGAAAAAGATTGCCAGAGGTCCGAAAAGGGCTTCCACAAGAGGGGCTCCTAGGAGCGAGCCTGTCGTTTCCCCTGTTGGGGATGATTCTTTGATTAGAGGTCCATCGCCTTTTAGAAAGGGGACCTCCATAGTTTCGGCTGGCAGTGCCGGAGATTCTTTGCTCGAGATCGCTGCTACTACTGCTTCTGGTAGTGCTACGAGATCGCCTCCAAGGCCGAGCATAATAAGATTGCATATACCTTTATCCAGACCAATAATGGGGGTAACCCCTACTTTGTCTGTAAGTATATCTAGCGAGATTTTACCCGATGAGCCTCGAGTGGATCTTGGTGAAGACTGGGAAGACCACTCGCCAGTGTCAGTTGGTGCACCCCCTTCTCCAGGTATGATAGCTTGTCTAGCATCATTAAGAGATATTTTAGCTATTCAGGCTGCGGACGTGACATATATACCATCGACCATGGGTAAATATTGTCCTTACGCCCTTTTTAGGAAAATTAATCATCAATTTGATATTAACTTTCTCTTATCTTCTTCAGGTGCAGGCGTCTCAGGGGAGGGCGGAGTTGATGCAACCTTTGATTTTGTTGCAGATACTGTCGATGAAACGACGTCGTTTGATATTGAAGAGGCATGCTTAGAAGCTGCCGATCCTTCGTCTGCCATGTTATCAAGTGTCGTCTCGCCAACGGCAGTTCAGATATCTTTAGAGGATGATGAGCTCATCATCTCGACTGTGCCTCCTTCGTTGAGTACGCCAGCAACTTCTACCATTGCTGGTGTTCATTCTTTTATAGCACCCTCTGTAGAGGCGACGACCGTGGCAACATCCTCTACAGTCATTCCTGGAGGGGGATTCACGGATATCGTAACCACTCCCAGCGTCCACTCGAGCTATGCCATGCTAGTTGAACAGTATACTAGCGTATTCTATATCACTTTAAAAATATTGATATCGATGGTGCTGGAGAAGAATCTAGGATTCAATGCTCTGAAGATGTCCTCCAATCTCACTATAGCACAGATTAGAAATTTCAGTGACACTGAAAGGGCTAATGCGCTAGATCAAATAGTTAATGGTTTAGAACAATCCATTAACGAGTATTTGCAACTATCTCGAGGCAACGTCAATGATATGATTCAGTCCGAGTACGACTCCTTGACTGCGAAGCTTGCTGAACAGATGAAAAGCTTAAATAAATCTATCCAGACACAGCAACAGGAGATTGGTGCAGAGCAGGCCGTCTTGGAAGAGGTTATTCCTCTTCTAACAAAGTGCGAGGCCGAACATGAGGAAAATGAAGCGAGGGTCCGCAAATTGGAAGCCAAACTCGCTCAGGCGAAGGGGTGGTCCTTCCAATCATCGGCAGCTTTAGATGTGGTGAAGGGCCGAATGGATACAGCTCAGCAGAACTTGGCACGTGCGGGAGTCATTCATGCCAAATTTGTTCATGCTCGGTCCGAATTATCCCTCTTGAGTGATGACGAGGCACGACTGGAAAGGCTCGCGCTAATGTCTTGGAATCCAGGAATGAGAGGATGTCCGCCTTGGCGCCGCAGATTCGTGATTTGACAGCTCCTCCCCAATGATGTACTTTTTGCTTTTCTATGTAATTTGCTCTTCCCGGAGATAATAAAGAGACTTTATCTGACTTTGTGGACCCATCATTTTTGAATATAAATGATAGGCTAGGGTGAAAGTGATATCAGAGGTAATATGGACGTGATATACTTTCGGTAAGCTTCAGCTGGATATATCTATTCAGAGGTTATATGGACATGATAGAATATGATCCAACTAAATTTGTGTACAAAACACTATCAGAGGTAATATGGATATGATATGTTTTAAAGTTCCAAATTAGTTAAACATATCTATTCAGAGGTTATATGGACATGATATAATATGCTCCAACTAGTCTTTGTACGTAGTACCGTCAGAATGAGATCTTCACCATTCTCTGTTTAAGCAAGGGAGGTTAAGCGTAGTACTTATTCAGGAATTTGCCGTTGATATGAGCCATTAACAAGTCTCCATTAGGGTTGGCTAATCTGTAAGCGCCATTTGAAAATGTTGTTTCAATCACATAAGGGCCCTCCCATTTGGGCTGGAATTTACCCTTACTTTTGTGCGTGATGATCATTGGCCTTTTCACAGCTAAAACTAGCTTGCCAACTTTGAACACTCTTTCTTTCACTTTTTGATTAAAAGCTCTGAAAATGCGTGCCTGGTAGAACGCAATGCGCTATTGAGCTTGAAGGCGTTTCTCGTCTAATCCTTCTAGCTCTTGAAGCCGTAATTGATCGTTGTTTTCCTGAGTCAACTCATTCGCCACTGCTATTCTGAGTGATATAATTTGAATTTCAATGGGGAGAACTGCTTCACACCCGTAGACTAATGAGAATAGGGTACAACCCGTCGGTGCTCGTACTGTTGTGCGGTATGCCCAGAGGCATTCTCCCAGTTTTTTATTCCAATCTCTTTTGTTCGAAGAAATAAACTTTTTCAAGAGTTTGATGATGGTTTTGTTGAAGGCTTCCGCCAAACCATTAGCAGCAGGATTATATACCGTAGAGGCCATATTTTATATCCGATTCTTATCGCAAAATTGGTGAAACACTTGGCTGATAAATTGAGGCCCGTTGTCATGGATTATCCTTCGGGGTATCCCAAAGCGATAAATGACATGATGCTTGATAAAGCTGATCACGTTGGATATCTTTACTTTAGCAAGGGGAATCGCCTCCGTCCATTTAGAGAAGTAGTCCGTGATAGCCAATATGAACCGATGTCCTCTAGAAGATGACGGGTGAATAGGACCAATAATGTCCATTCCCTATGCTTCAAAGGACCATGATGCAATGGTAGGATGTAGATACTCAGAAGGATGATGTATAAAATTCACATAAACTTGACAGGCTTTGTATTGTCTAGCATATTTTACTGCATCTGCAATCATAGTAGGCCAGTAGTAGCCCATCCTCCTGATACGATCCGATAACTTAGGACCGGGTTGATGTGCTCCACATACACAGTCGTGAGCTTCACGGATGACCCGCTTTGCATCATGATCGGAGAGACATCGTAGCAGTAGTCCATCGTATGTTCGACGATATAGGCTTTGTGAAGAGGCATCAAAATAGAAGCATAATGATCGTCTTTTGATAGACACTACTTCTTTAGGATCCTCAGGTAAGATTCCGTATGCCACAAAATCTATAAAGGGCCTTCTCTAGTCTCTCTTAGGAGGAACCGTGTTTGAGGCGTAGCTGCGTTCTATGTGAAAGTTATTTTTCACACAGAATAGATCTCTATTGAGAAGAATTACCGAATTCTGCCTCTTTATAGGAATAGCTAGATCTGCGGCTAGACTGGCCAGAGCATCGGCTTCCAAATTTTTAGATCGAGGCACTTGCTCTAGGAAGAATCCTTTGAAAGATATTGCAATCTCGAACGTTGCTTGGTGATAAGGAATGAGGTCTGGATTGCGGACTTTATATATTCCTCTGACCTGATTGACGATCAGCAGAGAATCGCCAAAAGCTTCCAGGTATTCCACATCTAATTCTTTAGCGAATTGTAGCCCGATTAATAGGGCGTTATACTCTGCCACATTATTAGAGCAGGGTTCGCTAAGAGAATATACTCGATAGATGACGAGTTTATCAGGAGTCACTAGGACAATTCCTACTCCTGAAACCATATTTTTCCTGGGACCAGTCCTGGAGGCACCATCGAAGAATAGGTGCCATGTATCACTTTCCATTGCGGAATTACATTCTGCAACTTCGTCGGAAATATCCTCGTATAGCTTAGAGGTTTCCGGAATTGGATGAGCAGCTAAGAAATCAGCCAAGGCCTGACTTTTATGGACTTCTGAGGGACATACACCATATCATATGGTGTTAATAACATCGCCCAAGTCGTGAGTCAGGAATTGAGAACACTCGGCTTGTTCATCAATACTTGAAGAGGATTGATTCTGGAGATGATATGAATAGTTTGGCCCGTGACGTAATATCGCGTCTTCTGAATGGCGAACATTAGGGCCAAGCATTCTTTTTCTACTGGATTGTACCGGTGTTCAGCTCCGACCATCATCCTGCTTAAATAGTAGATAGCCTGTTCATGACCCTCATTATTCTTCTGTGCGAGGAGAGCTCCCAAAGAATGATCCATTGCTCGAACATACAGCAAAAATGGTCTTCCTATGACGGGAGGCACCAGAACTGGAGGATTAGTGAGGTAGCATTTGATATTATTGAACGCTTGCTGGCAGGCTTCGTCCTACACAAAGGACACACCTTTCTTTATCAGGCGAGAAAAAGGTTGACATCTCCCAGAGAGGTTGGATATGAATCTCCTGATATAAGCCAGACGACCTAGAAATCCCCTGAGTTCCCTCAGATTACGGGGTGGTCGCATTTCTAAGATAGCCTTCACTTTATCAGGGTCCACTTGAATACCTTTAGCGGTAATGATAAATCCCAGGAATTTGCCACTGGATACACCAAGAAAGGACTTTGTAGGATTCATTTTGAGTTGATGTTGGCGCATCAACTCGAATACTGTCTTCAAGTCTTGGATATGAGTACCCTTGAAGCGACTTTTAACAGCAATATCGTCTACGTAACATTCTACTGTTTTGCGTAAGTGCTCATGGAATATGTTACTCATAGCTCGCTGATATGTAGCCCCGACATTCTTTAATCCGAAGGGCATGACAGTGTAGCAATATACCCCCAGTGGTGTACGGAAGGCAGTATACTTTTCATCTTCAGGATGCATCTTGATCTGATTGTAACCTGAAAATCCGTCCATGAAAGACATGCATTCAAAACCGCATGTATTATCGATCATGACGTCTGTAATAGGAAGAGGGAACTCATCTTTAGGGCATGTCACATTCAGATCTCGAAAATCGATACAAACATGCACTTTCCCGCTTTTCTTCATAACTGGGACAACATTGGCGACCCAGTCAGGATGTTGTTCTTCCCGGATGAACCCGCAGGCTATCAACTTCTTGATTTTAGCTACGATGGCATCCATCATATCCGGACGGAACCGGCGTTGGTGTTGCTTCAACGGCTTCGAATTGGGAAATATGTTGAGCTTGTGGGTAGCCACTTTAGGATCAAGACCTGGCATATCCTCATAATTCCATGCAAAGACGTCGATATATTCTTTTATTAGCTGGATCATCTCTTCCCGTTCTTCTTCGGAAAGATTGTTACTGATAAATATCGGCTTTGGTGAAAGTTCATCTCCGACATCGATCTGGATAACTTCATCTTCAGTGGGCGGTTCTCTCTACTCGAACCGGAGTTCCCATTGTGTATTCATTTGCTGAGCCCAGGATTCATCTTCAAATAGTTCAGATTCGTGTTCCTCTGTTCCAAGAGAATCTGTCAATACCATATTTACTGATAATACCTGTTCGAGATCAGCATATGAGCCGGAGGATGACGAGTCATCTTGAAAAGAGGAAAATGTATCCTCATCTGACTCAGAAGTTGTAAGAGATGTGGTATATCCTAACCCAAAACGAGTTCGTTGACAGTAGGGATCACCATGCAACGGTATTCGCCTGCCTTTCCCATAGTTGAGGCCTGGTTCTGACTTCAGATCATAACCCATACTTTGCATAATCTTTAAAGCTTGGGAGCTATATCTGTGAACCTGTATTTTTTCAGCATCAGATTCGTGAGAATCTTCTTGTACAATCGGTCTGTTGCGCATGCGACCGAAGACTATTGGATGATGATTGCTGCGAGTAGGCGGGATAATAAAGATAAAATCTTCATGTGGCCCATATATCGTGATGACATTAGATGTTGATACGACTTTCCACACATACGGATGATAAGAGTCTATAGCTTCTAAGAATTTTTGTGCTATAAGCGCTATATCATTATAGTGGTAGGATTCCTGTTTTGGAAATTGGGCGTCAGTATACTGAAAAAGAGAATCTTTATTATCGTCAGAAATTACGTTCCCGGTTGTATTTACATCAGTCGGCTGCTGGTCGCGCCTGAGGTTGATGACCAAAGGTGGAGGCTTCTGATTCAGAGTGATCACTAGGGGATCACTTCGTCCTCCTGATTTGGTTTTATTCAAGTGGATAGCCATGGGTTCCAGGACTTTCAGACGGGTAGTCCGCCCTTTCACCTGGATTGATAGAGGTTGCTCAGCAGACGGTTCTCCTGGCTCCCGGTAGGATTCCTCCTCCGTCTTGCCTGACACCTCTTTCATGTAGTCTTGGGTGTACAACATGGCATCGGAATAGTAGGACTCTACTCCCTTGAACGGGTTAAGGTCATCAAACTCTGTTTTTACTGTTCCTTGGGCATCTATATATTTGAAGCATTGATGTAGAGTCGAAAGAACAACGTTGTGATCGTGGATCCATGGTCTGCCCAGTAGAATATTGTAGGACACCTCCGAATCGATGACGTAGCATGTAGCCACTGATCTAAGGTCTCCTATCTGGATCCTCAGCCGAATCTTCCCCAATGGCTTACTTTTCCTGGCGTTAAAGCCCATGATTGTTGTGGTGGTGTAAGCCAGTTCGCTGGTAGGAATCCTCAAAGGTCTGAGCAGATTATGAGGGATAATGCTGATCGACGATTCCGGATCTATGTGAATCCGGTCTACCTCCATGGAACCGACGTATCCGGTGTAATAGAGGGGTCTGTCATGCCTGTTATGTTTCAACAGCATGTCTTCTTGAGTGAAAGTGATGTTAGGGACCACTTCCATCACGTTATGGCATTGAGGACATGCCACAGGTTCTTTGTCGGGGGACTTGAGCTGAGTCAAGCATACATCCGCCTGTATTAATGCTTCACTTAAGGCTTGGAGAGTGTCTTTGGATAGCCTTAGGAGCTCAAAAATGGACAATCTGGCTGGTGTATTAGCCAAATGGCCAGGATGTCGAAGTTATATGGTTTCTCCAAACCTTTGTTTTGAATATTCTTCAAAGGTTTGTCAAAACGCACTTCGTTTTGCTTGCCCTTGTCCGTCGTAGTTGGTCTAGAAGGACCTGCCTCTGGTACGACAGGTTCAGGCTCTAGAAGTTTGGCAGCTGAAGTGTCTGCCGTTGCATCTTCCTGATTTTCTTCATAGTCCTTGAGGTAGGCTTTCCCTGAACGGGTTTCGGTAGCTAAAGCCTCTTCTTCTGATGTCGGGGATATTGCAACCATATGGCATGGTTTACGTCTTGAGTTCTTTTTAGACTTAGCCTTAGCAGCTTGAGTCTCTTCCTCAATCTCTGACATCAGATCAGGATGAACCCACATAATCTCACCACGCTGGGTAGTTAGGGGTACTAGGTCATGATTTTGACCCCTGGCCGGAGGGAGATTAATGATGTTCATCATCGCCCGTGGGATAGGTACAACACCATCCGGGACTTCTTGAGGGAGCAGATTACCGAATTAGAGAGAGATCATGTTGGCGGTGACCGTTTTCTCGCTATTACGCAGAGTAATGGCAATGGCATCGATCAACTCCTGAAAATTTCTTTTTAGTACATAACATGCCTTTGTGGGGTGATATATATACCTGTAGAAAATGCAGTACTTAGGATTATTGGTACTGCCGACTTCATTTGGCCGCTTTACTTCGGGGAGAGTGAGCTTCACTTTTGACTAGACAATCGAATATGCTTGGAATGTCATCATCATCAAAAGAATATTCTTCTATGGGTCTAGAAGTCCCAGGTTTCATCTGCGTAGTTGCTGGGGTAGATTGTCTGGACGTGTTAATCGCCAGAGCTTCCTTTTCTTTAGAACCATGAGGATGGTCGTTATTGGAAGATGACCGTTTCCCTTTGTCAGAGGTGGAGATCATGATTCCATTGTCACGCGCCTTCCGACTGTTGTCTTCGGCGGCTACCGCTGATATGATAAATGAGGGCCAATCATGGAACTGATATGGTCCTATGAACACCGAGATCAGTGGAAGAAGGTTCTTCCTACAAATGTCCACCAAGGCAGAATCCGGAACTCCGGGAGGCATCTGCAAAGTGGCCTGACGAAAACGTTCGATGAAAGTGTGAACGTTCTCTTTCTCCTTCTGTTTTACTTCGATGAGTGAAGACATAGACATGTCCATCCCTCCTTCGTAGAATCGAGCAAAGAACAGAGTCTTAAAATATTCAAAGAAAGTAATGCAGTTGTCCGCAAGACTACGGTACCACTGATAGGCCACTCCAGATAGACAGCCTTTAAACACTCGAGTGAGAAGGGCGTCATTCCCTTGCAATAACACCGTCATCATGCTAAAGTAGTTCATGTACTGGCTAGGTGACGTCTTTCCCTCAAACAAAACCATAGTCTGTGGTTTGTATTTAGGTGGGAAAGGGATCTCGTCCCAGATAGCTGGGTATGGTTGGTTGATTCCCAATTTCTTGAGCTGATCCTTATGCTTCAAGGCATCAAATTGGGCTTTCAATTCCCGCACTGCCTGCATTGGGTCTTCAGCTAGTAACGGGACCACAGAGTGGTGAGAGATCGGTTGTATTGTGACTCCAACCGGAGGCAATACGTTCTCCGAGTTAGGAAGTTGAGGAGCCGCTGACTCTTGATTTAGAACAGGCTCCTGGTTTGCATTGGATGGTGGTAGGTCTACCCCCATACGTATTTGAGTCGGAGGAACCGATGCTGGAGCTATAGCAGCTGTATGTTGAGTTAGCATCATCTGGTGCATATTCTTCATCATGGAATGCATCTCTTTCAGTGATGTCTCCAATACAGCGATGCGTTGCTCAGTACTTCCTGATGGGGAAGCCTCTTCGTGTTCATCTCCAATGGCATAGACTCCCATTTCTCTGGATGTCATTGAAGGGTTAGTATAGGTCTCTGTAGATATCGAGTCTATACTTTCAGCATCCGATTTGGGAAACTGGCGACCCCCAGTATCGGAATCAGAAGAATATGAAGCTGGTTGTCGTGACCTTGAACGGGTGTTTCGGAATACACCAGCTTCAATATTCTTAAGGAGTCTGTTGAATCTCCTTTGGCTTGGAGTTTTAGAGGGATGACGTCTTGAATTTGACCTTCCTCTAGGAATGTGCGACGCCATGTTCACTGATGCGACTGTAGGCTCTTCTTCCTGTAAAGACAGAGAGTAGTTCAACCGGTCAAAAACTGACCGTTTTGCCTTAGAACAGCAGTAATTAACTAAAACTTTGTGACTATTATAACAATGCTCCCTAGGGGTATAATAGACATGTTAGAAGATCCCCTGTCTTTACGCTTCTGGATCAGGAATTTACGCAAGTTAGGAGGATAATCAGGAGAAGAAGAAGAAGACTTATTCTGCCTTTTTACATCAGTAGGAATGTGGATATTGGGAATCATAACTCTCTCCCTGCTATAAGAATACAGCAGTTCAGCCATGTGAGTAGCACATGATCCATGAGGAGCGTATCTATCTACGTGCTGGGCCTTCTTTATACTGGAGGGTTCGTCCTGGCATAATCTGGAACTTTGCACATGTTGGCGTAAAACTGAGGAAGTCCTCAATCGGCCATCTGCCTTCCGCGTAATCTGAAGAGCGGGCAGATTCTTCTCTTGATGGCGTAAAAGCCGAGAGGTCGGGAAATCTGCCACTTGTTTTCCCTTGCGGTGGTTGCAAGGACCATCTGTCTCATCGCAGAGGGAAGATGTATTTTTATGCGCGGGGCGTGTTAGAAATTTCTGAATGGGCGCTGAGGCATTATCAAAAATTTTGTCTGCCACGTCACAAACGGGAGACTAAATTTTACGCGCGGGGCACGGTGTAGACTTCTGGACTGGCACTAAGGCATTGCCAGAAGCTTTGTCGGCCACATCACAGACGGGAGACAAAGTTTTACGCACAGGGCACGGAGTAGACTTCTGGGTTGGCCCTATGGCACTACCAGAAGCTTTGTCTGCCATGTCACAGACGAGAGACAAAGTTTTACGCGCGGAGCGCACATGTCGCGATGTCACAACCTAGTCGATCGGAGAGAGAGAGTCCGCGGTCAATCCATACTTTACGCAATGACGAAGAAGTGCTGTAGAATTCTGATCTGCGGTAGATCACTTTGTCCCTTTGACTACACGATGACGAAGAAGTGCTATAGAAGACGAAAAAGAAGCTTCAAAGACTGCAGGAGGGATTGAACTCTCGTTGCCAAAATACTCTCTGAATATACTCTCTTTTCTTAGAAAATCCTCGACTTTCCGCCCTTTTTCTTCGACTCTTCGACCCTGGACCTCCGTGGCCGGAGGTCTCTATTTATAGAGTTCAACTACAGTCGACGTAGAAACCAAACAGCGGGGAGAGCTGCACCTTTTACGCGGCGGTTATAATAACTGATACCCACGTATGAATGATCTCTTGAATTGACGTGTGACGCATGTCCCATTATGAGATAATGCGTATAATCGCTCATCAAAGATCACGACATGCAAGCCACGTAGATAACTGCCCCTTGCGTAGAGATGGTTGGCATAAAATCCAAATAACTGTCTCGTTGGCGTAAAAAACTAAATAGCTGTTCTGATGGTGTAAAAGCCAAGTAACTGTTCTGATGGCATAAAAGCCAAGTAGGCGTAGAAGCCGAATAGCTGTCAATTTGGCATAGAAGCCAAGTAGCTGTCAAGTTGGCATACAAGCCAAGTAGGCTAGAAGCCAAGTTCTGCATAAAGCTTGATGCTGCATGGATAGGTGACCAGCGTAAAGATAGCGAGTTTATCCTTCTTTGACTGAGGTTTTGAGCATATCCTGATGTCATGCCCCAGTCCCAAAATACATAGGACTAGGACACGTAAGCATGCCAGCCGCATGGATATGACAACTCCAATATATGGAAACTATAACCCATACGTACGCTATAATATGAATATCAAATCCATAAGTGGTAAAAAATGTATCACAAGTCACTGGGTACAACCTAAATCTCATCCACAGAAAATCAATATAAACAAATAACCAATATCTATATAACTAGATCTCAATAAGAAGTGTCTAAAGATGACGGTCGGATGGAAACAAATCCACTACCAACTCAAATGTAAAAGTAAATACAATATAAGTACAACACAACAAAAACAATATAGGAATACTGCTAATAATCATGGGGCTCAAAGAGAAGACAACCTCGAAACATATGTAACCATCCAAATCTGCGCTCCTGTGAATACTCAAGAACAGATACACCTGGAAAGGGACCAGGTCCTCAGAGGGACGCAACAAGATAAATAGAAGCAAGCCAATTTGAATACAGTAAACATGCATAATATTTGAAAATATATAAGTACGCTGTACAAGACAATCTATATTAGTGCAAATGAGGACAACTTTTTGATGTATGGGCAAGGGCAGGCTACTCGATCAACCTCACAACTCACACACTCGTATGTGGACATTAGAAATTGACATACCGCGGGGGTAGCGACCAGCAAGACTCCAGAAATCGACATACCGCGGGGGTAGCGATCAGCGCGACACACGCCCGTAGTACGAGCTATATACTACGGTTTACCAGAGTGGTTAAAAGCCCATACATCTAATGATTGTCCTCTCATGATACTAAGTGCCATGTGTGTGCCAACATATCTAATATATAGTAATGACTGAAAGAAAACTACACATGCAATGAATAAACAAAAATGCAATAAATATACAGAAACATACTAAGCATGCAAAATACTGTAAGCAATTTGGCAAGATATCTTGCCTGATCTGAAAAATAATGAAGTCCCAACCCAAGTCGTCGTCTGATCTACCCGTCACATAAATTAAATAAGTTAGGTTACAAAAGTGGGTGAATAGGTTACTCCATTTTAATCTATTTTAATTCTGAATAAAATAACCTAAAATAGTATTTTAATCTTATTATAATTTGACTTTATTGTTAAGCTCTAATTTTGGTCCAAAGAAAGTTAACTTTAAGGATTTATAATCCGTGGCACACAAATCAAGGCAATCCGTTGACCAAAAAGTCAACCAACTCAAATCCTAGATTTTTGTATGAAATCCTATATATTTCAATGCTACATGAACATTGGAATAGACGATTTCATAAAATCACAAGTCAGTAAAGAGTTATGGCCACAAGGGCGCACAGATGACAGTTTTTGGTGGTTTCCTATTTACGTCTACGTTGCACAAATTTTACAGTAGAATAAACTTATAATTTAAATTCTATGAAAATACTTTTTTGGAATTTCATCATGTCAGCTTTTCGAAACTTCAAACGGTTTATAATTTCGAGTTCGAGATCTCCCAAAATCTCAAAAATACCAAAATGCGTCTGATTTCGGACAACTGGCACTTTTAGAATTTTCTGGAAAAAAAGGTTCTAAAATTATTAAAATAATTTATATATTCAGAAAACTAACCTTGATATGGTTCTAACAAAAAAAATTGGAGCGCGTTTGGAGTCCAGAGTTAGGAGATATCGTCTTTTTAAGTCGTCATAACATACTAGAAAATGAGACTGAATTTATGACGAATTTTGACTCTTTTTGGACGAAAAAGAGGTCAATTTGGGAAAGAAAAATATGAAGGATGAGCTATTTATAATGGTGGAGACTACTTAATTGAATAAGACTAGGATTGGCTAATTTGAATATGAATAGGAGCAGTTTAAATAAGGATAGGATATGCATGAAGTTGCTTTCCTAGTAGGCTCAGGATTTGAATTAATTTAAAAATAGAGATTAAGTTTATCTCAATAATTTATAATCTTAAATAGACTTAAAGATAATACAAATAATTTATATGTAATCTTATAAATATCTATTAACACTAAATTAACATCTATCTAATATTAAGACTATATATAACAAAATAAATCCTAATTAATTTCAAAAATCTAAATAAATTTCTTAAAATTCTAAATAAATTATAGAAAAAATATAATTAAATATTTTAACCTAAAATAAATATTTGGTAGGAATAACATGCAAGTATGGTCTCAAAGTAAATCATAGAAGTCCTAAAAATTTACGTTCCCTATGTTTTAATTACCTAAAAATTCTAGAAAAATCTTCAAAAATCTAAAATAACCTAAAAATGATTTTAAATAAATATTTATATAAGTAAATATATCAAAAAATTTATTTTCTAATTAACTAAGAAAATACTCTAAAGAAATTTAATATCTAAATATAATAATATAAAATATACACAAAATATCTATTTTGGGTGAGGGGGTTTACACCTGAGCCAGATAGCCTTATCACGCACCTTTGCAAATATAGCCTGAGTTGGCGTATTTCGAGGAGATAGCATACGGCATACTCCTATAGTTTAAAAATAGTCAGGTTGGCGTATTTCAAGAAGATAGCATACGACGTACTCCTATAGCTGAAAATAGCCTGTTGGGCGTAATGTGCGGGGATGGTGATGTGGACGTATTAGTCCTAATTATAGCTCACCCATTCATTAAAATTAGAACCAAATCTAGTGCATTAAATGCAAAGATCTGCCTCCATCTCGCGCATTAATTGCAGAGATGTGCCTCGAGTTCTGTGCGAAGAGCAGCTTTTGACGTGGCTATTGGTTTTGTCTCATCCTGAGCGTAAAGCTCATATCTACCTGTGTAGAATAGGCAGCATATTCCTTGAATGTGTAAACGACGTCTTATATCAAGGATTATGTCACTAGACGACAGTCTGGAGTTCTGTGCAGAGTCATCATTACAGCCGTCCTCTCGATCACCGTGCAGTACTCTTTGTCAGGAGTCAAGTTCACTGCTTGATCTGACAGGTTGATTCGAGGAATACGAAGAGTTCCTCATACAACTTTCTGCTGCATTACAAGCAGACAGGTTTTACGTCGAAGTGGCGATGTAGCAATCTTTTTACGCCGAAGCAGTATAGAAATACTGTATTACGCGGGTTATTTTGGAGCTATATTTTCCGCTGAAATAGCGTTGAAGCTCTGCTGTACGCCAACGGCTCTGAAGTCATGTCTTACGCCACCCAGTGTTGGAGCTCTGTTTTACGCGGCTGCCTGTATGTTTGAGGGTTTTACGCGTAGAGATTCCCCAGCGTATTTTTCATGCTTCTACAGGGTTAGGGTTAGGGTTAGGGTTTTTGACCTGGGGTTAGGGTTAGGTTTTTGACCTGGGGTTAGGGTTAGGGTTTTTGACCTCGGGTTAGGGTTAGGGTTTTTGACCTGATAGATGCTGTAGCAAAGATCAATTTATGGTTTGAGTTCAATCAGAGATCAATTTCTTTATCAAATACACTGTTCACAAGCAATTAATTATATAGAATTTTTCAGGATGCTGCGTCTGCTTTTTTTAAAAAGTAGTAGCAAAACCAAACCAAGCCTTTAACCTTAATCATGTTATGTTCCATCTAAACTCGGTTAGGTTTGTGGATGAGGAAAACATGGAAGACCATCACATGCATCCCAAAGTTAAGATAGATAGTTGTGGCAGAGATCAATTTGTGGTTTGAGTTCACGTCGCTAAAATTTACACAATATTTAATATTAGACAATATATTTATATCTGTTATCAATTATATTCTTTGTTTTCATCTATCTTACCAGATGGCACCCATGACCCGAGCACGTGCACGTCGCTTGAGAGAGACACCTCCTACTGTTAAGGAGGAAGTGATGCCTCCTACTGTTAAGGAGGAAGTGAATGTTAAGGAGGAAGAGATACCACCTGCTGTTAAATTGGAAGCGATTGTTAAGGAGGAAGTTGTGCCTCCTATTGTTGGGCAGGCACCAGCTCAGAGGGGGAGTTCCAGTCACCCAGCACCTATAGCGGAGATTGATCACATAGTCGTTGTTTATGCGCAGTATCTGAGGGATTGGTATGTGCCCAGCATATTGGATATCCTCGAGATTGATAATGTGATATTTTATATACTTTTATTGTGGTTATTGTGTGATTGCGATACTTATATATTATGCATTTTGTGTGACTGTGATACTTATATATTTTGTATTTTGTGTGACTGTGATACTTTTATTTTGTGTATTGTATGACTGTGATATTTTATATACTTTTTTGTGTTATTTCGTACGCAAAAAATTCAATAGAGGGTTGCTCCAGGTCTGTCTATAATATTTGTGTGTATTGTGTGACTGTGATACTTTTTATTCATATTAAATGTATGTTAATTTATTGGTGTTGAGTATTCCACCGAAGGGGTCGGCGAACCTAGAGAATTCAACGGAGGGTTGCTCCGGGTCTATTTTTAATTAGAAATTCATAAATTGCAGGAGATTAGTAATTTTTCACATTTTTTTTATTTTTCACTAAAACTTTAGCGACATTTAGCGACGTTTAGCGACGTTACTATACGTCGCTGAATACGTCGCTGCATACGTCGCTGATTAGCGACGTTTAGCGACATATTAGCACGTCGCTAATTAGCGACGTTGCGTCGCTAAAGTCGCTAATTTAGCGACACATTTAAGTCGCTAAAAATGTCGGTATAGCGACGTTTAGCGACGTTTTTTCTTTTAGCGACGTGCTGAGTTCCGACTTCCGTAAAACGTCGCTAATTACGTCGCTAAAAGTTATTAGCGATATTTTTTGGTCATTTAGCGACATTTTTTTACGTCGCTAATTTAACTTTTTCTGGTAGTGAATACATATGCTTGGTGGACGCCTCGAATGTGTGCACTATCCAGACTCAGTGGTATGCAAAACTTGAATACAGCTACAGGTGAATATGATTATATGTGAATGGAACTAGTGCGATTGAAAGATTAGCTTAATCAAGCGATAGCACGAGAAAGATTTAGCGCGCAAGAGAATTCGATTTGGACGATATGCAATAATTCGAAAGAATTGATGTTAGAAATGGAAATCAAGTTGGTTTGATGATACGCAAATGACGATAATGAATTAATCTTGTGTATAACTTAGACGTTAATAATCGGTTGAACGATGCGATATAGTGCAAATAAAATTTTGATGGTTATATGGAAAAACTCGATAAAATAGAACGCAATAAAGATTGGTAGACATGGGCTCGAGGATTCTCTAGTTAATAAATGATAGGTTTGTGATCAACGCGAACTTGAGAAAATGAATGTTTGAAGACAGATCTTAGATCGATGCAACGAGATTGATATTTAGGAAGAGATTTAATATAAATTATGACTCAAATGAAATGAATGCATAACAAGGGATAGCTCGGTGAGTTTGAGGATTGCTCTAGTATATGGTTGGAGAATGAATCAAAGTCGAGGATAAGTTAGCTTGGAAATTGATGCAAGTAGTGCTTGATGATTTTGTGAACGAATGCGTGAATTATGTCGAACGATTTAGAGAATACGATATAAAAATTATGGTTTAGAGATTTAAATCGTGACTTGGTAAACTTAAATTGGATAGATGGATAAGTAGACTTTAGCGGATACTTCTGAGGAGATAGACTATGCAAATTGATAAGTTTGACAGACGATATCACATGATGCATCGAGGATTGTGTTAATAGATTTTACCTTAGGACGATTTTGCTGAACGGACTCGTATCCCTGGCTTGAGATATTTTATTTGGGTAGGATGATCTATGCTTGATGTTAGAAATCTGAGTGATGTAAGCTTGGGTAGAATACCCCATACGAATGAACAATAATTTGGCCTTAGTTTTAGGTGAGCGTGGTACTCTGAATTTGCCCATTACGAATGGTAATTAGGATTGTAACTATGACCTGGTGAGTTGACCTAGTGGTTAGACAGACGACCCCTTGACGAGATTAAGTTGGTGTGATCAACCTTAGAATTTGCACGGGTAAGACTTCAGTGCTGGGGTAGCAATAGTTATAATTAGGACATGGTTTTATGATATGTGCCTTAGAAGAGTTAGTGTTTGACATGATTGGAACAAACGATGGTAATTGAGGATTTGTTAGTAGAATTACTTGAAATCGAATGGATTGTGCGAAGGAAAGTATAATTTAATATCGAGGACTTATCAGATTCGTGTTGGTGTGGAACGTATAAAATAAATCATGAAAAACTTGGATGACGCATTGAATATGAATAAAAATTGTGTGCTTGAAAGATGTTCTCGAAGGTAGTATAATACTAAAGATTTAAAATCGAATTAGAATTGACTTGGATTTTGATCGACTCCGCTCGTGGTATCATGGTAATTTTATAAGGTGAGGGATACTTGATGATGAATCGTATAATATCAAGGATTGATTGAAACAAAAAGGAAGTATTGATAAACGGATTGGATATAAAGTTGATATATGTCAGGATGGAAGTAAGTTGAAGATCATTTGTGAAGATTGAACAAACATGGATTTTGACTTGGTTAGGATGCAGATGATATTGTCGGAATGTATATCGTGTTTGGAAGAGTATGATTATTATATACATGAGGTATGAATAAGGGATTGGCTAGGTATTGTTAGATGAATGAGTTTTCGAAAGCTAAAACATGTAAGCGTCAAGTGATAAACTTGGAAGATAGTGCAAGATTTCTAGCATGATTGAGCGATGGCTCGGGATAGAGGATTGCGTATCAAATACGATTTGGATCTAGATTTAGAAAATATCACATGCAAAGAATCGGTGGATATTAAAGTTGAAGTTCTAAGGATTTTTGGATGTTGGTTAGGCGTAACACTGGATTTAGTCAGGCGATACCAAATAATTTGTTGGGACGTATTCATGACTCAGAATTGAAGTGATAGAACGTCGGGTGGTTCGACCTAGTTCTAGTTTGTCCCTTGTGTGTGCAAGTTATAACATACCCATGTGTTTGAGTAGTGAAGCTCTACGCTAGACGCAGTAGAGATTGAGGCAAGGATTTGATAGACTGCAAGGATATAATCGAACTTAGAATGGATAAAGGAACGATAAGTATACTCAGGAATTTGAAGATAAACGTGATATGTTCAATTTTGGTATAGAAGTGTTGTTCTTGGATGAGTTCTATCTTAGTAAGTTTCGAGGACAAAACTTCTTTTGAGTGGTGTATTATGTAACAGCCCACTTTGCTCAGTTCTGCAAGATGACTCAAACGACATATCAGTACTTGGCCTTGGATTTTTTAGTGGTTCACTCGGAGTCTCGCTTGGCCGAGGTAAGCCATCGTTCAGGTTGGTGGCCACGATGAACTTATCTTTGCTTGGTCTGCACACCTAAGAATTTGGAATATACATGCTAGTCGCTAGAAAAATCATCCCTAGTATGCTAATAAGAATACAACGCACCTACCTAAGGGAATAATCCCATCTTGTATTGCTTGTGTTAGAACATGAAAATAAAACTTGGTTCATTATTAGTTCTTCGTACTGCCTTTAGACTCTGGCTAGCGTAATCGCTTATGTTTTCAAGTAAGGCTATGTCGCATGTTTCCTTAAAGTTATATTCATACTATTCTAATTGCTTGTCTGTTTTACATATTTGCTATGCTTATCTCGTAAGATTCATGCCACAACCAATAATATTATCCATGTCTTGCATTCATCTAGTTAGTCGGAAGACTATTGAATAGTCATTCCGTGCAAGTATGAATCTGGAAGTATTCGGGACTGTTGGGTCGCCAAGGCAGTTCCCGAACTAGGGGATTGCATCATGTCAAGTAAAGCAAGCATCACAGCTCATGGAGCAATACTCATTCAGGACAAGAATCAAGAATTAACATGTCATGTCGTGAATCTGTAGACCGAAGACTTGCATAGTCACGGATAATTTGGTGCACAAGGAAGATTTTTGAATCTTGTTCCTCCGATGGTCTCCGGGGCACTGAGGCCGATCCGATCTAGATGGAACCTCACGCTGTCTTTTTCATGTGTGGGCATGATGTCGTATAGCGATTCATGTTCCTCGCGCCATTCTCGCTCTAAGACTGGTAGTCTCATGTGCGGGCAGGATGGCATGTAACACCTCATGTTCTTTGAGTTGCATACCATTCTCGGTCAAGACTATATCACGGTCCATTATGGCTATGCCAACGACTTATGTTCATATAGATTAAGTCATTCTTGCTTAGCGGCAATCCGCATGCGAGTTATTGCATCTCACCTAGTAATCTGGAATACCTGAACGAATATGAGTATAAGACATCTGTACAAATTTGAACAATGGAGTATCACATCTGAATCAGAAACACGCTCGTGATACTTGTGTTTGCTTATGTGATTTTCTTGGATTTTATTATATATATATTCGTGCATGGTTTAACTTGGATTTTCTTGGAGCCTTGGAGTGTTGCATTCGGGGCAGATGCACATATACATGACATAATATTGGAACATCGTCTATGTATCATCCCTTGTTATAAGCCACTTGGCATACCTTTATTGATTTGAGAGAGAGAGAGATCTTGAGAGACTTGTAATCTCGGCCTAGCATCGCTTGTAATACTTATTCGAAATCAATAAAGAACTAGTTTTTGTATCATGCTTGTGTTCGTTCTATGCTTCCGCTATATCGACCTTCCGAACTTGTTATCTCATCGCCCGTTCTATGACTAGCCTTGCGCGGGTGCAATTTAGGCTCGCGCGGTATCACGCCCATACGAGGACGACCGGCCCTGCGGGGCCGGGGCGTGACACTCAGTATACTCCGGCCATGGCGCTACCTTCCGCCACCACCACCCAGGGCCGGTCCTGAGGTTTATTAGGCCCAGGGAAAAAAATTTGTGCCCTTCTTTTTTCATATATGTCCATTTTTTTTAATAAATATATTTTATTAATAACGATAAAATTCTAAAAAAGTACATGACAATAAAAAAATATGATTCAATAATAGAATATAGAACCAAGAAAGCGATTAAAAAGTTAAAACCTATTTTTTTACATTTTACAGAAGATCTTCTGGTACATAATCCTTTGACTTAAGCCTCCTCCAATAACCTAAAAAGTTAAATCACTAGAGTAAAGGCTTAGATTTTACTGTTTCAATGCTTGCTTGCCTTACATGCTAACTAGTACGCGCTCATTGGTTTCAATGCTTGTCACATAATTTTATGTCATGATCAGGTAATACGATCCGGGTCTTGTATTCATCTAGTTCGTCAGAAGACTATCTAATAGTTGTTCCATGCAAGTATGAACCTGAAAGTATTCGGGACCGTTAGGTCACAAAGGCAGTTCCCGAACGAGGGGACTACATCATGACAAGTTAATTGACCTTCGTCCTGTACTGAATTGACGGCTCGGGGAGTCGATATTGTAAACCCCCTGATTTTTCAAAAAATTTTAATTTAGAGTTTTCACAATTTTCTGTAATTTTCTAGGATTTTTCTTTAATTAAAACCTAGGTATTTTGAATTTAAATAATTTTTAATTGCTGTTAATTAAAATTAAAATATTATGGAAATAATATTTTATGGTGTAAAATAGAAAATCGGACATAGGGTAATTTTCTGCGAATTTATTGGACTCGAAAATCATTTTTAAAGCCCTAAAAACTATTGTATAATTGAACCGAATTAAAACCCCTAAAATAAACCCGGTTCAATTAACCAAACCAACCCAGACCCGGTTCAGCTGAACCAAACCCAGACTTATCGGATCGGGTCTGATCTAAACCCGACCCGAAACCCGACAACCCGTACCCGCACTTAAACCTTAACGAATTCGGGTCTAACCCGCTACCCGTTGACCCGACCCGACCCAAACCCGAAATCCGAAACTGAACCCTAATCCTAATTCTACCCGAAATCTACTATTCCGGCTGATGGCTCCCTATAAATACCCACACCTGCCGGAACCCTAGACCTCTCCACCTCCTTGCTCCGCCTTAGCTCCGACGAACTCCCCTCCGCGCTGTCCGCCGACTCGAGCCCCCCGCAGCCGACCATCACCACCACCCGTTCCATCTCCTTCCCCGACTCCCCAGACTTCCTTCGCCTAACACCTCAACCCCGACTGCCTGAACCCCGACCAGCAGCGCCCCTCTCCCCCTAAGCCCCGAGCCCCGCCATCACCCTCCTCCCTTCTCAGCCGCAGCCACCGACGCCCTAGCCCTCGGCTTCGTCCTTGACTCCCCAGACCTCCCAGCCACCCGACTCCGGCGCTGCATCCAACTCCTCCGCCTAGCCACGCTCCGCCCCGCTCGACCCAGACCCCTAGCCGCCCGTATCCTCCTCGCTCTCCGCCCAGCCCCGCCTCGAAACCGCCACCACCCGCTGCCCTGCGCCGTCAACTCCATACCCGCTCATCTCCTCCCCTCTCCCGCCGACGAACCCTCCGCCTGAGTCGCCTCGTCGCCGACGACCCCAGCCAGCAGCTGACAGTCCCCGCTCTGCCCTTCTCCGGCCAGCCACGGCGTTCCAACATCGAGCCCTAACCCTAACCCTAGACTGGACACGACTCAGCCTGGACACGGACACATAACCCGGACACGAGAAATCAGTCTTCACGGAGCCCTGATCAGGTAGCGTTTTCTCTCTCCTCGTTGCCCCATTTTTTGTCCCGTCAGTTATGACGCGTAGACTGTGTAACCCCCTCGATGCCCGTGCAACCCGCTCGGTGCGTCGCGTCCTGTAGTGATCGCAAAGCGCGATCCAAAAACAGGAAAACCAACACCCCATTTCACCCAGGAACTGAGTGCGCCCCGCCAAACGGGATGACTTGGTCATACGCGGTCTTTACCGAAACGTGCGTGCCGTCGATACGGACGTGTGAGATTTCGCAGAAGTTAATTTGGATGTGCGTGCACACCGGAATCAACGCGTATCCGCCGACAACGCCACGTATCCGCCCTTTCTGGAACACGTCGTAACTTTGTGTATACACGTCGGATCGAGACGAAACTTGGGCCATCGGACTCGTAGCAATACGCTGGTCCTGTGACCCAAGTTTGGTTCGATTCTGAGAACATTAACAAAATTACGTATCGTGGGCCCCACAAGCTCTACTTGACGGGCGATTTTGTGATCGGCTCATCGGAATCCAATTCTGGAAGTTTTATTGGGTCCGTATCATCGTTCCTGACTTGTTGACACTAAGTTTGACGAATTTGGAGACCTTTGACCCTGACACATTTTTTGGTACAAAGTGGCCCACATGTGGACCCCACTTTGACCCGAAAATATCATTTTTGCCCCTGTGTCCAAATTGGACTCAAGGACAGGCGTTTCTAGCTATTTGATATTTTCTGAATCTAATGGTGATGTTTATTTCAACAACCGGAGTAGTACCTGCAAATCACACTGAGACCAGAGCAGCAATTGGAGCTAGAACAACAGGCAAGTGTACCTTGCCAAAACTTGCAGTTCTTGTTATTATTCCTTTGACTATATTTATATTGTTGTGCATGCTTGACCTAGGACCGTGTGACTTACTTAGCGTCCGATTAATAGTCGGGTGCCAACACCGTACGCGGAGTTGTGTAACGTCACTTAGAGATGGACATTCGTGACCCTTTACATTCTCGTACTTGTCTTATCCAGTACACTATAACCCAGGACACTTAACACTATTTATGAGATAGAATCTTCCTGAGATATTCATGGTGATTCTGTGTAGGATACAGGTTTTATGACATAGACATTATATTCATAGATATTAGATGACTTATTGCATTAGATATGATCGTGCGTGACATGGACATGAGGCATCGTGGACATGAGACGTGTGATTACATTGGGTGGGGAGAGACACATAGGCTACAGGCTGAGTTTATATATATATAAAACATAGTAAACACATAGTAAAACACATAGTAAACACTGCTACCGGCTCCCAGACACAGAGCTTGTAGTGGTCTCAGCATGAGTTTAGTGATGCTATCAAATTGCATTTCATATAGATGGTTATATAGTTTACCCTATTTATCTCATTTACTATTACACTGCATTTTGGCATATTAATTTATGTACCTTGTTATGTCCCCTGAGGACCTGGATCCGGATTATCTCCCTAGGCTTAGCAGACGAGATCGACCCCGAGGTATACAGGACAAGAGCATTATCAGGAGTAGGCACTGGAGCAGTACCAGATCCAGTAGATGAGTGATCATTGAGGGTATCTTCTGAGTATATACTGTTCCATACTCAGTATTTGTTGTGGTTATCTTTATTCTTGTATCTTGACAGATGTATCAGACTCATTATCGGTTTATTTCCCCGAGTTTATATTATATTGAGATTGATCTTGCTTTATGATTCTGATATTGTTGTATTCATTTCTGTGGATGAGATTAGTATATCTAGACCCTTATTGTTGTATTACAGCTTAAGTACGCCCCGATGGATCCATTAAATTGGGTTTGTCCATCGGTGTGTGCTGCTGGCCATTGCCACGTGTCCGGTCCCTCGATATTTTGGGACTGGGGCGTGACATAGTTTTTGTGGTGGCCCATGCGAGTCAACGACTAAATTGTTCGATTTCAACTTAGGGACCGAGCAAGCCTGCAATAAGAATAGGGTAAGTTTTTGATCTCATCCACTTGCTTGAATCGTTCTTGACATCTATATCGGATTCGAATTAATTTCTAGACTTGCATCCTGCCTTGATTCCTGTGTGCCTCTTATTGTTTATTTTGGTTGTTACTCTAAATTTTACTACGTGATTAGTTTTTACTACGTGATTGGTAATTAGAACTTGACAGTTTAAGTTATTATAGTAGATTATGACCTAATGATTACCCCTTAGCTTTAAGTCACGTAATTAGTGCCCCCAACTCGATACAAGTTAGATCCCTTACCCTTGACGGCCAGTAACTCTTCTATCCTCACTATCAACACTTGTTCTATAAGCACTAAGACTAAGGCTTAAGACGACCATGACCTAAGTAATATAGGAGGATACCATAATAGGTACCAAGACCCCTTCACGTAGACCTTAACAAGAGTTTCCACTGTATCCTTAAGACGATTTCAGTATTAGTTTATTGTTTTAAGTTGGGTAGTATGCCTCACAACATAATATCACCTAGCCCTATTGACCCATTGATGAAGTAAACTAGGATGACACAACTTTAGACTTGTATAAGAAGATAGTGGTTATTCAGACAATAGAATTTAGAGGTCCTTGCCCCTATTTGGTCGACTAGCGACTTAGACAAGGAGGTTGTATGATAACTGTAGAGATTGTAGAGTCTGTTATTATTATGGTTGCTTGTTTGTTTTTGTTTTGTGAACTTGATTAATTTGTACCTCCTTTCATCATCATCTAGCGCACTTAAATTTGTTGTACTTGACTTATGCTGCTATTCTATAGCCTAGTTTTGTAAGCTTATTCTTTATCGAGCTTGTTCATGACATATGTATTAGTGGACATGTACACTAATACAATTGTCTATTCAGAATCAATGTATTACGGTCTGATCAACCTTAGTGCATTTTGGTTTGCTCTTCGCACGACTACTTTACGTGGATTGAGATATATAGTTGACTAGTGTACTTGCCCTCTAGATATGTCTGAGCACATCGTATCTGTTACATAACTGTACTAATACGAGCATGCGAACAAAGGATTACCAAAATAGGATTTTAATCCACAACTGCTCTGACAATTCCTATTTGAATTCTTTAAACGCCTTTGATCCCGATACTTCTATTCTATTGCCTCACTCCTGAACTCTTTATTATTGATCTCCGTCTTCCCTTATTTCAGAAAGACGAAATCTCGTACTGGGTATAAGTTTGATATATAGACAGTACTAGATTTACCCCACAGGCCGGTCGCATTGTTGATGACCCTTTTATAAAGGATTAAGGGAATATCATAGCTGATATGTTGGTGTTAAAAACCTTGAGGATTCAATAACATAATTTGGGGCATAACTTTCTTAGATGTATAGCCTTAGATGATAGATGGGTAAATTCTAAGTTGGGTAGAGACCACAATGTTCACTTAAGAGGAATTCTTTAGACTGTAATCAAGTAAGATTTAATAGAGAGATGCAGCCCTAGTTTAATTTCGAGGACAAAATTTTTATAAGTTGGGTAGATTGTAAACCCCCTGATTTTTCAAAAAAATTTAATTTGGAGGTTTCACAATTTTCTGTAATTTTTTAGGATTTTTCTGTAATTAAAACCTAGGTATTTTGAATTTAAATTATTTTTTATTGCTTTTAATTAATATTAAAATATTATAAAAATAATATTTTATGGTGTAAAATGGAAAATCGGACATAGGGTAATTTCTTGCGAATTTATTGGACTCCGGAATCATTTTTAAAGCCCTAAAAACTATTGTATAATTGAACCGAATTAAAACCCCTAAAATAAACCCGGTTCAATTGAACCAAACCAACCCAAACCAACCCAGACCCGGTTCAGCTGAACCGAACCCAGACTTATCGGATCGGGTCGGATCTAAACCCAACCCGAAACCCGACAACCCGTATCCGCACTTAAACCTTAACGAATCCGGGTCTAACCCGCTACCCGTTGACCCGACCCGACCGAAACCCGAAATCCGAAACTGAACCCTAATCCTAATTCTACCCGAAATCTACTGTTCCGGCCGACGGCTCCCTATAAATACCCACACCTGCCGGAACCCTAGACCTCCCCACCTCCTTGCTCCAACGAACTCCCCTCCGCGCTGTCCGCCGACTCGAGCCCCCCGCAGCCGACCAACACCACCTCCCGTTCCATCTCCTTCCCCGACTCCCCAGACTTCCTCCGCCTAACCCCTCGACCCCGACTGCCTGAACCCCGACCAGCAGTGCCCCTCTCCCCCTAAGCCCCGAGCCCTGCCATCACCCTCCTCCCTCTTCAGCCGCAGCCACCGACGCCCTAGCCCTCGGCTTCGTCCCCGACTCCCCAGACCTCCCAGCCACCCGACTATGGCGCTGCATCCAACTCCTCCGCCTAGGCACGCTCCGCCCCGCTCGACCCAGATCCCTAGCCGCCCGTCTCCGCCTCGCTCTCCGCCCAGCCCCGCCTCGAAACTGCCACCACCCGCTGCCCTGCGCCGTCAACTCCACACCCGCTCATCTCCTCCCCTCTCCCGCCGACAAACCCTCTGCCTGAGTCGCCTCGCCGCCGCCGACCCCAGCCAGCAGCTGACAGTCCCCGCTCCGCCCTCCTCCGGCCAGCCACGGCGTCCCAGCATCGAGCCCTAACCCTAACCCTAGACTGGACATGACTCAGCCTGGACATGGACACAGGACCCGGTCACGAGAAATCAGTCTTCACGGAGCCCTGATCAGGTAGCATTTCCTCTCTCCTCATTGCCCCATTTTCTGTCCCGTCGGTTGTGACGCGTAGACTGTGTAACCCCCTCGATGCCCGGGCAACCCGCTCGGTGCGTCGCGTCCTGTGGTGATCGCAAACCGCGATCCAAAAACAGGAAAACCAACACCCTGTTTCACCCCGAAACTGAGTGTGCCCCGCCAAACGGGATGACTTGGTCGCACGCGATCTTTATCGAAACGTGCGCATCGTCAATACGGACGTGTGGGATTTCGCAGAAGTTGATTTGGATGTGCGTGCACTCCGAAATCAACGCGTATCCGCCGACAACGTCCCGTATCCGCCCTTTCTAGAACACGTCATAACTTTGTGTACACACGTCGGATCGAGACGAAACTTGCACCATTGGACTCGTAGAAATACGCTGGTCCTGTGACCCAAGTTTGGTTCGATTATGAGAACGTTGACAAAATCGCGTATCGTGGGCCCCACAAGCTCCACTTGACGGGCGATTTTGTGATCGGCTCATCGGAATCCAATTCTGGAAGTTCCGTTGGGTCCGTATCATCGTTCCTGACTTGTTGACACTAAGTTTGACGAATTTGGAGACCTTTGACCCTGACACGTTTTTCGGTACAAAGTGGCCCACATGTAGACCCCGCTTTGACCCGAAAATATCATTTTTGCCCCTGTGTCCAAATTGGACTCAAGGACAGGCGTTTCTAGCTATTTGATATTTTCTGAATCTAATGGTGATGTTTATTTCAGCAACCGGAGTAGTACCTGCAAATCACACAGAGACCAGAGCTACAATTGGAGCCAGAACCACAAGCAAGTTTACCTTGCCAAAACTTGCAGTTCTTGTTATTATTCTTTTAACTATATTTATATTGTTGTGCATGCTTGACCTAGGACCGTGTGACTTACTTAGCGTCCGATTAATAGTCGGGTGCCAACACCGTACGCGGAGTTGTGTAACGTCACTTAGAGATGGACATTCGTGACCCTTTACATTCTCGTACTTGTCTTATCCAGTACAGTATAACCCAGGACACTTGACACTATTTATGAGATAGAATCTTCCTGAGATATTCATGGTGATTCTGTGTAGGATACAGGTTTTATGACATAGACATTATATTCATAGATATTAGATGACTTGTTGCATTAGATATGATCGTGCGTGACATGGACATGAGGCATCGTGGACATGAGACGTGTGATTACATTGGGTGGGGAGAGACACACAGGCTACAGGCTGAGTTTATATATATATAAAACATAGTAAACACATAGTAAAACATATAGTAAACACTGCTACTGTCGCGCCCCGATCCCGTAGGGCCCGATCCCGTAGGGCCGATCGTCCTCGCTTGGTCCCTACGGAACCATTCGTCCTCGCTTGGTCCCTACGGAACCATTCGTCCTCGCTTGGGCGCGATGTCGTGCCGGCCTAAGTTGCGCTTGCACCAGGCAACGTACCTGCACAAGACAAGTTAGACAAAATATACATATATAGGCACAGAGTAAAACGCAGAGAACCAAAGTTGAACGCATTTGATAAGCACACAAAATACTTCCATTTTATTGAATACTGAAGATTTGGATTGCAAAATGCTTGCTTGGCTGAGTTACAAAATATGCCTCAGAAGGCTTACAACTCTTTTTACATTCCCAAAACTAGCCACAACGCCCATTACATTATGCCCTTGTAGTAGGACCAAAATAACCAAAACATCTAGCGGAAGGAGAGTAGCCCACTGGAGAGGTAAGCAGCGAAGGAAGCAGCACGAACACAGTCCTAAGGAAGGGTGCGCACACGCTGATTCAGGTTCAGGATGCTTGCCAAACTCTCGCTCCCAGCACCTGGATATTTGTCCACAAACGTGGGTCAGTACTACCACATGTACTGGTGAGCGACCGTGGCCAAACTCACCTAGAAATCCACACTAAGTAAGCATATGAAGCTAGCATTATTAAGTGGTCTTTCTGGTTGTCTAGTTTCTTTTTAACAATTCATGCGAGGAAACATAGACAATATAAAGCAAGTGCATATGATATTTCTTACCCACGGCCGAGCGGTTATCCCTGCAGCAGACACACAAGTTAGCCATAATTTGAATATAGCATGAACTTATGTATCAATCTTTGGTGTCACAATAATGATAGGTATGCAAGAAGGTAAACCTAGCATGCGCCCTATCTATATGATGGTCCATGAGTTTCCCCATTATTGGACAACAACACCCCCCTAGATCCCGTAGGACCGGACGTCAGGGTGCTCTCACAATCCCTTCCGGACCGACCGATTCCCAGTGCCCCAGAAACCGATCGAGAGACTATTACCTTGTGCATAAGTTGTCCGAGACCCATGCATGGCAAGCAAACATTTATAAACCAACTCTTATGATGCACAACATTAGCAAGCATATAACAATCTAATAGCCACACCCCCCAAGATCCCGTAGGACCGGACGTCAGGGCGGACTACTAGACTTATCTTCTTCTTCTTTTACACTTGACACAAACACTAACCATGAATGTTCAATGCACGATATAGTGATGCAACAAGTAAATAAGGGGCTATATTCAGTTGAAGTAAAGCATAACTCTATTCTTAGCAGCATACAGTTTATTTCTTTAGCTTATCTTTTTAGTGAGGCAACATTAGTGAACTAGAGATTCTTTTCATTAGGCATGTGAACTGAAAGATTCATCGAAGGGCCTAAGCCACTCACCTAATAAATCGAACGAGAGGATGGGGAATCCTTAAGCGACGTTCACTCCTTGGTTATGCGTCCTGAAAATGCAACAATACTTGGTTAGCATACTTCAATCTCTTTCCCTTACGATTCGAAAGAACGCGCAAGCGAGAAAGCGAAATCATGAAAACCAAGTCATCGAAAGCAACTCAAAACACAAAGCAACACAAAACCAAGAAGCAAAGCAACCAACAAAACTCTTGGACTTATTTCAATAGAAGCCGTTCGATTAATTCGAAGGGTTCATTGCACTTCGTCCGTGTTGATTCGGTAAGGTTTCCCCGAGACTCGATTCTCAACCAAGTCGAAGCAGCGTAGTGTTCCATAAATAACCGTTCGGAGCGGGACATTACATACTACCCCACTGAGAAGAAGTTTCGTCCACGAAACTTAAGAAATCAAGGAGGCGATATACTATGCATCAAGAGATCAAAGGAAATAGACTCACCAACATCGTGACCACTCTCATCACGCTCAATATTCAACTGGTAAACTCTCGGCCTTCTTGTCTGATCAGTTGGGTCAAGAGCAGGACCCGGAGGGGTATGAGTTTCTACACCTGTATCATCCCCTGGGTTCACAGTGACTTTCCTCTTCGGGCAGTCACGATATTCATGGTCAGGCTGCCCACACTTAAAATATAGCTTGTGGAGCAAACGACAAGTCTCTTTAAGGTGACCTGTACGTCCACAGTGGCTGCACACTTTTCTGCGATACACGCTTGCGTCGACCTGTTTCTCTGTTTCGGCCTTCTTCTCACCATTGTGGTATCTTTTTGCAGGAGGGTTTCGAGGAGTCGGTGCCCTTTCTGGAGCACTTTGTGGAGTGAACTGCTCATTCTGTACGGCTGCCTCAAAGGCTTGTATATAGGTTTTGCATTCCCGGTTCATAACATCTTTTCTTAGATTATCGTTTAAGCCTTTTATGAACCGATGTGTGCGGGCTCCCTCATCAGGAATCATCGAGCTAGCGAACTTAGCAAGTTTGGAGAATTTCGACTCATAATCTTCGACGGACATGCTCCCTTGCTTAAGTTCGGTAAACTCATCTTCTTTTCTCTGCCTGACAGCTGGCGGGAGATAATGTGCAAGGAATGCTTCCTTGAACATTCCCCAAGTGATCCTACCATCCTGATGCTTGGTGGCTAGATCTGTTTTCTTAACTTCCCACCAGTCGTGTGCACGTAACCGCAGTTGCATATCTGCACACGCCACCCTCTTGTTCGCAGGGATAGAAGCAAAGCTAAACAAGCTCTCCATCTTTGCGATCCAGTCCATCACCTTATCCGGCGTGGTCCTGCCTTCAAACTCCGGAGGGTTCAACTTCAGGAACTCAGCGCCCTTAAAGGTAGACTTTCCGGCCGCGCGAGGAGGCTCATTTGTTTCTGCTAATCCTGCGCCTTGAGGCATGGTCGGGGCAGTCACAGGTGTTGCGGCGGTGCCCGATGCACCACTGTGCGCCGCTAGTGTTGTCACAATTTGAGTCAGGGAGTCAAGCTGCTTTTGTTGTGCCGAGGCTCTAGCATCTGCTCGTTGCTGCTGAGCCTCGAATCTTTCTTGTTGCGCAGCATGACGATCATTTTGATTCTGTAACATTGCAATCAGTCTATCTAATTGATCATCGCTCACGCTAGCTGCGCGCGATGTCTCAGGGTTACTAGCACCTGTTTTTGTCATCTTTGCTGCAAAAGAGAGTAGCTTGCATTAGTCTTCATAACGTATTATAGACTTATTGCATGGGACGTTGGGTTTTTCACACTCTTAGGGACCTTTCATACTCTCGATTTACTTCTTATAGATTTGAAATCTATTTTCGAAATTCGGGACTTTTTGAAATCGCTTGAAAACTTATATCATTTTCGAAGACGATGTTTGAAGAGGCCAAGGACGTAAAGCCATGCTCTGATACCACCTGTGGCGCCCCGATCTCGTAGGGCCGATCGTCCTCGCTTGGTCCCTACGGAACCATTCGTCCTCGCTTGGTCCCTACGGAACCGTTCGTCCTCGCTTGGGCGCGATGCCGTGCAAGCCTAAGTTGCGCTTGCACCAGGCAACGTACTTGCACAAGACAAGTTAGACAAAATATACATATATAGGCACAGAGTAAAACACAAAGAACCAAAGTTGAACACATTTGATAAGCACACAAAATACTTCCATTTTATTGAATACTGAAGATTTGGATTACAAAATGCTTGCTTGGCTGAGTTACAAAATATGCCTCAGAAGGCTTAAAACTCTTTTTACATTCCCAAAACTAGCCACAACGCCCATTACATTATGCCCTTGTAGTAGGACCAAAATAACCAAAACATCTAGCGGAAGGAGAGTAGCCTACTGGAGAGGTAAGCAGCGAAGGAAGCAGCACGAACACAGTCCTAAGGAAGGGTGCGCACACGCTGATTCAGGTTCAGGATGCTTGCCAAACTCTCGCTCCCAGCACCTGGATATTTGCCCACAAACGTGGGTCAGTACTACCACATGTACTGGTGAGCGACCGTGGCCAAACTCACCTAGAAATCCACACTAAGTAAGCATATGAAGCTAGCATTATTAAGTGGTCTTTCTGGTTGTCTAGTTTCTTTTTAACAATTCATGCGAGGAAACATAGACAATATAAAGCAAGTGCATATGATATTTCTTACCCACGGCCGAGCGGTTATCCCTGCAGCAGACACACAAGTTAGCCACAATTTGAATATAGCATGAACTTATGTATCAATCTTTGGTGTCACAATAATGATAGGTATGCAAGAAGGTAAACCTAGCATGCGCCCTATCTATATGACGGTCCATGAGTTTCCCCATTATTGGACAACAACACCCCCTAGATCCCGTAGGACCGGACGTCAGGGTGCTCTCACAATCCCTTCCGGACTGACCGATTCCCAGTGCCCCAGAAACCGATCGAGAGACTATTACCTTGTGCACAAGTTGTCCGAGACCCATGCATGGCAAGCAAACATTTATAAACCAACTCTTATGATGTACAACATTAGCAAGCATATAACAATCTAATAGCCACACCCCCCAAGATCCCGTAGGACCGGACGTCAGGACGGACTACTAGACTTATCTTCTTCTTCTTTTACACTTGACACAAACACTAACCATGAATGTTCAATGCACGATATAGTGATGCAACAAGTAAATAAGGGGCTATATTCAGTTGAAGTAAAGCATAACTCTATTCTTAGCAGCATACAGTTTATTTCTTTAGCTTATCTTTTTAGTGAGGCAACATTAGTGAACTAGAGATTCTTTTCATTAGGCATGTGAACTGAAAGATTCATCGAAGGGCCTAAGCCACTCACCTAATAAATCGAACGAGAGGATGGGGAATCCTTAAGCGACGTTCACTCCTTGGTTATGCGTCCTGAAAATGCAATAATACTTGGTTAGCATACTTCAATCTCTTTCCCTTACGATTCGAAAGAAAGCGCAAGCGAGAAAGCGAAATCATGAAAACCAAGTCATCGAAAGCAACTCAAAACACAAAGCAACACAAAACCAAGAAGCAAAGCAACCAACAAAACTCTTGGACTTATTTCAATTGAAGCCGTTCGATTAATTCGAAGGGTTCATTGCACTTCGTCTGTGTTGATTCGGTAAGGTTTCCCCGAGACTCGATTCTCAACTGAGTCAAAGCAGCGTAGTGTTCCATAAATAACCGTTCGGAGCGGGGCATTACAGCTACCGGCTCCCAGACACAGAGCTTGTAGTGGTCTCAGCATGAGTTTAGTGATGCTCTCAAATTGTATTTCACGTAGATGGTTATATAGTTTACCCTATTTATCTCATTTACTATTACACTGCATTTTGGCATATTGATTTATGTACCTTGTTATGTCCCCTGAGGACCTGGATCCGGATTATGTCCCCAGGATTAGCAGACGAGATCGACCCCGAGGTATACAGGACAGTAGCATTATCAGGTGCAGGTACTGGAGCAGTACCAGATCCAGTAGACAAGTGATCATTGAGGGTATCTTCTGAGTATATACTGTTCCATACTCACTATTTGCTGTGGTTATCTTTATTCTTGTATCTTGACAGATGTATCAGACTCATTATCGGGTTATTTTCCCGAGTTTATATTATATTGAGATTGATCTTGCTTTATGATTATGATATTATTGTATTCATTTCTGTGGATGAGATTAGTATATCTAGACCCTTATTATTGTATTACAGCTTAAGTATGCCCCGATGGATCCATTAAATTGGGTTTGTCCATCGGTGTGTGCTGCTGGCCATTGCCACGTGTCCGGTCCCTCGATATTTTGGGACTGGGGCGTGACAGATATGTTTGTGAACAATCTTGAACTTAAACCTGAATCTAACCTGAATATGTACCTGACAGAGACCTAAGACTAGGGACTTGCATGGTCACGAATAACTCGTGCACGAGGTATAAGCTTGGATTCTTTGGACGATCACCGGGGCACCAGGATCGTACTGGCCTAGGAGGAATTATTGGTGTATTGTGTGCCAACTACGGGTCCGGTATGCTACCCTTTTTTTGGAGAAGGGAAATACACGGTATTCGGGCCTTGGTAGAGCATACTACCTTGGGCTAGCCGTCTACCCTTCTGATAGTTATTTCTATGTGGACGGGATGGCGTGGAATGCCTTATGTTGCTTGTTCCTTACGTTGCAACCTATTTTCGTCCCGAACGGGAGATGGCATGTAGAGATTCTTGTACCTCACGCATCTAACCGCCCAGAGACTATAACCATATGTCCATTATGTCTTTTCTAGTGACCCATGTTCATATAGATTAAGCCATCTTGCTTTGCGGCTATATGCACGCAAGTCATTACATCGAATGCATAATTTGAACACCTGAGCAATCTATTACAACCCGTCTAAGTATAACACATCTTAGTAAATTATGTAACTCATGCACTCGAATCAAAAACCCGTTCGTGATACTTGTGTTTGTTTATGCATGTCCTTGGATTTTATTATATGTATTCGTGCTTGGTTTAACTTGGTTTTATCTTTAGACAGGAAAGGATGAATGGTAAGTTGGTAAGTATCTTCGTATTTCTCTTATATCGTACGGTGCACTGCCACACGAGTTATGCCTTGTATATTATGTCATAAAATTGATCCTAAGTAAAGACTAGAAAGACAACTTAATAGATGGTGCACAGAACCTATATAAGGTGTTTGGATTTTTTGAACGGGCGAGAAGCCTCCCCACCAGTGCATTCATGTACTGATAAACCACCCGATTGCTTGCAGGGTGCGGGAGAATCTCGTTCGATGTGAAAACCCCTCATGCGCGCTAAGGCGTGGAGTTCGCTCTGGAGACTTGGAGTGTTGCATCCGGAGCTGAAGCACATATACAAGACATAATGTTGGAACATCGCGTATGTATTATTCCATGTTGTAAGCCATTTGGCACACTTTTATTGTTTTGAGAGAGAGAGAGAGAGAGCTTGAACGACTTGTAATCTAGGCCTAGCGCTGCTTGTTATATTTTTGATTATTAATTAAAGCTTGTTTTATATTCATGCTTGTGTTATTCAATGCTTCCATTATGATGACTCTATGAACTTGCTACCAATCGTCCGTTCGATTCTTATTCTGCTGCATTCGGACTATCTGTGCGACTCTATGGCTTAGTTATTTTACCGCATGTTTGAACCTTAGCCTTGCGCGGGCGCAGCTTTTGCTCCCACGATATCACATTCCTGATGGAAACGGTCGACCCGCTGGAGCGCTGGCGCGGTGATTCGCTCCTAGCGGGGACGGTCGGTCATGTGGGAGATCGGGGCGTGATAGTGGGAGTGGAAGTAGGGCACTAATGGCAGCACTTAGGGTTTCCCCTCCCTCTCTTGCTTCCATCAATTCCCCCAATATTTTATCAATTTTGGAGTTATTTTCTAAAATCTGATCGAACTTTGAACTGAGATTGAGCATTGCACCTTCAAGAAATGACATTCGATCCTCTCAATGGCACTCCGGCGATCCTCTGGTGATCCCCGACGAGAACTTTGACTGCTCAAGCTGACCTCTTGACTGGCCTCGAATATCGGCATCAGTCTCTGATACCACTTTGTTAGGCCCATTTCCCAGTTGATGAGAAATTGGGGGTGAACTAACAGGATTAGACAATGCTGATATGAGAATTTGAGAATTCGGGTTTATTGATCATAGAGAAAAAGAGTACACTATAATGGAGAAGAAGAAGATAAGGAGAAACTAAAGTTGTCTACAAATTATTTTTAACCCCGTCTAAATTCTCTATCCTTATTTATATCTGCTCATGATGTGGTCTTCTTGATTGGCAGTTGGTGGTTATGTTGAGCTGGAGAGTTCTTGCTTGTGGATGCTGAGTTGGCCTCTTACTCTGCCAACTGTATACACAACTGGCCTCTAGCTGCTGACTGGACACTGGTCATGGATCTTAGTTATTGGTAGTGAGGGAGAAACTAAGGGATATAAGTAGTATCAGTTTCCCATAGATACTTTCATATGTCTTTGGTATTCTATATCCGAGGCTTAACCAAAGATGAAAGAACGCGTGGTCGAGATCAGAGGTTCACACAAAAGTTCCCATTCTAACTATTCTCGATTTCCACGAAGAACTATATAATGATTCTGATTACCACTTGCTTTCAAGATTACAAAAGAATCAGAATATAAAAATAAACTTTACATTCTTTCTTGCACTCGCAGTTGCAGACGGACAGAATAAAATTACAACTAGCATAAGAGAAAAGAAATAAGAAGAAGAAAATCTGCTTGCTGGGGTGATGAAGATCACCATTGCTCAAAGTAAGATTCGCCTCATACGATCTGCTCCCAGGAACTAGCAAGTTCACGTAGAACTTCTGGAACACTCGATGTCACCTCCTTGATTGGACTCGCACGAACTTTCTGGACTTTAATGACGGCTCCAGCATCAACTCTCTTCCTTTCCTAATTTTTGAAGTAAGTCCTCAAATGGGGTTTGAAGAGAGTATTTATAGGCATATGGAGGAATCCCTAATCCTAATCTTGGTCGTCCATCAATTCTAAAAAGATTGGAATAAATTTAATCCATATCACACAAGATTGGAATGAATTAAATTTAAATCCCATATGATTGATTTGAATTAAATTCAAATCTCACATGATTAAATTTAAATCCTACATGATTGGAATGAATTAAATTCAAATCCCATATAAATAATTTAAATCCTACATGATTGGAATGAATTAAATTCAAATCCCACAAATATCGAATTTAAATTAATGACTCAATCTTTCCATAACTGATTAAATTTATCTGATAGCAGTGGACCTGCATGAAACTGCTCATGCGACCCTGCAAGCAACCGCTCATGCCGTAGCACATGCGGCCGACCTGCTCATGTGGCCACGCATGCAACTCGTGCATATCCAAGCGCATGAGCGCATCAAATGCGCACAAGTGCCATACGACGATGCTGACGTGCTAAGTGCAAAGTGTGCCAACAAAGCGCCACTTTGCGCCCTTGAGCTCGAGTCTGAGTCGCTAAGCCCCTTTGTTGCTTAGCTCCTATGAAAATAATTTCAAGGGTATGACAAAAAGCATAAATGCTTTAATGAGGAGTTAATCATTTTTTCTTCTAGGAAAATACCCCCACAGGGCACCCATGTGCCCCACCACACCCCAAGTGCACACCTTAACTCATACAAAGTATTATATTGAGATACCCACTTGGTGGTATAGCCAATATAGGACTATCTTTCTTAGTTCAAAGGCAAAAACACCAATAATCCACCACATATCTCAATATATGGGTTGAGCATTCCCCACAGTGACTGCCCATCATGCATTAGGATAGATGTTACTTCGACTTGAATCTTTCCGCATGGGTCAAATTACAGTATGATACAAGAATTGACTAAGCCTTCAATTCTGTACCATAGTTGTAATTCTTCTCACTCATACAATGACATCAGCTGTGCTTCTGGTTGCACATTAAAGGTCATGTGCACGCCTAGTTTCGATATATGTATTTTGGGCGTCTATAATTTTTTCCTCAAGAGACGGCTTGTATCTCTTTCCATACACTATAGGTGAGTTCTTTTAAAGAGTCCTTGGCATGAAGCATTGCGCTTCCTTATGGTGCTACGCCGCTATGACATGGCCTTCGACCGAGGTTCACTCCCTCATGTGGTGTCATCCACTATAGCATGAGGTTCACTCCCTCTTTATAGTGCCAAACTATCCAGCATGAAGCCCTGTACTTTCTTTGCGGTGTTACGCTGCTGTGACATGTCTTGCGAAGCCGATGTTCACTCTCTCGTGTGGTGTCACACCACTGTAACATAAGGTTCACTCCCTCTTTGTAGTAATGCCTACCACTCTTCATTCTACAGCATTAGGCTACCTGCCTATGTGCGGTGCTACACCGCTGTGAGATGACTTAATGCCGAGAATTTACATCTTTTACCTCTTGGTAGAGTCACGCCACTGTAGCATGGGATCTCAGTCCCTTGTAGTGCTGATACTACGTGCTTCCTAGAAAGTATACTGGACATTCACTATGTCCGAGAACTCATTAAGGCACCAAAGCCATCCTTCCACAAGAAATTATTCTTCACAAAGAACAAGGAGTAGACAACAGTGGTCCTGGGTCCCTAACCCCTCAATGTCTCTAAGAACTATCCACTGTTCCTGATATTCTCCCAGTCAATAGTCCTCCCTTGAACCAATAGCTAGATGCCTAGTATATTTCTTTTTGAACTAAAAGCATAAAACTAAATGGTAGGATTGCAAAGACACAATATCAGAGGTCCTCCAAGCCCATATATGTTGTGTCCTTGACTATATGCGGTGTTATGCCGTTGTGACATGACCCGAAGCCGAGTTCCACTCCCTCTTGTGGTGTCACGCCACTGTAACATTGATTACTACCTTCATTTATAGTTATTGGGATTAGCTGGCGCTGGAGGCCTTACATGAACGGATCTGCCAGACCCTCCTGATTTCGATCATCAAACACTGTAATAATCCACACTAGCTTCGCTCATTCAGTATCTTGTAATGGCCCTTGAAGCCTATCAAGAACGGATCCGCCAGATTTGCCTAACTCCGATAATTAAAGCACTGTAATGATCCACGCAATCTGCGCTCATTTAGAGTCCTGTATTTTATCCACATAGTTCTCTTCAAACCGTTGAAGAGATGAACAGATGCCACTACTGCAGCTTCCTGGTTTTCTCGGTATGTTGGTATCAACCGAATCTGTGTACTAACCATAAGAAGATCATCTAAGAGCTTCTAGAGCTATTTTGCTTTACTTGTTGCAGCTTGATAGTGCAAAGAACTCTAAGAGTAAATACTGCTTCTTCGACTTCCACGATATAGCAACACCAATACTGGAGAAGTCACATCCTCTTGTGGTTCTTTCACTCTTCTTTTTCGAACACCAACTGGCATCATCGAAGTCTTCCTTCATATCTGGATAACTTTTGTAGCATAGGATATACTACTGAGTTCTCCTGAGAATTCTGACGACTCTCTTTATAGCTTTCAGTGTTTAACACATATACGGCTTGTGAACTGACTCAGCATCCCTACAGCAAAAGCTATGTCAGGCCTGGTGGTACACGCAGCTTGAATCATTCATCTGATGATGCTCGAGTACACCAACTGTCTGACGCTTTTCCTTGGATTTGGCTTTATATTCATGTCACACCTGAGGAGTATCGTCCCTGATACCCAAAGCGTGTGATCAATATTTTATGCTGAGAGCTTATGACTAAGAAAGCCCACCTGGCATCCGAATTATCTTATATTCTCAAGATGACATCCACAATCCCATGTCCTGAGTTTGGACAAAAATGACATCTTTGTTCTAATGAAACTTCTATGTCCACAACTGGGACTAGTAAGTCGTCCATATAGATACAAACGATGACTCCTCCATTATCAACAAACTTCGTGTACACATACTTGTCTGTCTTGCTGATCCTATGACAACTTTGACTAGATGACTTGCCAAACTCCTGCTGCCACATCCTAGGAATTGCTTCAGGCTATATAGAGATATCACCAACTCGCGGACTGTCTTCAAACCTGAATGGCAATAATTCTAACTATTGTCCGTAAATCTCTCATGTCTGTCTTCATCCAAGACTTGTTGTCTTCTCATCATCTGATAAATAATCAGATTGGGAATAGAAGCTACAAAAATTATCATCCTGATCTATGATACCCTTATAAAGGTGCCAAAGAACTCAATTCCCTGTTGTCTGAGAAAACCCCTAGGTAGATAGCCTTGTCTTGAACTCAACTATTCTATCTGCTTTCATCTTCATTGACTTAAAGATCTGATAAGTATCTGATTGGTTTAGCTCCTCAGGCAGATTGACCAACACCTAAGTGTGGTTGGAGGTTATTGAGTCATACTCATTATTAATAGTCTTCCTCCAAAAAATAGCATCTCTGGTCTTCATCGCCTCATCATTGGTAAGCAGATTTGCTTCCTCATGATAAGTAACGAAATCTTCTTCGAAGTTCTTCACTCTCCTCAGTTGCTTAGACACCGACTCTACGAGTTCTGGTTCGATAGTTGTCGTTGGGATGATAACTTTTTCTTGGAATACATCTTCGTTGGAAGCCTCAGCCTCATGTGCACCCACACTATTTTTTAAAATATTCGTGATAACACTATTCTTGTGCCTAGCAAATTTATCTTCGAGGAGTTCTGCGTCGCGAGATTCAATGATATGATTTGATTCGATATCAAGAAATCTTTGAGCATTACTCTTATCAGCATCACCCTGAAATATTGTCTTCGTAGTCCTCAATTCCAGCTTCTGAATCTTTAATTCCGGAAACTTCACAGACGTCAGACACCCCCATACTCGAATGACGTTCAAGTTGGGTATGACTCTGAACCAGATTTCCTGAGGATTGTGACATCGGAAGTTGCGTATGGCACTATGTTTATAATGAACGTAGCCGTCAACAAAACTTCTCTCCAGAAGTAGTTTGGAAGACCCGTAGTCAACAGTATTGAGTTCATCATCTCTGTTAACGTCATGTTCTTCCTTTCAGCTACTACATTTGATTAAGGAGAATACGGACCAGTTGTCTAATTGATAATTCCATATTCTTTGTAGAATGATGCGAATTCAAAAGACCTATACTCTCCGTCTCGATCACTTCTGAGTCTCTTGAGTCATTGCCCCATTTGAAGTTCAGCCTCAACCTTAGACTTCTTGAACTTCTCGAATGCTTCATTTTTTAACTTGAGTAGATAGACGAATGCTTACTTCGAGTAGTCATCGATGAAAGTAATGAAGTACTTTCTCTTAGCCTTTGTGGAGAACTGCTTGAAGTCACATATATCTGAGTGAACAAACTCCAGACGATCTTTACTTCAGTTTACCCGTTTGAACGAATTTCTTGCGATCTTTGTCTGCGCACAGACGTTACACTTCTCCACTCCTTACCCCCACATTTGGAGATAAACTAGACATCTGGTAGTAAAAAGTACATGTCCAAGTCGGGGGATCCCACAACTCTTACAATGAGACTTCAATCACAAGCAGAAGCTCGAACAACCATTTAAAACTGAATACCTTATTTTAAAGTATGTCTCCTGCCAAGATATCACCATCTGGTAAACTTTGATGTTCAACCTCAAGTGTGCAACAGACTTACTGAGATCAGGTCCTTGGTAATCACTGGTACGTTGGTACACACACTCCTTTAACCGTAACTTTTCGAAGTTCAGAACCATTGTCCCAATCCCCAGATCCTCTACTTGATCATTGCTTTCCATCAAGACCTTCACCACTGAAAGGTTCAACCTTAATCAACAGCTCTTTTTAAAGCACATGTGGCTAGATGCACAATTTTTTATCCACTGGTCAACAACTATGCCATAGGACTTAACCTGCACAATCATAGCAACCAAGTTAAGTAATCAAAGGAACCAAGTTTAGTTATACCTTGCTATATTGGTTCAGATTAGTTCTACTTTCAAGTTCCAATTTCAGTCATGCTTTAAGTCCTGTATAGTGCAGTGACCTTCATGTGCATAGACCGCCATGCGCCAATCCATGCGCATAAGCCACCATGCGCTAATCCATGTGCATAAGTGTAAGCGCCCTGATTTTCAGGAATTTTTAATTTAGCTTTTTCACAATTTTCTATAATTTTCTGGGATTTTTCTGTAATTAAAACCTAGGTATTTGGTCATTAAATAATTTTTAATTGCTATTAATTAATATTAAAATATTATGAAAATAATATTTTATTGTGTAAAATGGAAAACTGGACATAGGATAATTTTCTGGGAATTTATTGGACTCCGGAAACATTTTTAAAGCCCTAAATACCAATGTAGAATTAAACCAAATTAAATCCTGAAATAAACCCGGTTCAATTGAACCAAACCACCCCAAACCAACCCAGACCCGGTTCACTAAACCGAACCCAGCCTTAGCGGGTCGGGTTGGATCTAAACCTGATCCGAAACCCGCAGACCCAAACCCGCACCTAAACTCTAGCGGGTCGGGCCGGATTCATGTGAACCCGACCCGTGGACCCGAACCCGGACCCGTTACCCAATCCTAACCGGAACCCTAATCCTAAAATCTATTCTACTGTTCCGGCCTATTTAACCCCCTGCCGGAACCCTAGCTTTGCCATCTCCTCCACCCTCGACCTCGCCGTCCCCGGCCATCTCCCTCAGAGCTCCGCCGTCCCCGTCGTCAGCCCTCTCCGCCTCTCTCATCCTCCCAAAACGTCCTTCCCCGCCTCCATCTCCCTCTCAGCCTCCGCCGAGCCCCCTCTTCATCGACCTCCACTGACACCGCCCTTCCTCCTCCGCCGTATTCGCCTGAGCCCTAACTCCCCTCCGCCTCGACGTCCCTCCCGCAGCCTCGACGACCTCTCCTTCCCCGACTCGACAGCCTCCCCTCCGACGAGAACGACCCACCACCGGCCCTAGCCTCAACTCGCCGGACTCGCCCCTACCTCTGAACTCCTCTACCATTCTGTCCCCGGATCCCATCAACGACACCGCCGCAGCCTTCCACTGAACCACCACCTACACCCATCACCACCTCTCCTCTCTCCCTGATCTCCTCCGACGCGCCCTCGACTGAACGACTCCCCTCTCCCCTGACCCGCAGAACCCCTCCGCCCTCCAGCGCCGATGCCGCCCGACTCCAGCAGCACCCAGAGCCGCCCTGGCCTTCCCCTCGCCACTGCCCTCGTCCCGCAGCCACCTCCGGCTCCAGCACCCCATCTCCTCCTCCTGCTCACCTCTCCACCCCGCCGCACCACCATCGAACACCCGAGCCCCAGTCGTTATCTTCCCCGGCCGCCTCGAACCTCGCTGTCTCCGCCCTCACCGACGTCCCCGGCCGTCCCGCTGACCGATGACCCCGACATCGAGCAGAAATCCTAACCCTAACCAAGACGGACACAGCGGACACAGGACACAGTTTTCCCGTGTCGCATCTCCTCGCGTACACGTGAAATTCAGATTTCACGGAGCCCTATTCAGGTAGCGTTTTCTCACTCCTCGTTGATCCGATTTTTGTTCCGTTATTTGTGCTGCGTAGACTGTGTGACCCTCTCGATGCCCGTGCAACTCGCTCGGTACGTCGCATCTTGTGGTGATCGCAAACCGCGATCCAAAAGTAGGAAAACCAATGTCCTGTTTCACCCGAAACTGAGTGCGCCCCACCAAACGGGACGACTTGGTCTTCACCGAAATGTGCGTGCTGTCGATACGGACGTGTGGGATTTCGCAAAAGTTGATTTGGATGTACGTGCACACCGAAATCAACGCGTATCCGCCGACAACGCCCCGTATTCGCCTGTTCTGGAACACGTCGTAACTTCGTGTACACACTTCGGATCGAAACAAAACTTGCTCCATCGGACTCGTAGCAATACGCTGGTCCTATGACCCAAGTTTGGTTCGATTCTGAGAACATTAACAAAATCGCATATCGTGGGCCCCACAGGCTCCACTTGACGGGCGATTTTGTGATCGGCTCATCGGAATCCAATTCTGGAAGTTCCGTTGGGTTCGTATCATTGTTCCTGACTTGTTGACACTAAGTTTGACGAATTTGGAGACCTTTGACCCTGACACGCTTTTCGGTGCAAAGTGGCCCACGTGGGGACCCCGCTTTGACCAGAAACTGTCATTTTTGCCCTTGTGTCCAAATTGGACTTAAGGACAGGCGTTTCTAGTTATTTGATATTTTCTGAATCTAATGGTGATGTTTATTTCAGCAACCGGAGTAGTATCTGCAAATCACACAGAGATCAGAGCTACAGTTGGAGCCAGAACCCCAAGCAAGTGTACCTTGCCAAATCCTGCGGTTTTGCTACTTATTTCCTTGACTTATTTATACATTGTTGTGCAAGTATACCTTGCCAACTTTGCAGTCTTGTTACATATTTTTCTTGTTTTATTTATATTGTTGTGCATGCTTGACCTAGGACCGTGTGACTTACTTAGCGTCCGATTATTAGTCGGGTGCCAACACCGTACGCGGAGTTGTGTAACGTCATCTAGACATGGACATTCGTGACCCTTTGCATTCTCGTACTTGTCCTATCAAGTACATTATACCCAGGATACTTGATACTATTCATAGACAGGATCTTTCTGAGATATTCATGGTAATTCTGTATAGGATACAGGCTTTATGACATATACATTATATCCATAGACATTATATGACTGGCTGCATTAGATATGATCGTGCGTGACATCACTACTAGAATAAGCGGGATTAGCGACATTTTTTAGCGACTCCATGTAAAAACGTCGCTATTTAGCGACTCCATGTAAAAACGTCGCTAACCGTCGCTAATTGGCGACATTTAGCGACGTTTAGCGACTTTTATTCAGTTTTTAAAATATTAGTCGCTATAAGTTCAATTTAGGTCGCTAAACGTCGCTAATATGTTTTATTTAGCGACGTTTAGCGACATTTTTAGCGACGTATATTTTTTGGACATTTAGCGACGTTATTAGCGACGTCTAAGACGTCGCTAAATTAGCGACGTCATTATTGGCGTCTCTAAATGTCGCTAAAACGTCGCTAAATTCTAAATTAGCGACGTCATTATTGGCGTCGCTAAAACGTCGCTAAATTGTTTACTTAGGGCTGATTTCCCCCATTTCCTTCGATCTCTCTCTTTCCCTCTCCCAAATTTCAAACCCTCTCTCAGTCTCTCCCGCTCCGGCTCCTCCTTCCTCCCTCCGGCGACCCCCCTCGGCCGCGTCCTCCCCCTCCGGCTCTCCTCCTCCCTCTGGCGCCCCCTCCTCCCTCCCGGCGACCCCCCTCCAGCCGTGTCCTCCCCCCTTCTCCTCCTCCTCCTCTAGGTAAACCCTCTCTCTCTCTCTCTCTCTCTCACATGACACACATGACACTGACACTGACACGACATATTGGATGTTGAATGCTCGAATTTGTTATTTACACCATATTACTGGAAAAACCCCAAGAACTGCCCCTCCATATTACTGGAAAAAAAGAATTTCAAACCCCAAGAACTGCCCCTCCAGACTTGCCTTCCTTGCTGTTGGATGCTCGAATTTGTTACCTGGGCATGCCTGTAAGGCATCACTAACTTCGTCACATTTTTATGATTTGTGTTAAATAATTATGTTTTCTTTTGTTGTGCATTCCTTAGAAGCTAATTTTCCAAATTGCTATTTTTTCAACAGATAGTTCCAGCAGTCACCGAGCTTCTTGTTGCACAGCTTATGTGGTTAGATTATGACAACCCCTCCAAACCACTGTACTTGTACATAAATTCATCTGGAACACAAGTAAGTACTGTTCTTATCAAAATACATAAAAGCTTGAGGATCTTCTTTAATTCCTTGACTTCTTGTAATGGATAACTTAGATTGCATGCAATATCACCATGTAACTAAACTGCAATGCAATTGCACACTAACATATGATTAACATGGTTGTTTGGTCCTCCAGAATGAGAAGAATGAGACCGTTGGATCAGAAACCGAGGCATATGCTATTGCTGATACCATAGCTGTAAGTACAATAACTTCATATATCCTGTAACATCTTTCTGCTGTAAAGCTCATGTTAGAATTTGTTGGCTGTAGGTATTTCTTGTGGACAGAAATTTTATTGTTCTTTGGTTTTGTAGTTGTTAAAATACTATAAAATATATAACCCTCATTAACACTAGAGTTTTTATTTAGTGGTTGGGAGTCTAGGGATTTTAACAATAATTAAGAAGTCTCTAATCCGCTACTAACATATTAATTTCCAAATAATTTTAGAATTACTTACAACTCCATCCACAACAAATTCGGCTCTCCTCCTCCTACCTTTTTGATTATACTAATATACATAATTATTTACACCATATTACTGGAAAAACCTTATATTAAGGCCACAAAATGGGCAAAATCATTATTCTTTTTTTTTATTCTTTTTGTAAAATTAGTGACGTATTTAGCGACGTTTAGCGACGTTTATACACGTCGCTAAATACGTCGCTAATTAGCGACGTTAATATACGTCGCTAATGACGTCGCTAAACATGTCGCTAAATACGTCGCTGTACGTCGCAAATTGCTGACATGGCAGTACTGCCAGGTCATTAAAGACGTCGCTGTCACGTCGCTATATAAGTCGCTAATTAGCGACGTTTAGCGACGTTTTTTACGTCACTAATTAGTGACGCTACGTCGCTAAACGTCGCTAATTTAGCGACATATTTAAAGTCGCTAAAAAACGTCGGTATAGCGACGTTTAGCGACGTTTTTCCTTTCAGCGACGTGATGATTTCCGACTTCTGTAAAATGTCGCTAATTACGTCGCTAAACGTGATTAGCGACATTTTTTTGTCATTTAGCGACGTTTTTTGACGTCGCTAATTTGACTTTTTCTGGTAGTGCATGGACATGATGCATCGTGGACATGAGACGTGTGATTACATTGGGTGGGAAGAGACACACAGGCTACAGGATGATTATATATATAAACCCCCTATTATTGTGAGGCACAAGACTCGGAAGCCCGAGCTTGGCCCATTACTCATTATTACTGCTACCGGCTCCCCGACACAGAGCTTGTAGTGGCTCAGCCTGAGTACTCGTGATGCTCTCACTTACATTTTCACATAGATGGTTATATAGCTTATCCTATTTATTTCATTCTCTGCTGCACTGTATTTATTTTGGCTTGTATTTTCTGTACCTTGCTATGTCCCCTGAGGACCTGGATCCGGATTATGTCCCCAGGATTTGCAGACGAGATCCGGATTATCTGTTGTGGATGAGATTAGATTAGACTGTGACTTATATCATTGGACCTACTTATTGTTGTATTACAGCTTAAGTATGCCCCGATGGATCCATTAAATTGGGTTTGTCCATCGGTGTGTGCTGTTGGCCATTGCCACGCGTCTAGTCCCTCGATATTTTGGGACTGGGGCATGACAATAAGCCACAATGCGTTAATCTATGCGCATAAGCCACCATACGCTAATCTATGTGCATAAGCCTTCATGCGCTACTGCATGCGCAGAGACTATCATGCGCATTGAGATACTATGCGCCCAGTTCTTCCATGTGTCAAGATGCCAAGACTTCCAATGCGCTGCCATGCGCCAAGTTCTGCCATGCACCAAGGTCTGCCCCTTGTGCGCATACTTTGCAATCCTTGGTCATCTTGTAATCTTCCTTCCAACTGGAATGTGCGTCCTTCAGATGCTATCTCCTCCATCCTCGGAAATGTTAGGTTCCGACAACTCACTTTCAACATTTGACAAAGGACTCCTTCCCTCATCCAAATGTTCGAAGTGAATTCCGTCAATCTTCTCAAGTTTGTGAAAACTTGTCCAGAAGACTTGAACGGATATTCCCCATCTTTCTTCGGATCTTGCTTTAAGATTGTTAGTCCCGAGACTTAACTAAAGATGAAAGAATGCGTGGTTGAGATCAGAGGTTCACACAAATTTTTTTACTTTGACTAATCTCGATTTCCACGAAGAACTATATAATGATTCTGATTACAACTTGCTCTCAAGATTATAAAAGAATCAGAATAAAAAAACAAACTTCACGTTCTTCCTTGCACTCGCAGTTGCAGATGGACGGAACGAAATTACAACTAGCATAAGAGAAGAGAAATGAGAAGAAGGAAATCTGCTTGCTGGGGTGATGAAGATCACCGTTGCTCAAAGCAAGATTCATCCCACATGATCTTCTCTCAGGAACTAGCAAGTTCATGCAAAACTTCTAGAACGCTCGATGTCACCTCCTTGCTTGGACTCGCACGAACTTCCTGGACTTTAATGACGGCTCCATCAAAAACTCTCTTCCTCTCCCAATTTTTGAAGTAAGCCCTCAAATGTGGTTTGAAGAGAGTATTTATAGGCATAGGGAGGAATCCATAATCCAAATCCTGGCCGTCCATCAATTACAATAAGATTGGAATAAATTTAATTCATATCCCACAAGATTGGAATAAATTAAATTTAAATCCCATATAATTGATTTGAATTAAATTCAAATCCCGTATGATTAAATTTAAATCCTATATGATTGATTTGAATTAAATTCAAATCTCACATGATTAAATTTGAATCCTACATGATTGGAATGAATTAAATTCAAATTCTACAAATATTGGATTTAAGTTAATGACTCAATCTTTCCATAACTGATTAAATCTATCTGATAGCAGCGGACCCGCATACAACTGCTCATGCGACCCCGCAAGCAACCGTCATGCCGCAGCCATGCATGCAGCTCGCGCATATCCGAGCGCATCAAATGCGCAAAAGCGCCATGTGATGATGCTGACGTCGTCGTGCTAAGTGCAAAGTGTGCCAACAAAGCGCCACCTTGCGCCCTTGAGCCCGAGTCATTGGGGCTTAGCTCCTATAAAAATAATTCCAAGAGCATGATAAAAAGCATAAATACTTTCATGAGGAGTTAATCATTTTTTTCTCCAAGAAAATACCCCCACATGTCACCCATATATCCCACCACACCCCATGTGCACACCTCAACTCATACAAAGTATTATATTGAGATACCCACTTTGTGGTGTAGCCATTGTGGGACTATCTTTCTTAGTCCAAAGGCAAAAACACCAAAAATTTTGTATCCCTGCCTTGAGTGATGCTATATGTGCACACCTCAACTCATATTAAGTGCATAGTCTAGAACTAGACAACCAACTTTATAATGTCTTTCTTAACTTTTGTCAGAAAAGCTTTATAATTTGAGTGATGCTATATGGATTGCGGTCTGTGGCCGTGGTTGTGGCCCGCACGCCACGTGTTGCGTGCCCATTGGCAGGACATCCGGTGGTGGGTCCATACAAATAGGGGGGGCCAATGGATTTCAGGCATGTGTCCGTGCGGACACGCCCACGGTCACAGACCGCAGGCTATTTAGCATTTTTCTTATAATTTTTTGTGACAACTTCTTTCAAAAGTTACAGGTTGGAGATGCTCTAAGGGGCTGTTTGGTTGCACGAAAGTGAATGCAAGTGCGAAAGTAGAAAAACAAAATTTGTGTACGCGATGTGTATGCAAAAATTTGAATTTCTAAAAGTTGTTTGGTTGGTGGAATTGAAAAATATGAAAGTGGAGGAAAAAAGAATTTCGTTGTTTGGATGGTTGTTGAAAGTGGATGCTGATTGGAGATGTGATAATATTAATATACTTACTCCCAATTATATTTTAACCCGCAATTGTCCTAAATGTCAACCTAAAAATTGCAATATAATTTTTATCCATTAATTATTGATTATTTTAACTACCATATAATTACCAATACGTTGTCGAAGTTTTGGTAAAAATAGCATCTAGGTTGATGGATTAGTGGATAACTAAAACAAAAAGTATTATTAGCTTAAAAAAAATATACGACATTAATTACGTGCTCTAAAGGACCAAAATTTAACCATGTTTAATTATAGTGTCATATAATACCTAGTCAGTTTAAGCTTAACTAATTATAATCAAATATAAAGGACCAATAAAATTAAATATATATACATATTAAAAGTAAGGGCTCGACCGATTATCTCTCTACTATTCTTCTTATATTCGAAGTTTTGTTGCAGTTTCATCAGAGTTTCATGACACGTTAATGGAGGAGTTTCATAAGGAGTTCCTCAAAATAAAATTTCTTTGATAAAGGAATTAAAAATACACTCAGGCGAGCTCAATTTTTTTTTTTAAAGATAATTACAAGTTTGTCACTTCCAAAAATTACTCATCGGGCTGTCCATTTTCAATTGATTTTTTTTTTAGAATTGTCAAATTTTTGACTGTCCTAACAATAGTAAGGACACAAAAAAAATTTTAAAGTCCTTCAAATTGTCCTAAAAAAATATGTTAATTTTTTAGGACTGTCAAAATTTTGACAGTCCTTCGAATAGGTAGGACTGTCATAATTTTGACAGTCCGGAGAGGTGCGCGAGAGGGGGTGCACGAGACGGGGCTGAGAGGTGCGACGCGGGTCTGAGCGGGCTACGAGAGACTGGAGGGGGACGGGACTGAGCGAGGCGGTTCGGAAGGAGGAGGCCGGAGGGAGACGGAGGAGCGGGAGGAGGAGGAGAGGGGCTGGAGAGGAGGAGGAGGCCGGAGAGGAGCGAAGGAGCGGGAGGAGGAAGCCGGGGAGCGGAGGAACGGGAGGAGGAGGAGAGGGACTTGAGAGGAGGAGGAGGAGGAGGAGGCGGCCAGAGAGGAGTGGGGGAGTGGGAGGAGGATGTCACGCCCCAGTCCCAAAATACCGAGAGACTGGACACGTGGCAATGGCCAGCAGCATGCACCGACGGACAAACCCAATTTAATGGATCCATCGGGCATACTTAAGCTGTATTACATCAAACATGGTTTTACTATTCTCATCCACAGATATAAGAAAGCAACATAAGCAAAAGAATTATTAAACAACAACAGTCAAAGTAAATAAAATCGGAAAACAGTCCGATATTAAGTCTGTTTATAAGAGTTCAATTCAACAGGAATTTAAAGAGTTTATTAGCCATAAACAATGAGCATGGAATAAGCAGTTGTTCAGGAGAAGTCCTCAGCGATCACCTCGTCGTCAGGTTCAGTTACTGCTCCAAGTAGTGCCCCTGTCCCGTACACCTCAGGGTAGATCTCGTCTGCTATAACTGGAGAACAAAACCAGGTTCTCAGAGGGACGTAACAAGGTACAGAAGAATACGAGCCATAATACAGTGAATGAACATGCAAGTCAACCAAGATGTTAAACTCAAGAGTAGCATCAGAAATTAATAAGTCTAAGACAGTGGCATGTCGATGATGCTATCAAACAAATCTGGGTAAATAATTAAACTAGCTAAGTGATAATGCAAGTGAGAGTTATTATTCATACTCAGGCTGAGACTACTACAGGATCAGTGACAAGAAACCATAGCAGTGTTTTCTCGAAGGGCCAGTACAGGTGCCAAAGCTCTGTGTCAGAGACTAGGACACTTCCAGATAACCATATATATAATATAATCAGCCTTGATATGGTAATACTCTCCCCACCCAATGTAATCTCACGTCACAGATCTCAATGTTCATGTTACGCAGGATTAAACTAATGCAACTAGTCAGGATAAAACGTAAAGCTCAAGTCATGAAATCTATAACCTTTACAGATCCTTCTTGAATAATCAAAAAGATTCTATATCATGCTTTGTGTCAAGTGTCCTGGGTATAAAGTACTGGATAGGGCAAGTACAACAGTCACAAAATTTAAGGCAAGAGAATCAAAATGAATCAATAACTGCATTTATGGCAAGGTACACTTGCCTGGATTTTCGGTTCCAAATGTTGCTCTGGCTTCAGCTGGATTTGCAGGTAGTACTCCGGCTGCTGAAACAAATATCACCATCAGATTCAGAAAATGTCAATCATCTAGAATCGCCTTTCCTTGAGTCCAATTTGGAGACAAGGGCGAAAACGTCATTTTCGGGTCAAGGCGGGGTCCAGATGTGGGCCGCTTTGCACCGAAAAATGCGTCAGGGTCAAAGGTCTCAAAAACAGTCCAACTTAGTGTCAACAGGTCAGGAACGATGATACGAACCCAACGGAACTTCCAGAAATGGATTCCGATAAGCCGTTCTCAAAATCGCCCGTCGAGTGGAGCCTGTGGGGCCCACGACACACGATTTTGTCAACGTTCTCAGAATCGAACCAAACTTGGCTCACAGGACCAGCGTATTGCTACGAGTCCAATGGCGCAAGTTTCGTTTCGATCTGACTTATGTACACTAAGTTACAGCGAGAAACAGAATGGTCGGATACGAGACGATGTCCGCGGATACGTACTGATTCCGGTGTGCACGCACATCCGAATCAGCTTCTGCGAAAGCCCGCACGTCCGTATCAACGACGCACACGTATCGGTGAAGACCGCACGCGATCAAATCGTCCTGTTTGGCGGGGCGTACTCGATTCCGGGGTAAAACAGGGTTTAGTTTTTTTCCTATTTTTGGATCGCGGTGTGCGATCACCACAGGACGCGATGCCCCGAGCGGTTTATCCGGGCACCGAGAGGGTCATACAGGCTACGCGATACAATTTATGGAATCGAATTCTGAGCTACGAGCAAAAAGTTACGAATACCTGAAGTGGGTTTCAAAAACCGAATTCCTCGTGTCTCGAGTTGTGTCCGACACGAGTCCAAAACTAGGGTTTACTGTTCTGGCTGTGTCCTGTCTCCCCTGCTGTGTCCGTGTCTGGACAGAGGCTTCTGTGTCCTGCTGTGTCGAGTCCTCAGCTCACTGAGGTGTCGCCGGGGTAGGGTGGCGCTGCGGCCGGAGGCGAGCCGGAGGGTGGCGTCTCAGCCGGATCTCGCTGGCGGAGGCGGTGGCCGGGTACAGCTGCTCTGGAGGTCGGGGAGGAGGTGGAAGAAGAGGGAGAGGTCGGGGTGGCTGGGCGGCTCGTCGGTGGAGAGCTCGGAGGACGGTGGGTCGGTGGTCGGGTGAAGGAGGAGAGAGGCGGAGGGCTTTATAGGAGAGAGGGAGGTGGTCGAGGGTCGTCCGGTGGGGGAAGCCGGAGCGGAGGGGTCGCCCGGTGAGGGGAGAGGAAGAGGAGCAGTCGGGGAGGCGTTACGCAGCGGCGAGGCGGCGCAGTTAGGCGAGCGGGCGGCGGCCGTTACCGGCGGCGGGAATTCAAGGGGTTGGGGGAGATGAGATGCGGGTCGGGTCGGGCGGCGGGTTCCGGGTTGGGCGGACCCGCCCGACCCACTAAGGTTTGGCTGGGCTGGGCTTCGGTCCACTGGGCCGGGCCAGAAAATGATTTAAATAATAACAATAATATTAATAATTAGTTAAATTTAATCAATAGTATTTATTGCTTTAAAAATTCATCCGGGATCCAATAAATTCCCGGAAAATTACCCTATGTCTGGTTTTCTATTTTACACTATAAAATATTATTTTCATAATATTTTAATAATATTTATTAACATTTAAAATTTTTTTATTAATTAAAACACCTTAGTTTTATTTCAGAAAAATCTCAGAAAATCCAGAAAAATTGTGAAAAATCCAAATTTTAAATTTATGAAAATCAGGGGGATTACAGAGGAGGACGGAGGAGCAGGAGGAAGCTGGAGAGGAGCAGAGAAGCAGAAGTGGAAGGAGGAGGAGGAGGAGGAGGAGAAGGCATTGGATTGGACAGCTCTGAGACAAATTTAGACAATCCTGAGTGAAAGTTCTTCATTAATAGACTAACATCAAAGTATTTTTTGTCAGAAAATTTACTGTACTGATAATAAATTTATATTAATTAAATATAGCGATAGAAGTTTGGTAAATTTAGAAATTACGATAGGAATCACCAGTTGGGTTGGCAAAAATTTGGAGAGACTTGGTTTTCGCCAACCCAGTTGGCGAAAATTCGACCAAAATTCGACGTTTAAAAACCAAAAAAACAAAAAAAAACAAAAAAAACAAAAAAACATATTTTTGCCAACTCAGTTGGCAAAAATTGGGATAGGTTGGTTCGGTTCGGTTTATTGGTTGGTGCGGTTCGGTTTGGCCTCGGTTTAGTGGTTGGTTCGGTTCGGTTTGGCGAAAATACACTATTTTTTGTTTTTGTAGGTTTATTTTCTAGGTATGTTAATAGTAACTCTGTCATAGTAACATTCATATTGTAATGTTCATATTTTAACGTACAAATTTTTACAACGGCTCAATTTTCATTGAAATAGAACAAAGTTATATTCAAATAAAGTTCGTACTGATATAACAATTTCATCGACCTCCTCTATTGGCTAATTCTCGATAGTTCGGACGATCAATCTCTCTTAGATTGAGTCGGTCCCTCTTTTCTCGTGTATTCTTCGGGGCCGCATCATCACCACCTCCTTGACTGTCCTCCACTTGAGATGACATCGGTGCTAATGGAGTTGTCAAGATATGCGAATAGGTGGTAACGTCGGGGGCTCCCAAATTTTTGCCAACTCAGTTGACGAAAATCAGTCTATTCCCGCCCAAAAATCGAATTTTCGCCAACCCAGTTGGCGAAAATCAAGTTTTCCAAAATTTTGCCAACTCGGTTGGCAATATATATCAAAATTTCAAAATTTTCCAAATTTCTAGCGTTATATTTAATGAATATAAATTTATTAAATTTTCTATAAAAAATCAAAAATAAAATTACCGAAAGTAAAATTAGGAGGTCGAAACATCGTTTTTTTGCGATTCTAAAAATTTTGGAAGTCCGTCAAACTGTGAAACGTTTATCCCGAAGTACTTTTCCATACGGCCATTTTGGCACAAACTGGACCTTGTTTCGATCTTCCAGTCAAAAGTTATGATACTCTAAAATTTTATATTTTATATTTTTACCTGTAACATGTACGTCTTACTTCGGATGAAAATTCTCTTTACACAAATTGTGTTACTCTTGTCGAAAACATAAAAATCAACCTATTGTTTGACGAAAAACGATTTCAAAACAAATAGTTATGCCCGTTCGAAGTCTGCTCGACAGTAGGCGTAATATTCTTACGGTAGAATTTTTTTTTTTGGGTTCAATGATAACATATTTTATTTTAGATGTTAAATTTTATTTTATTTCTAATTTATTTAAAAAAGTATTGCTACAACAACTTTTTTAAAATAGAACTAAATATAAATAAAACTAAACAAAAAAAACCTAAAAAATAAACAAAAAATAAACCCAAAAATAAACCCAAAAAAAAACCATTGGCATATTTTCGGCAACTCGGTTGAAACCCAAATTTTCGCCAACCCAGTTGTCAAAAATTTAAAAATATATAAAAAAATATTATTTTATATTTTTGACAGTTCAGTTGGCGATATGTATCGTAATTTCAAAAAAATTTAAACTTCTATCGGTATATTTAATTAATATAAATTTATTATCGGTACAGTAAATTTTTTATTTTTTTGCAGTACCTATAGAAAAAAATAAAAAAAAATAAAAAGTGGTGAAAAAGGGGGGTCATGAAACTGCATTTGGTCACATCAAACAAATTCAACATGCCGGACGAAACGGCTGAACTCTTCTGAGTTCCACAAAATCCACCACTTCCAACTGAGTTGCAACGAACCGAACACCCCCTAAGTAAGATATATTGGGGGTGGGTTGAGTAAGCAGAATCATAGATTATAATCTAACGAGTGAGGGGACGAATTATTATAAAACGTATGGCTTCTTCTTTTCTTTTTTTCTTTCTATTTCTTCCCTCGACAATGTTTGGAACATGGTTAATTGACCACTGTCATAGTTACTGTACTATATGACCTGGAGACATTATAGGTCACATTCATACCCTGCCTAGCCAATCTTTGTTAGATTCTCTTAATTTTGAAAATAGTAATACCTATTTCAATTAATTAAATGGATGATCTGGGACAAGGATTTTTTGTCACTTATAATAATTTGAGACAACGACATATGTTGAGTCGCTCTGCGTCACAAAATTTGTTGTTGATATGTCACAAATTTCGTGTAGAGTGTGTCGCTAGTCCTTGCAAAATTGTCACAAAATTCTGTAAAAAAATAAAAAATAAAAAATAAAAAATAAAAAATCATAAGCAGTCTGCTATCTAAAATTCTCAAATTATCTTCGTGCTCCTTAACCAGGTATCTCTCTTCCTCTTTCCTCTGCTAACCCTAACCTTGAGGATTTTTAGAGTTTCAGTATAATTTTCTAAATTGTTCTATATATGAAATTTCTTAGGGTTCCTAGGAGATGAAATATTTATGATGGAAGCTGTAGTAAATTTATCAATAATGCTAACTTTACTACCAAATGCTTACAAACTTCTTATAACCTTCTTATAACCCTCTCACCCTCCTGCTATGTGGGCCACTCCTGACCCCACCTCTTTCCCAATGAACGACCATCACGTGGTGTTCCGGTCACGTGACGACCACCCGAAAAGCCACTGGGTCCCACCTCCTTCTTTCTATGACTACAACCAAATGTCTACAACCCTCTTACAACCGCCACATGGCGGTTGTAAGAGGGTTGTCAATAATGCTAAGTTTACTACCAAATGCTTACCTTCTTACAACCCTCTCATCCCCCGCTATGTGGGCCACTCCCGGCCCCACATCTCCTCCAATGAACGACTGTCACGTGGCATTTCGGCCACGTGGCGACTACCCGGGCAGCTACCGGGTCCCACCTCTCCCTCCTTTCCAATGGATTGCCGCCACGTGGCGGTTGTAAGAGAGTTGTAGACATTTGGTTGTAGTCCTAGCATAGTCCAGAGGTTTGTAGGCATTTGATTGTAATCATAGCATACCCTAATTTTATAGATGGTTTAAGTATGTTTATATTGTCAGGCAAAGCATAGTTCACCTCATATAATGTATAGATGAAGAAATTTATAACATCTAAACATGAAGTTTGTTAAAGGCGACATGTATACAGCTGGATTCAAATTGACAAGCAATTTACCTAATCATAGAATAAGACAGTGATAAATTATTATTTTTGGGTCAAAGGAACCATTCACAATCAATGATAAATGACGTTCTATAAACATACAATCGATCGAATGATTCAGCTGGCTAATTAAGATTTATATCTTATTTTATGTATGTATGTATATTACAAAAATACTGATTTTTAGCGACACCAGTAACGAAATATGATCGGTAGATAAATAAATTAATCGTTATTCTGTCAGAATTATGTCGCTACACCAGCGACGGAATATGATCCGTCGCTGAAATTCGTTGTTATGTTTGAATATTTTTTCAGTGGTATATACCTATCGTGTTTGGAATTAGTCACTAAAATTAATTTTATGTATATATATATATATATATATATATATATATATATATATTTTGTGTTGCTAGAAAGCTACACCATCCTTGTCGATCTTCCTCCAAAACTTATGCACGGAAAAGAAAGTCCGTGAAAACTTAATAGAATTCGGCAGGGATTGATCCACGTCATCTTGAAATATCTAATGCACGGACAACAAAATTAAACTTATGCACAAACAAATTAATATGAGTTTATGGGGATAAAATTATGTAGATAGACTTCACCCAAACCTTGATTCAAAAAACACAGGAGAAAAATCGCAATCTAAGGGACAATGTGAGTTGATGTCGATACGTTTTTTTGACGTGGAAATATCTATTCATATGACCAGTCCGATGTGTGTGTGAACCTCGTTAAAACCTTCTTAGGGTACAAAAAAAATAGTGGAAAGAATGCCCCTAAGTTAAAAAAAGAGAGTACATTAAGGTTAAGTGAATATTATCAATACTCCAACTGATTTCAATATTATCCCAAACTACGATCATTGTAATGAATAGATCATCTGTAGTCCAATGTCATAAAAGATCTTCTAGAAAGTGAACTTCCACAAGTATTTTGTGAAAAAGTTGACCTTCAATATTTTGTTGTTGTTGTTGATGTGAGTAAAAAAAAAACTTTAGTACGATGTGGATTTACATTCACATATTTTGTAAAAATAGTTGTAAGCCTTCTATGACATATTTTGTAACTCAGCCAAGCAAGTACTTTGTAATCCAAATCTTCAAATATTCAATAAAGAAAGTATTTTTTGTTCCTATCAAATGTGTTCAACTTTGGTTCTCTACATTTATATTATGTGCTTATATATGTATTTTTTCGTCTGACTTGTGTCTTGTGCAAATACTATGCCTGGTTCAAGCGCAACTTAGGCTTGTACGGCATCACGTCCAAGCAAGGACGATCGGTTTCGTAGGGACCAAGTGAGGACGATCGGCCCTTACGGGACTGGGGCGTGACAGGTGGTATCAGAGCACGACTTTATGTCCTTGGCCTCTTCAAATATTATTTTTAAAAATGATATAAGTTTTCAAACGGTTTCAAAAATCCTGAATTTTGAAAATGATTGCGAATCTATAGAAGTAAATCGAGAGAATAAAATGTCCCTAAGAGTATAAAACCCAACGTCCCATGCAATAAATCCATAATATGTTATGAGACTAATGCAATATACTCTCTTTTGTAGCAAGATGACTAAAATAGGTAACCAAGGGACATCACGCACAGCGAGCGTGAACGATGGACAAATCGATAGGCTGATTGGCATGTTTGAAAAATCAACAAAAGTGATTCAATGCCCAACATGATCGATTTGAGGCTCAGAAGCAACGGGCAAATGCTCTAGCAATAGCACAACAAAAGCAATTAGACTCTTTGATTCAGATAGTGATGACCTTGGTCGCCAATAGCAATGCATCGAAAATTACAGCAACACCTGTGGTAGTCGCACTCGCGTCTCGAGAAGCAGGCCTAGCAGAAGCTGATGAGACTCCGCCGGTGGTCAAAAAATCTATCTTTAAAGGTGCTGAGTTTCTGAAGTTGAACCCTCCTGAGTTTGAAGGAAGGCCCACACCGGATAAGGTGATGGACTGGGTGGCCAAGCTGGAGGACTTATTTGAATTTGCTGGGATACCTGTGAACAAGAGGATAGCGTGTGCAATAATGCAGCTACGATTACAACACGATTGGTAGCAGATCAAGAAGTTAGATCTTGCCACAAAGCGCCAGGACGGCAAAATCACTTGGGAGAATGTTCAAGGAAGCATTCTAGAAGCAATACCTTCCACCTGGCGTCAGACAAAGAAAGGAATATGAGTTTACCGAACTTAAGCAAGGAGCAAGTCCGTCGAGGACTATGAGTCAGAATTCTCCAAACTTGCAAAGTTTGCTAGCTCGTTGATTTCTGACGAAAAGGCCAGTATACATAGAATTATAAAGGGTTTGAATGACGGCCTCAGGAAAGATGTTATGAACTGTGAATGTACCTCCTACATAAAAGCTTTTGAGGCAGCGGTTCAGAACGAGCAATATGTGCCACGGAGTGCTTCCGAGAGGACGTCAGTTGCTCGAAACCCTCCTGTCAAAAGATACCAAGATGGGGAGAAGAAGATAGAAGGTGAGCAAAACCCTACTCAAGGGTCCACCTTTTATGGAAGACGGGACCATAGCATCGAAAACTGTCACACTAAAAATAGAGAGTGATTCAACTGTGGTAAGAGGGGCCATAACTTCAGAGATTGTCAGGTCAAGAGAAGGGTTCCAGAGAACCAAGTAGACAATGCAGAACATGGACAGAATCAGAACCCAGCCTCAGCTGATGGACAAACTGATCAAACAAGACGGCCTAGAGTTTATCAGTTGAACATTGAGCGCGATACGAGCGGGCACGATGTTGGTGAGTCTGATTCATTTTACCTCTTGATGCATCTTATATCGAATCCTTGATCTCTTAAGTTTCTGGACAAAACTTCTTCTCAGTGGGGTATTATGTAATGCCCTGCTCCTAACGGATACTTATGGAACACTTGTTACTTTGACTCAGTTGAGAATCGAGTCTCGGGAAAACCTTATCGTCAAATCAATACGGACGAAATGCAATAAACCCTTTAAATTGATAGAACGGCTTCTATTAAAATAAGTCCAAGAGTTTTTATTGGTTATTTTGTTTCTTGGTTTTGTGTTACTTTGTGGTTTGGCTTGCTTTCGATGACTTAGTTTTCATGATTCTCTTTTCTCGCTTGCGCATTCTTTTCGAATCGTAATGGAAAGAGATAGAAGGATGCTAACCAAGTATTATTTAATTTCTGGACGCATAACCAAGGAGTGACCGTAGCATAAGGCTTCCCCATCCTCTCTTTCGATTCAATCGGTGAGTGGCTTAGGCCCTTCGATGAATCCTTCAGTCCATATGCCTTAATAAAATGATCTCTAGTTTGCGCAAGTTACTTTTTCCAATACAAATGATGCCTCACTAAACGAAACAAGCTAAAAGAGATGAACTGCATGCTTGATTTTATACATATAGAACTGTTGCAAATGTTTGTTTAAATAGATGTGTATATATTCCTTACTCATATGCTGCATAGAGATGTTTATAGAAACCTCACATAGGTTACCAAAGAATAGAGTAAAGATAGATGGAGATATTCTTTTATAGTCTAACCGGTTGTATAGTAAGAGTTTATATGATAGAGTTGCATTCTATACATCGGTCTTTAGACAACTTGTGTACAAGGAGAGATCCCACGAACGGTTTTCGGTGCACTGGGGATCGTTCGCCCTGGGGGGTGGATTAGAGGAACACCCTGAGGCAAAGAACTTCTTGCAATCAGGGGGGTATTCACGTCTATAGAGAATGGATTTTCCATGGACCATCATGTAGTTAGGTCGCATGATAAGTCATCTCCTATGAACACTTGACACTTGATTCCAACACAGACGCATGAGTTATATACATGTCTACAAATTATTGCTAACTTGTGTGTCTGTTGGAGGAATAACCGCTCGACCGTGGGTAAGAATTATCATATGCATAGTCTATCTATTATTTATGCTTTATTGTAAATTGTTAAAGAAATTAGACAACTAGAAAGATAACCTAATAATGCTAGCTTCACATGCTTACTTAGTGTGAATTTCTAAGAGAATTTGGCCACGGTCGCTTACCAGCACATATTATAGTACTGACCCACGTTTGTGGACAAATCTTCAGGTTCTGGTAGCGAGAGCTCGGCGAGCATTTTGAATCGGTGTTAGAGCATACTTCCATAGGGACCATGCTCGTGATGCTTCCTTAGCTTTCCTCTCATGTGGGCAAACTCCTGTTCTGCTAGATGTTTTGATTTTGGTCCTACTAAAAGGATATAATGTATGGGCGTTGTGGCTAGTTTTGAGATTATAAAAATAGTTGTAATACTTCTATGGCATATTTTGTAACTCAGCCAAGCAAGTACTTTGTAATCAAAATCTTCAAGTATTCAATAAAGAAAGTATTTTTTGTTTCTATCAAATGTGTTCAACTTTGGTTCTCTGTATTTACATTCCATGCTTATATATGTATATTTTCGTCTGACTTGTATCTTGTGCAGGTACTATGCCTGGTGCAAGCACAACATAGGCTTGTACGGCATGACGCTTAAGCGATGACGATCGGTTTCGTAGGGACCAAGCGAGGATGATCGGCCCTTACGGGACCGGGGCGTGACATCTTTGGTCCTGTGAAGGTAAAATTAATAATTGCTAGTTCTTATTTTGTAAATTTTAATAATGATTGTTTCAGGAAGTCTTGGGTATACGTATTAGAGACAAAGGATCAAGTATTTCATACTTTCAAGGAGTTTTGGGCCTCCATTGAAAGGAAGATGGGCAAGAAATTGAAGTATATTCGCTCTGACAAAGACAGCCAATACATAAGTCCTTTTGATGCATATTACAAATAACAAGGGATACGATACCACAAGTATCCTTCAAATATGCCTTAGCTCAATGGTGTAGTGGAGCGGATGAACATGACATTAATGGGGAGATTGCAGTATTTGCTATCAGAGAAAAGTTGTTGGACAGTTACTACGGTAATGATCAAAATATTGTTGCTTATGTTATTAATCTATCTATTAGTAATATTTGAAATGTGATGTGTTTGACAAAGTATAACAAGGAGCCGTCATAAAGTCCCTTGTATGTGTTTGGGTATAAGACTTTTATGCATGTACGAAAATATGAGAGGCCCAAACTCGAGTGAAGATGAGGTAGTGCATCTTTGTTAGCTATGGTTATAATAATTTGAGTATAGACTCTATGACCCAGTGAAAAGAAATCTCTATAAAAGTTGAGATATGATATTCGTCGAGGATCATATCCTAACCAACACTCAGGATTATAAAATACATTCTTAGGCTTAGGATTTGCCTGAGTTATGGTCATTCAGATTTGAGTTGTTTCCAGATAACATGGCGGATGCATACCTAATATGGGGTAGGAGAGCCAGTACATGGAGTTGCTCCCAAGCTTGGTTATCAACCAGAAGATGATGATCAGAGTAACCTCTAGGAGGATGAGCATGTAGAAGAGGTAGTACCTGAAGGGGACAAGATTGTCGATGAACAGCCAACACTAAAGGCTCTTTTTAGGAGGTGTATTGGAGAGCATCGACTATCTGTAAGGGCCTGTTTGGTAAACTGTAAATGAGGGAATATTTGAATTTGTATTTTCAATGATGAAAAGTGTATGAGAATTCATGCACTTTCTTGTTCCCTTAGTAGGGGACAAATGTATTTGGTTAGGATAGAAAAGTGAGAAAGTAAAAAGTAAAAGAGTATATAATAATAATAATAATAATAATAATAATAATAATAATAATAATAATTATAATTATTATTATAACTAGTTTAACAAATAAAAAAAGATAGTAGTTACAATTAATTAATATTAATTAGAACTTTTTTTTAACTAATTAATTATATAATAAAATAAAATTATAAATAATATCAAAATAATAATTAATTATATTATTTAATCATTAATTACAGATAATTAGATAATCCAAACAAACTCAGTTCAAATCTAATAAGTACAAACATACAAAACTATGGAATTGTCGTATCGGACATGTACCATGTACCCAAAAAAAAAACAAATACGTATGAGACACTCTATGGTACACCAAAATATATGTAGTGTCAATCATGTCATTATTTACCGTGTCATGTGGTATTTGTGGTCATGTAACATAAGTCCAAATCTAAGTACAAAAATTAATAAAATAAACTTTATTATACTAACAACTAGCATTAATTAAATAATAAGAAATTTATATTTAAAATGTTACTAAATATTAGTAATTGTTGATTTGTTATTATTTAGAGTAACTGGAGACTAATGTTAACTAAATATTTACTAGAATAAAAAAAAAAAAAAGTAAAACGAAATCTATTTCAAATCCTCCCACATCTGGGTTGGAGAAGTGGACATGGGAGAGATGTTTTGAGAGGGGACATGAACTTCTCATGTGTCCTATCCTCATTTATACCCCCTCACCAAACATCGAAGTGAAGGATTTTGGTCCAAATACTGCATGACCACTTCACGTTTACCAAACACCTCCTAAAGGTACTCAATTGATGATGATGTATTGTTGACTTATGGGGGATAGCCTAAAATCTTTGCAGAGGCAATGGAAGGATAATAGTCTAGTGTGGAGACAAGCGCCATGTAGGAAGATATGAGTTTTTTGTATGTCAATCATATTTATGAGCTTGTGTGGTTACCTAAGGACAAGAGGCATTAAAGAATCGATGGGTGTTTAGACTGAATCAGACTGAAGAAGATACTCGCCCTCTATATAATGCGAGATTGATATTCAAGGGATATAATATATAAAATGCAATGGATTTCATTTAGATCTTTTTGCCAGTCATCAAGTTGTCATTTACCAGTGTGCACTACCAAAATTTGACTAATTAGCGACGTTATTAGTGACGTCAAAAATTAACTTCGCTAATTTTTGTAAATTTAGCGACTCCATAAAAAGATGTCGTAATATGTTGCAAACAACGACATTTAGCGACTTTCAGCGACTACTTTTAGTATTGAGGGAATTGACGACGCTAGGAGTCGCTTAACTTCGCTATTTTTTTTTGTAAACAACGATGTTTAGTGACGTCGTTTAATATACGTCGCTAATTTATCAAAAAATAGTGACATTTTGCTACGTTTCACACGTCGCTAATTTATTTAAAAAACAACGACGTTTAGCGACGTATCATACGTGGCTAATTATTTTTACCACAACATTTAGCGACGTCGGATTAAGACGTCGCTAAAATATTTTCAAATATGGTTCAGATTTTATTTTCTCCCATCGATTCTCAAATTTTCGTAAACTCTCCCTTCCCTTCGGCCACTCAACCGTGCACGCCCCCGTTCTCCTCTCAAGTGACCCCGTTCTGCACTCCGACGACTCTTCTCCGGCCCCCCAACGAACTCTGCCTTCCCTCCGACGACTCGACCGAACGGTCCTTTGTTCCTCTCCGGTGACCCCGTCCTCCTCTCCGGCGACCCCGTGCTCCTCCCGTCCTCTCCCCGTGGTCCACTCCTCCGACCATCATCAATATCATTATCACACAGCCACCACTGTGAGGCTCCTCCCCTCCGGCGACCCCATGCTCCTTCCCTCCACTTCCCGTGATCTGGCTCCCCACCGCCTTTGACGCCCCCCCTGTCGGCTCTCAAGTCAGTCAAATTCCTCCTCGGTCAGGTAAACTATCATGTCCCATAACTAGAATACTAGAGAGCGGAGGCCGACAACGGCCAGCTACGTATACTTGGAGCACGTCGGTACTCCACATATACAGTAAAACTATAAAACATGGGGGTTAAAACTACAATCCATTAGTCAATCATAGGTCAAACAGTCATAGGTGTCTCGATCACAAGCAGATAAACAATATACAAGAAATATGATCATCAGGAGCAAAATAGTAAAGCATCCCAAACCCAATATACATAGATGATCATGAAGCTAGTAATACAAAATGAAGAACTATCAGAGTATAAGTCATACATGATCAACACTAGCCATGGTCTATAATACGCTAATATTGTCATTTCCCGTTGGCAGAATATCAAGTCCAAAATACGAGCTAACACGTGCTCGGTGGCTAAACGCCTCAAAAGAATATACAGTACGAGATCTAGTGGGGATAAAAGAAAACCCACTCAGGTTGTCTGGTGCTCCTGGTAGTCACCATCCGCAGGAAGAAAAATAAGATCATCGGGCTCTGCTACTGAATCTTGCCAAGAAAAATCAGTGGGGTCAGACCCCCAATTAGCAAGTACTACAAAGGAAGCCAAACTAGGAAATAAAACCAGCAAAACAACATAGAGCTATAATACTCTAAGCAATATGAATAAATAAATGCGGATCGAGATTCGTGCGCTACCACTGCACTTATCCCGAGAAAAGAAAGATAATAAGCTGAATAACATATAACCACTAGGAATATAATATGCACCATGTAAACACAAAAATAATTGGATACATGAAGCACGCAAAGTAACTGAGATATGCCAAGGAGAAGAAAATAAACATGAGTAAGGATAAGTTGGCAAGCAACGAAAAGATTCGAAAACTCCTCGAAATAGGAATCATAACCCTTAAACCAAACAAGGACCAGGATTATGATTCTTTTTCCGAGTTGGACCTAGTCTCGAGTCAATTACCGATACACATAACCCACCACCATGAAGGGGTTCAAAAACTGCACTCCAGGTCTCAAGACCAAGCTCCAAGCTGGAGAGAGAGGGTGGAGAGAAGAGAAGAGAGAGAGAGAGAAAAGAGAAACAAAATGAAACTCAAATATTATTTATAGAAAAATCTTGAAAATATCTCGAAAAGTAAAACAAATATCTGTCGGACAGTATGCTGTTGGTGTACTGATGTATACCGTCGGTATACCGGTCAGGAAGAATTTTTTTAATTTTCCATGTTTTCAAATCCCACGAAATCCAGAAAAACAAAATATGTAATATAAAATACGTATCCATATACCGATATAGATACTGTGAAATAGAGTCTCACAACTCTCCCTTTCTTAGAAAAAATTTGTCTTAGGAATTTTATTAAGGCACCAAAACCAAGAAGCTCCATAAAACACAACTAACTCAATAAAACAAGCATGGCATAATGACAAAAAATAGAAGCAGTCAACAACATAAATAAATTCACAAGCAACTACTCTACCAGGAAGAAGGGCATAGAGGCAGAAGGATAAATATGCCTCTCGAATCAGCTAAGTAGGAATCCGTCCTCGCTAGCCTACGCTGATTTGCCAAATGGTCAAGGATCAAGTCTCGAGATAAGTCGATACCTACGACTCAGTCGAAGACATGACTCTGCCCTGGATGTACCTTCGTAATTGTAATATATGATAAATATTACGTATCACGAGTTACGCAGGCAAAAGAGTAAGAGGCGAGATCACTCGTCTTCAATCTCAGAATATATGAGAACCCAAGAAAATATATGAACGAAAGGATGATCAGGACATCACCTGCAATCTGACCATCCTCGGTCAACACCTGCCCCAAGATGCTAAACTCTCCATGCACCTGCCTCGGGACTGCTGTCGTGTTTTGCTGCTGACCCTTCCCTCTGGATGCAGGTTCCCTCTGCTGCTGGCCTCTATGCCTAACCTGTACCTGGGCCTGAGCATACTGCTGCGACCTCTGCTGCTGTAATGTCTAGGTCTGCGTCGGTGTAGTCCTCGGGGCCTGATGCTGCTGAATCGGTGCTATCCTGAACTCCGGAGTTGCTGACTAGACTAAAGAGGATTCAGTTGGAGCCCTCCGGGGACAAGTCCGCATCATATGGTCCGCTCTACCATATACCAGACATAAGCGCTGTGCCCTATGACATTCCGAAAGAACATGCCCTGACTTCCCACAGTGGGAATACCATACTGAAGAAATCAACCTCTACTACTGGGGATGCGCCTGTGCTGAATGCTGGAAGGAAGACACCAGGTGCTAGGTAACAAGAAGTTAAGTCTAGGGTAAGTCTCATATCACAATATGGACTAAATCTCACGATCACCACTCCGTACCGTTTTTGAGATTCCAAAAGGGGGCAAGACAAGATTCTACCAGAAATCAAAATTAAAATGTTTAAAAGACTAGAAATTATGAGATGACCAACATAGTAAAGCAAGTCTAAGCTAAAAAGCAATAACCAAAGCTCTAGGAAAGTGAAATGACAAAAGGTAAAATAGTTCATAGAATTGGTAAGTTGTACTTGCCTACAGCGAGCTCCCAGCCTCAACCTTCTAGTCCACCACCACGAAGGGGTTCAGAAACCACACTCCAGGTCTCAAGACCAAGCTCCAAGCTCGAGAGAGAAATGGTAAAAATAAGATAGAGAGAAAAGATAAATGAAAAGAAACTCAAATACTATTTATAGAGAAATCTTAAAAATATCTTGTAAAACCCCTATTCCAAAAAATCATATATACCCTTTTAATTATTAATTTAATTATAGTAATTAGTAGCTAATTAGGAGAAATATATTTTTAATAATTTTTATTTTAGGTGTTGGTGCACTTAGAGGATTTATGGGACCATTAGAAATTTTTTGGAATTTATTCCATTTAGGAGACTCCTTGAGCAGTTGCTAGCTTAATAGTGTGCATTAATAAAAATCTAGAATTTTTCTTATGAGAATATATATAGATATATATATTTAAAAAGAAAAAGGAAAAGAAAAGAAAAGAAAAGAAAATAATAATAAACTAATAATAATAATATTACTAATAAATAATATTACTAATAACTACTAATAACAAAGCACTTCAGCCAACCATCCATTCCAACTAAAACTATAAGCAAACCATTCATTAGCCTTCAGCCGCCCACTTCCCTTTAGACCAGACCCGCCCCCTTTATTCCAACATCCAGACCCCCCACGTTGACCCCCCTTGGCCCGTGAGCAAACCAAATCTCATTCATATATATATATATATATATATATATATATATATATATATATATATATATATATATATTCCTCTAAACCCTAGCCTAATCATCCAGACCCTCCTCTTCTCATCTAGACCTAGAGAGCCGCCACCGCAGCCAGAGAATCCCGCCAGGCTGTCCAAACCAATCCCGACGACCGCGACCCCGCGCACTGCAGATTCCCACACGAGGTACCTTTGTTTCGGAGTTGCTTCCCGTCGACTCGCTCAACCAAACGCTGCCCCATCTTCACCGGTATGCTCACCCCTTAACCCTCTTCTCCATATCTGTGTGCTAGTAGACCTCGAACAACACGAAACCCTAGGCGAAATAGCGCCAAAGTTGGCACAAGCAGACCGAATTCTGGGATCGCAAAAAACTGCGATGACCACCCATGTTGCCGAGTTCGTATCTCCCACCACAGAGATCCGAATTCGGTGATTATTTTTGGTATGCGTAGACCACTTGACCTAGTTTAATTTATGTTAAATAACCCTAGATTATTAACGGCTGTGGACAGAATTAAATTTGTCATAAAACCCCACGAACCCACTTTTCCCAGATTTCCAAAAGTTGTGAAACGGAGCGCGCTCCGCCAAACGGGACCGCCCCGTCGTGTACCAAGTGTACCGAACGGTGCGTGCAGCGTAATCGGACACGTAAAAATTCTTGGAAACTGATTCGGACGCGTGTGCGCGCCAAAATCAGCCCGTATCCACGGACACACCCCGTGTCGTAACTTTTGTGGAAGTTGCGCGCATTTTGTGCACACTTGTCAGATTATGACAAAACTTGTGCCACTGGACTCGTGGTAACGCGCTGGTCCTGTGACCCAATTTTCACGCAATTTTGAGACGGTTGACGAAGTCGCCATTTGGCGGGCCTCACAGTTGACTTTTTGGACGAAATTGTGTTCGGCTCATCGGAATCCACATTTGGATATACCGTTGGGTTCGTATTGACATTTAGAGTTTTTTGACCTATAATTTATTCCATTTAGAGACTCTTACCCTCGGCACACTTTTCGATGCAAAGTGAGCCACATGTGGACCCTACTTTTATCCAAAATTACCGTTTTGCCCCTGTGTCCAAATTGGACGAAAGGGAAGTACTTTTTAGCTATTTTTGCTCATTTCAGAAATGTTAGTGATGTCTATTTCAGCATCCGGAGACGTTCGTTCGGAGGCCATTAGTTCCAGATCCCGTGTCCTTGACATTGGACGCTTACACTTTATAGATTTTTTGCCAGGCAAGTATACCATGCCATTGTATTGTATTTACATTCCATATGAGGCAGGCATGTTTATTTTTGCTTATTTTAGTTTATTTATTTTAACTGCTATATAAATTGCGCGTCCAAGGAAACTTGGGTGCAACGACGGTGTCGTCGTACTATATTTTTATTTATGTATATGCATTGGACCTACTTTATGAGACTACCCCATCTTCATGAGGAATTTATGTTTCATTGGCCATGACACTATTCTTACACGAGTATGAGTCACATGTAGGACACGAACTTGCGTACTCGGCTGGCCACTGGTACGTATAGGTCGTGCGACGGATAGGGATAACTGCCAATAGAAACTTTGCATGCTAGTAGACCTGGCGGTTATTAGAGGTTTATCGTGTCATGGACATGACATACTTAGAGCATTGGGTGGGGAGAACAACAAGTACCGCATTTGAGCTCATTTGCACTTTTCTCCTGTGCGCACGGATTCTCCGTCGGAGATACGGGTGGTGATGACCACTATATATTATATTATTATCAGGCGGGCCTCCGGCGTTCGAAAGACGACGTACCATTTTAGGCCCCTAGATCTCCAAAAGAGAATCATGCCAAATCCCAATTTTTAGCCAGATAGCTCACTTGTGGGGAAAGGTGTTCTTAACTGCATTCACTTAGACGGTTAGGCGACCCCAATGGATGTTTATATTTCAGTACTTTATTGGCATATTTATATGTATCTTGTTACGTCCCTCTGAGGACCTGGTACCTTTCCAGATATAGATAAGCAGGAGTATCCGCAGGAGTATGGACCTGGACCTGACGCTACCTATCAGTCTGAGGAGATCTTACCTTCGGATTATATGTGATTCATTGCAGCTGTTTAGAGATTCTAGTTGCTATTCTTTTTCGAGACATTTATTCTTATATTAGAGTTTATTCTCTTCTCTCTTTAGTAGTTTATTATAGTCGATTTGCAGTGGATTTATTTCCATCCGACTATCATACTTTGAGACTACTTATTTGATATTCAGTTTTTGATTTCCATTTATCTATTATTTGTGCTGTGGATGAGATATAGATTTACGTGTGACTTGTTGTGACAGTATATTACCACTGTGGATTGGATATTCATGTACAGCATACGTGTGTATATGGTTTCCATATATTGGAGTTCGTATACATACGGCTGGCGTGTTACGTATTCCTAGTCCTATGTATTTTGGGACTGGGGCGTGACATATTTTTAGTGGTGGCCCATGCAGGTCGAGAATATATTGTCTCGGTTACGTAATTGTACCGAATAAGACTGCGTATAGGAATAGAATATAAGGAATCTCATCCACGCTTGACTGAAACTCATCCTTCCTATTTAATACTTGCATCCTGTTTGAGTCCTATACTTTTTCTAATCATTTCGTACATCACATGCAGAGAGATGGATATGCAAAATGGATGTACTGCCACCGATAGCGACACAACTTCTGGAGTCAATGGTCAGACTCAAGGAGGGACCCCAACGATTCCTAGGCTTCCGGGGCCAGATGGACAGACTCACACTCCAGTTCCATCTGATCTTCCCGCTTCACCTATTGGGAACCTTTCAGCTTTCCCAGTACCGCAAGGTGGCCAAGCGCAGATGTTCCAATTCTTTCAGATGATGATACAGGAACAGAGGCAGCAGGCCGCCGAGCAGAGGCAAGAATTTTGGGCAGCACTGGAGAGGATGGCTGCACAGGCTATTGTACCAGCCCAAGCACTAGCTTCAGTACCTCGAGCTAGAGTGAGATCAGTAAAAGATTTTATTCAGATGGGTCCGAGGTCGTACACGGGTACTGAGAGCTCGGAGGAGACTACCAACTGGATCACTCACACGCAGAAGCTACTGGAGGCATCGCAGTTACCTACGGACCTATGGATGACGGGTGTACAGATGCTTCTAGATGGTAATGCTCATCACTGGTGGGAATCCATGGAACGCCAGTTGGGTACATACCAGACTTGGGAGCAGTTTTTGGAGTGCTTCGAGAGGAAGTACTTTCCGGACACTGTCAGAGATGCACTGTACGATCAGTTTCTTCACTTGGAGCAGGGGAACCGAACAGTGGACGAGTATGATGCCGAGTTTAGTCGACTCAGCAAATATGGCGCTGCTTTGATACCAGATGACTTGGCTAAGGCTAAGAGGTTTCATCGAGGACTGACCCAGGAGCTACAACATTATACAAGCTCGCAGTCCCGAGTCTCTTATGCTGAACTACTGACAGAAGCCAGGTTACAAGAAACCATTAGAAGAGAAAAGGGAGGTCAGCTGTGGACACAACAAGGATTAGCAAGGATACAGCAGGGACCGACAAGGACACAACAAGGAGGCCCTATCAGACGTTCCTTGGCACAACAGCATCAGCAACACCGAGCAGCACCGTACCAGAATTAGGAGAAGCCCTACTGCAGTTATTGTGGGAAACACGGACATATTTTGAGAGATTGTCGGACCCGCTTGGGTTAGTGTATGAGATGTGGCTCCGGACAATACCTGACAAGAGACTGTCCAAAACAGCAGACATTGACACTACCGCCGCCAGCACAGAGACTAGCGCTTCCAGCACCGAAGCCAACTCAGCAGATGACTGGACCGGGAGCACCTCGACCACCGGCAGTAGGAGGATTTCAGAGAGGACCACCGCTACCTACCCAGGAGGAGCAGTATATGAGGGCCGGACATGGACAGCCGCAGAGGAACGGGCGAGCTTTTGCATTGGAGGTAGATGACATGGATCATGAGGTGGATGTCATAGCAGGTATTACTCTTGCTTTTACTTTTCCTGCTATGACATTATTTGATACAGGAGCCACCCACTCATTCATATCATCTAGTTTTATTGCCAAACACAACATTGCTTCTACACCTTTATCTAGTTGTGTTAGAATTCTTACCGGAGGAGGAGTTGTACCAGTTAGCCCAGTTTGTAGAACGGGTCCTATAGTGATACGTGGCAGAGAGATGAACGCCCAACTCTTAGTCCTTCCTATGCCATCTTTTGATATTGTGCTTGGAATGGACTGGCTAAGCAAGTACCACACTTTCTTTGATTGTTTTGGAGGAAGCATTCTTTTTAAGGTACCAGGCCAGCCTGAACTTAAGTTTGCAAGAGGATCCACTGAAGCCATGGATGGTATTCAGCTTGCAATGGACGACGTTGTTTATCACCCCATTATTTTAGAATTTCTAGACGTCTTTCCAGAGGAATTGCCAGGACTACCCCCAGACAGAGACGTAGAGTTTTTAATTGAACTAGCACCCGAAGCAGCACCTATAGCATCACATATTTACAGACTGGCGAAGAAGGAGATGGATGAGCTGAAGGCGCAGTTGAAAGAGCTAAAGGAGAAAGGTTTTATCCGACCGAGTGCATCATCCTGGGGAGCACCAGTGTTGTTTGTACCAAAGAAGGACAGATCAGTGCGTATGTGCATTGACTACAGAGCCTTGAATGCAGTGACAGTGAAGAACAAATATCTATTGCCACGCATTGATGACCTATTCGATCAACTCAGTGGAGCTAAGGTATTCTCGAAGATAGATTTGAGATCGAGATATCACCAGGTGAAGGTACGGAAGCAGGACATTCCGAAGACCGCATTCAGAACAAGATATGGGCACTACGAGTTTTTGGTCATGCCATTTGGATTGACCAATGCTCCAGCGATCTTCATGGACTTGATGAATCGAGTCTTCCACCAGTACTTGGACCAGTTCGTGGTCGTCTTCATAGATGATATACTTGTCTATTCGAAGAGCCACGAGGAGCACGAGAAGCATCTGCAGATTATTCTAGAGACTTTGAGGAGAGAGCAGTTATATGCAAAGCTCAGCAAATATGAGTTCTTCTTGGATAGAGTTTCATTTCTTGGGCATGTTGTTAAAGGAGATGGTATTTCTGTTGATCCAGAGAAGATCTCAGCAGTTGAGACCTGGCATGTTCCTAAATCAGTAGCAGAGGTGAGGAGTTTCCTTGGACTTGCGGGATATTACCGACGGTTCATGAAAAACTTCTCAAGGATAGCGGCACCTATGACTCATTTGACTTGTAAGGATCAAGAATTTATATGACCGACGAGTGTCAAGCCACCTTCGAAGAGTTGAAGAAGCGACTGACTATAGCATCAGTATTGACGATTCCGTCAGGATCAGGAGGTTATGTGATCTATAGTGACGCATTAGGGAAAGGCTTGGGATGCATATTGATGCAGCATAGTAAGGTGATTGCATATGCATCTAGGCAGTTACGAGTACATAAGAAGAATTATCCAACTCATGACTTGGAACTTGCAGCCGTTGTATTTTCTCTGAAGCTATGGAGACATTACTTATATGGGAAACGAGTGGAAATATATACAGACCACAAAAGCCTCAAGTACGTCTTCATGCAGAAGGAGTTAAATATGAGGCAATGTCGATGGCTCAAGTTGATGAAAGATTTCGAGATAGAGCTATATTATCATCCAGGCAAGGCTAACGTGGTAGCAGACGTGTTAAGCCGGAAACCAGCAGTTTACTTCTTGACAGCACAGAGGGAACTATTGGAGGACTTGCAAGAGCTTGGCATTGAAGTGATATTACCCGGAGCAGATGGGACACTAACCAACTTGCAAGTACAATCATCATTGGTAGAGAGGATTAAGGCAGCTTTGCCTACAGACGCCAGATTTAGGAGACTGAAGGAAAGGACAGAGGCCGGAGAGCAGACAGGGTTGCGCATTCATGAGGATGGGACACTACGATGTGGTGATCGTCTTTATGTTCCAAATGGAGAGATTCGACTAGAGCTGATGACAGAGGCTCATAGTTCGATTTATTCTATTCATCCTGGGGGCACCAAGATGTATCGCGACTTACGACATCACTTTTGGTGGCATAGAATGAAAAAAGAGATAGCTCGCTTTGTAGCTAAATGTCTGGTATGTCAACAAGTGAAGGAGAAGCACCAGAGGACAGCAGGATTATTATAACCACTTCCGATTCCAAAGTGGAAGTGAGAGCACATCACTATGGACTTCGTCACGGGTTTTCCCAATAGTCCAAGTGGGAGAGATGCAGTGTGGGTAATAGTGGACTGACTCACCAATTCAGCTCATTTCATACCTTTTAGAGTGGGTCAGTCTACAGAAGCTTTAGCTGACTTATATATGAGACAGATCGTGAGATTGTATAGCATACCAGTCAGTATTGTATCGGACAGAGATTTGCGCTTTACATCGCACTTTTGGAGGAGCATGCAAGAGAGCCTTGGAACTCGTCTGAAGTTCAGTACATCTTACCATCCGCAGACAGATGGGCAGTCAGAGCGTACTATTCAGACCTTGGAGGATATGTTGAGGGCTTGTATGTTAGACTTCGGAGGATCATGGGAGGACCACCTACATCTTGTAGAGTTTTCTTACAACAATAGCTATCAAGCGAGTATTCATATGGCTTCGTTTGAAGCATTGTATGGAAGAAAATGTAGGTCTCCTGTGTGTTGGAGTGACGTGGGAGAACGTTAGATTCTGGGACCAGAATTGGTGGTCAACACCGTAGAGACAGTCAAGAAGATTCAGGGACACTTGCGAGCAGCACAAGACAGGCAGAAGCAGTGGGCAGACCTTCATCGTCGTCCCTTGGAGTTCAAAGAGGGCGATCACGTCTTCTTGAGGATATCACCGACCAGAGACACCATCCGATTCGGAGGACGCGGCAAGTTGAGTCCAAGGTATATTGGACCTTTTGACGTGCTCGAGAGAGTGGGAGAAGTGGCATATCGACTTGCGCTACCACCTTCACTTGAGGGAGTACATGACGTATTCCATGTGTCGCAACTCAGGCGATACGTGGCCGACAACAGTCATGTTCTCGACCATTCAGAGATTACCATTTGGCCGAGCTTTTCTTACCAAGAGCAACCCGTGCGAATCCTTGATTGTCGAGAAAAAGTATTGAGGAACCAGTCTATTCCCTTGGTTCGCGTAGCATTGAGGCATGACGCGCTAGAAGAATCAACTTGGGAGCGCGAGGACGACATGCGCAAGCATTTTTCGAACCTATTCGCAGACCAAGGTATGAATTTACATTATTAATTTATATCTTATACCATCCTTGCATTCTATTGTGGCTTAATTTTAATTTCGAGGACAAAATTTTTATAAGTTGGGTAGAATGTAAAACCCCTATTCCTAAAAATCATATATACCCTTTTAATTATTAATTATTAATTTAATTATAGTAATTAGTGGCTAATTAGGAGAAATAAATTTTTAATAATTTTTATTTTAGGTGTTGGTGCACTTAGAGGATTTATGGGACCATTAGGAATTATTCGAAATTTATTCCATGTAAGAGACCCCTTGAGCAGTTGCTAGCTTAATAGTGTGCATTAATAAAAATCTAGAATTTTTCTTATGAGAATATATATAGATATATATATTTAAAAATAAAAATAAAAAGGAAAAGAAAAGAAAATAATAATAAACTAATAATAATATTACTAATAACTACTAATATCAAAGCACTTCAGCCAACCATCCATTCCAACAAAAACTATAAGCAAACCATTCCTTAGCCTTCAGCCGCCCACTTCCCTTTAGACCAGACCCGCCCCCTTTATTCCAACATCCAGACCCCCCACGTTGACCCCCCTTGGCCCGCGAGCAAACCAAATCTCATTCATATATATATATATATATATATATATATATATATATATATATATATATATATATATATATATATATATATTCCTCTAAACCCTAGCCTAATCATCCAGACCCTCCTTTTCTCATCTAGACCTAGAGATAGCCGCCACCGCAGCCAGAGAACTCCGTCAGGCCGTCCAAACCAATCCCGACGACCGCGACCCCGCGTACTGCAGATTCTCACACGAGGTACCTTTGTTCCGGAGTTGCTTTCCGTCGCCTCGCTCAACCAAACTCTGCCCCGTCTTCACCGGTATGCTCACCCCTTAATCCTCTTCCATATATGTGTGCTAGTAGACCTCGAATAACACGAAACTCTAGGCGAAAACAGTGCCAAAGTTGGCACAAGCAGACCGAATTCTGGGATCTCAGAAAACTGCTGTGACCACCCATGTTGCAGAGTTCGTATCTCCCACCACAGAGATCCAAATTCGGTAATTCTTTTTGGTATGCGTAGAACACTTGACCTAGTTTAATTTCTGTCAAATAATCCTAGATTATTAACTGCTGTGGACAGAATTAAATTTGTCACAAAATTCCGCGAACCCACTTTTCCCAGATTTTCAAAAGTTGTGAAACGGGGTGCGCCCCGCCAAACGGGACCGCCCCATCGTGTACCAAGTGTACCGAATGGTGTGCGCAGTGTAACCGGATATGTAAAAATTTGTGGAAACTGATTCGGACGCGTGTGCGCGTCGAAATCAGCCTGTATCCGCGGACACACCCTGTGTCGCAACTTTTGTGGAAGTCGTGCACATTTTGTGCACGCTTGTCAGATTGCTACAAAACTTGTACCACTAGAATAATGGTAACGCGCTGGTCCTGTGACCCAATTTTTACGCAATTCTGAGACGGTTGACCAAGTCGCCATTTGGCGGGCCCCACAGTTGACTTTTTGGACGAAATTGTGTTCGGCTCATCGGAATCCATATTTGGACATACCGTTGTGTTCGTATTGACATTTAGAGTTTTTTGACCTATAATTTGTTCCATTTAGAGACTGTTACTCTCGGCACACTTTTTGGTGCAAAGTGGGCCACATGTGGACCCCACTTTTATCCGAAATTACCGTTTTGCCCCTGTGTCCAAATTGGACGAAAGGGAAGTACTTTTTAGCTATTTTTGCTCATTCTGGAAACGTTGGTGATGTCTATTTCAGCATCCGGAGACGTTCGTTCGGAGGCCATTAGTTCCAGATCTCGTGTCCTTGACATTAGACGCTTCCACTTTACAGATTTCTTGCCAGGCAAGTATACCTTGCCATTGTACTGTATTTATATTCCATATGAGGCATGCATATTTATTTCTGCTTATTTTAGTTTATTTATTTTAACTGCTATATAAATTGTGCGTCCAAGGAAACTTGGGTGCAACAACGGTGTCGTCGTACTATATTTTTATTTATGTATATGCATTGGACCTACTTTATGAGACTACCCCATCTTCATGAGGCATTTATGTTTCATTGGTCATGACACTATTCTTACACGAGTGTGAGTCACATGTAGGACACGGACTTGCGTACTCGGCTGGCCACTGGTACGTATAGGTCGTGCGACGGATAGGGATAACTGTCAATAAAAACTTTGCATGCTAGTAGACCTGGCGGTTATTAGAGGTTTATCGTGTCATGGACATGACATTCTTAGAGCATTGGGTGGGAAGAACAACAAGTACCGCATTTGAGCTCCTTTGCACTTTTCTTCTGTGCGCCAGGATTCTCTACCGAAGATACGGGTGGTGATGACCACTATATATTATATTATTATCAGGCGGGCCTCCGGCGTTCGAAAGACGACGTGTCTTTTTAGGCCCCTGAATCTCCGAAAGAGAATCATGCCAAATCCTAGTTTTCAGCCAGATAGCTCACTTGTGGGGAAAGGTGTTCTTAACTGCATTCACTTAGACGGTTAGGCGACCCCAATGAATGTTTATATTTCAGTAGTTTATTGGCATGTTTATATGTATCTTGTTACGTCCCTCTGAGGACCTGGTACCTTTCCAGATATAGATGAGCAGGAGTATCCGCAGGAGTATGGACTTGGACCTGACGCTACCTATCAGTCTGAGGAGATCTTACCTTCGGATTATATGTGATTCATTGCAGCTGTTTAGAGATTCTAGTTGCTATTCTTTTTTGAGACATTTATTCTTATATTAGAGTTTATTCTCTTCTCTCTTTAGTAGTTTATTATAGTCGATTTACAGTAGATTTTTTTTCATCCGACTATCATACTTTGAGACTACTTATTTGATATTCAGTTATTGATTTTTATTTATCTATTATTTGTGCTGTGGATGAGATATAGATTTGCGTGTGACTTGTTGTGATAGTATATTACCACTGTGGATTGGATATTCATGTACAGCATACGTGTGTATATGGTTTCCATATATTGGAGTTCGTATACATACGGCTGGCGTGTTACGTATTCCTAGTCCTACGTATTTTGGGACTGGGGCGTGACATATCTCGAAGATATCTCAAAAAGTAAAACAAATATCTGCCGGACAGTATACCGTCGGGGTACTAAAGTATACCATCGGTATACCGGTCAGGAAAAAAGTTTTAATTTTTCATGTTTTAAAATCCCACGAAATCAAGAAAAACAAAGTATGCAATATAAAATACGTATCCATATACCGATATAGATTATGTGAGACCGATTCTCATATAAACCCTAACCCTAAATATCCTGACACAGACCCTCACTAACATTGACACAGACACACACCCTAATTTTCTTTATACTGACATGGACAAACTGATACTAACATGGAGTGTGTGTTTGAAAATGGAGTGTGTGTGTGGTAACAGAAAATATGATAGCCTATTCGAAATGAACATTATATGATAGGCCCAAATTTGATTGCATAATTAGAAAATTTGGTTAATATGGAAATTTGGTTGCATAATTAGAAAATTTGGTTGCATAATTAGGAATTTGGGTAGTAAAATTTGATGGTAGACTAGTGTCAATTAGTAGTGTATATGAGTGCAGGAAGTGTCCAAGTGAGAGCTGTGTATGTGTATATATTTGAGTGAGGGATGGGTGATCTAGTAAGGGTTAATAATATATATATATATATATATATATAAATTGGTATAAATATATTTTGAGTGTCAAGAGTGAGTGGCCTAGAGTGTGTGTTGTTATCAAGATACCAAGTGTCAAGTAGAGTTAGTGTCAGGGGAATTTTAAAGTGTATCCAAATATCAAGATATAAGAGAGTATCAATGTGATAATGTGTACTATGGTATGTGATATCCACATGATACACAAATACCTAGATAGTTGTCAACACCTATGTATATATTGGATACTCTGAGGTTAAGTGTTCCTTGTGGGCTTACAAGAAACACATGACGATAGAGATATACTTATTTATTTATGTATGAGTTGGTGTCTTAGGAAGACGAAAAGCAATATCAAACTTATGAATCATGATATATATGGATACTCATACATCAATAAGAGTTATTACTTTGATGAACATGTGCATCCATCTTTGCATCTATTTAGACAATATACTTGAACGATATCTATTCATCTTTGTTGAAGTATCTACAAATGGAACTGAATTACTACCTGCGTTATTGTTCGTGGATGTACAACCGTCATCCTGATGACATATGCGGTGTGCGAGATAAATTTATATAGTGGGTGGAGAAGTTCCTGCAGTTCGCCAAGGTGTTCCCTCAGTAAATGGACTGTACCAAAATTAAATATTCGTGTGTGAGATATTACAACTCGAAATATCACCCAGAAGTTGATGTGACATAACAGTTGTACTTGAGGAATTTCACGTCGAATTACTATCAGTGGACCTTACAAGGAGAACTTGTGTCTTTAGCATCGGAGTCGGAGCCTTATGTGGAGCCGTATATGTATGTCCATGACCACACTGATTACGACGACGGGTGCGTGAACATGTTTTTGACAATCATGATGCAATCATGATGCAGCTAAGGACACAAGTGGAGCTAAGGAGGCACCGAAGGACGATGCTACAAAGTTTTTATTCGGACAATCATGATGCAGCTAAGGAGGCACCGAAGGACGATGCTACAAAGTTCATGGAGTTACTGGAGAATGCAATGACTCCATTATATCCTGGTTGTAAGGATCATTCACTGTTGGAGGTAGTTACAAGATATTGAGCATCTAAGTCCAATTTTGACATGTTGCAAGAATGCTACAACCGACTGATGGAGTTGATTATTGAGATCTTGTCGGCGGGTGCTAAGTTACCTAAAGACTTCTACCAGTCTAAGAGGATAGTGAGATCGCTCTTGATGGGATATGAGAAAATTGATGCATGTCGCAACGGGTGACTGTTGTACTACAAAGATGACAAGGATGAAGACGTGTGCAGATTTTGTGGTGCTGATCGATACAAAAAAACTGGTATAGGACGGTCTACCGGTGCTAGGAAGCCGACCGATTCGATGCATTACTTGTCTTTAATGCCGCGGTTATAGAGGTTGTTTATGGTGAAGGAGACTGCCGAAAACATGAGTTGGCATATGCGAGAATAGATGGAAGGAGTATTGGAATATCATCCATCTAATGGACAAGCATGGAAGCACTTCAATCAAGAGTATCCCAATTTTGCTTCGGATCCGCATAATGTAAGACTGGGGCTCTCCTCAGACGATTTTACCCCATTCAGACTTTGGGCTCCCAGTGTTCGTGTTGGCCTGTGATCACCATCTTGTATAACCTACTGCCTTGGATGTGCATGAAGACTCCGGTTATGTTCTTAATCGTCATCATCTTGGGTCCGAATAATTCGAAGAGGAACATCGATGTGTACTTGCAACCGTTGATAGATGAGTTGAATCAGCTGTGGAAAGTAGGTGTCAACACATACGATATTTTTAAAAAGCATAATTTTCAGATGAGGTAAGCACTTATATGGACCATCAACGACTTTCTTGTAAACCCCCTCACCCCAAATTAGGCCTACTTGGCATAGATAGAGAAACTAGGGCTAGTTTGAATCCAATTAAAAATAGAACATGGCATTTATTTAATTATAAAATATTTATATCACTTAGTGCACCTTACCGTTGCTTCGATAATTGGAGCACTATACTAGCCATTGCCTTCCAATGAATTTCACATCCTTGTCCTAGACGTGTCCGCCTCCTATTCTGACCTTTGCGTGTCCTAGACGTGCCCGCCTCCTATTCTGACCTTTGTGTAACTTATAATTATGCTCTCTTGTGCTATATTTTAGTCGCACAATATTCGTCGCAGACGTTTATATTTAATTCTAAATAAATTCAATTTTGTATCTTTGAGCGTTCCAATCGAAATTGGAGACACAATCTTGACCCATTTCGTGCAACCCAATTTATGATAGTATTTTATTCCGAGTCCTCTATGTCCATGATGCTTGTGTCCCACCTAATTTTAGCCCCATATACTTCTAATTAATTCAAGAATACCTTGTGCATTAATTTTAATTAATTTAATCTAATTTCCATCTTTGTGTAATTTTCTAATTGTTGGACGCTTTTATGCAAAAGTGCATTGAGGTGTCCACACCATTGGACATGACACATGAAGAAATCTATTCTTCGTTCATATGAATTTTTCCCATAATTTTTGGAATGTGCAACGCACAACATCGCTCCCTCATAAACCCTATCCTTGTATTTTAAACAATGTAAATTATAGCCTCCAAACATCCCCATGTCAAGCCAAGGCCCAACCCCAAGAGGATGTTGACCAAGCCCATCTTCCTAGGTCAACAAAACCCAAATTCTACATGTATAAAAATAACTTTTTCCTTTCCTTTCTTTATTCACCTAAACCCAATCTCTAACCTAGCCGACTCTTTCTCCCCTATACTATTCACCTCCGCCTGAACCAACCCGGAGCAGCCCGCCGTACTCTTCCAAGCCATCACCGGAACAAAACCCTGACCGCCTGAGCAGTCTGCCACCTCTCCTCCCCGTCTCATCTTCCCCACAGCACGACCCCGAGCCGTCCTCCGCCTGAGATCTCCTCTCCGACTTGTTCTCTTCCCTCGTCTCCATCGTCCCCGGCCAACTCGACGACCGTACCACCACCAGCCACACCACCATTACAACCATCACCCCTACCTCCTGTGCACCCTACCCTCGCCGGAGCAGCCTTCTTCGACCGCTGCACATCCTGGCCACCCCGTCGACGACTCGCTGGAGAACGACCCCGAGATACTTCACTACCTCTCCTCCTTCATCATGGCTCTCATCTCCGCCTGAACGAGACACCATCACCACCGCCCTCTTCTTCTACCTCATCGCCGGAGCAGCCCCCTCGACCATCGCCTGAACTACCCTGCCTCGCCTGGGAACACCTCCTCCGCCTCGCCTGAGCCTGGCCGGAGCAGCACCCGAGCCTCCTCTCCTTCTTCCTCTCGAGCACCTCCTCTCTTTTCTGTCATCCCCTTGCCGGAGCCCCGACTTCCCTCAGCCCTGCCACGACCACGAAGTCCTCCTCCTTCCTCCCTGCTCGACTCCTCCTAGCTGGACACCCTGGCCGGAGAACCATCATCCAATATCATCAACACCACCATTGCCATTACCATCACCATCATCATCTCACTATTATTATCATCAACACCATTAACATCATCATCATCTAATAACCACCATTAACACCATCTACATCATCACCATCATCCTAATCACCATCCACATTATCACCATCATTATCTTATCTCACCATCATCATCTCATCTCATCTCATCTCATCACCATCATCATCTCATCTCATCACCATCACCATCACCATCTCATCTCATCATCATTATCTCTCTCATCACCATCATTATCTCATCTTATCACCATAATCATCATCGTTATTTCTAATTATCATCACCCTCGTCGTCATTATTGTCAACCTCATCGTTGTCATCATCGTACATGTGCGTGCACCCCGAGGTTCGAACCTGTCCCTCTTCTCCTTTTTATGCGTGCTTGTGTATATGCTATTAGGACATGAGTATTGCCTTATGACTGTTAGTCGACTTCAGACCCTGAGTCGGTAAACCCAACTCGCGTTCGTGCACGTACGCGTATGCATATATTGTTCAATTTAGTATATATATATTATTCATTGGTATATATATATATATATATATATATATATATATATATATATATATATATATATATATATATGAGTAGGTAATTAAATGCTAAATAATAATTATGACTATATATGTGTACGACCCTAGGGCACTGTGGATTTTGCCCGCATATTTACCTTGACTTTGTGACCTAAATATTAGGGAATTGCCTGCCTTGGGTACACTGACGTACTGGCTTAAACACATGTTAGTTGACTGTCCGTTTCACAGCATTTGAAGACGTGACACCCGGGTAATTAGATGCACAATTGACCGTGTTAGTTGACCAGTGTCACCCTAGTATACCCTCTGAGTCCAGTATATTAAGGTTGTGTATGTGCTAGTGTAATGACTAATGTTGTATTGTATTATATTATATGTATATTAGACTATTGGATTGTTCTGCGTGACTTCTGGAGCAGATTATTAGTACTACGCAGCTCTCTTGCCAGGCAAGTATACCTTGTCATTGTACTGTTATTCATATTCCATATGTTGCATGCACTTTTATTTTCTGTCATTAGTTCATATATTTTAACTGCTATATAAAATATGCGTCCAAGAAAACTTGGGTGCAACGATGGTGTCGTCGTGATATATTTTTATTATGTATATGCATTGTCCTTGTTTATGAGACTGCCCCATTACCATGAAGCATCATTAGATTTTATTTGGCCGTGACACAACTGCTACACAAGTGTGAGTCTCATATAGGACACGGATTGCGTGACAGGTCTGGCCTCCTGTACGTATGGACCGTACATTAGGGATAACTACTGTTAGAAACTTTGCATGCTAGTAGACTTGGCAGTTATTAAAGGTATTATCGTGTCATGGACGTGACATGCTTATAGCATGGGGTGGGAAAAATAATAAGTAAGGCATTTTGGCTCCGTTGCACTTTCCCTTTTGTAAGGCATTTTGGCTCCGTTGCACTTTCCCTTTTGTAACCCGGATGCTCCGCTGGAGATACGGGCGGTGATGACCCTATATATTATATATTATCAGGCGGCCTCTGCCGTTCAAAAGACGACATGCTTTTTAGGCCCCTGAATCTCCAAGAGATTCATGCCAATCCCATTTTAGCCAGATAGCCCACTTGTTGGAAAGTTGTTCTCAACGTGCATTCACATAGATGGTTAGGTGACCCATTGGATATTTATTTCAGTACTTTATTGGCATACTTTTATATATCTTGTTACGTCCCTCTGAGGACCTGGTCCCTTTCCAGGTATAGATGTTCATGAATATTCGCAGAAGCGCAGATCCAGATTGGTTACTTATATTTTCGAGGAGGCCTTCGCTTCGAGTCGTATTGATTGTTAGTGATGTACTTATATTGTGTTTGCTTTTATATTCTAGTTCGGCAGTGGATTTGTTTCCATCCGACTGTCATCTTTAGATACTTCATATTGAGATCTAGTTATATATATATTGGTTATTTATTTATTTATGTTTCCTGTGGATGAGATTTAGATTATGCCTGTGACTTTTGATAATTATATACCACTTATGAATTGTTATTCATATTACAGCGTTCGTATGTTATGGTTTCCATATATTGGAGTTGACATATACATGCGGCTGGCATGCTTACGTGTTCCTAGTCCTACGTATTTTTGGGACGGGGGCGTGACATTTTTGGCTTATGGCATATTATCAGAATGGAGCACCCATAGTCGTCTCTCATGTCCGTATTGCATAAACTACATTAAGGCTTTTCGTTTAAAATACGGAGAAAACTGTGCTTCTTCGATTGTCATCAATAATATTTGTTGTCGGATCATCCGTTCTGGAGGAACTGGAATGCATTTCGTGTCGGCGTTGTGGAGAAGGCAAATCCACCTCCAAGATGGCCCAGAGACATGATATGGGAAGAGGTTAAAGATTTACCAAGTGCTATCGAAGAGCCTACTATAGGGTACAAGTGCGATAGATTTTGTCACACTCATAACTGGACGAAAAAGAGCATATTCTGGGACCTTCCATATTTGAGCACCAATCTGATAAGACATAACCTTGATGTCATACATATCGAGAAGAATATGTTTGACAACATAATTAATACTATGATGGACGTAAATAGGAAGACGAAAGATAATCTCAATGCCAGGTTTGACTTGGAAGAAATATATAGATGTCCTACGTTGCATTTGATAGAGGAAGGGAATAAGAAGTATAAGCATCCTAAGAAAATTTTCTCACTGGACAAGGACGATAAAGGGAGACTTTGTAGGTGGATTCAAGGGCTAAAATTTCCAGACGGGTAAGTGTCAAATCTGAAAAGATGCATCAACCCTAAGGAAAAAAAACTGACGGGTATGAAGGGCCACGACTGTCACGTATTCATAGAGATGTTAATTTTGATTGTATTTCGAAAATTCTTACCGCTGGTAGTTTGAGATTCATTGACTGAGCTTAGCATATTCTTCAGAGATCGTTGTTCTACTAAGTTTTTCATTGATCGTCTAGAAAAGTCAGAGAATGACATTTTGATAACAATGTACAAGCTCGAGAGGGTGTTCCCTCCTGGATTCTTTGACTTCAAAGAACATTTGCCAATTCATCTTTCCTATGAGGCCCGTGTCGGTGGATCTATAGGTTATCGGTGGATATATCCGTTGGAGCGGCAGTTGAACCACCTAAAGAGAAAGGTGAAAACAAGGCACGGGTTGAGGGTTCTATTTGTGAAGCGTATGTCCTCGAGGAGATTACAAAATTTTGATTCATGTATTTCAAGCCTTATGTTGCTACTAATCGAACGAGAGCCCCGAGAAACGATGACGGGTACCGATAATCTAATGATGCAATATTAAAAATATTCAATGCATTTGGAAAGCCTTCAGCAAAAATGAAGAAGAGATTTCTGAATGACGGTGAGCGAAGGACTGCTTAATTGTATATATTACTCAACTGCGACGACGATAAAGTTGAGAAGCACGAGGGGTAAGTAATTAATACGTTCGCGTTCTCGTCATCTCAATGTAATAGTATACGCTATTATTATTACACTAATTGGTCGATGTTTTATTTTTTTCCAGAACATTTAATGATGAGTTGAGGTAGAATAGATGATACATAACAGATGAAGAAGTAGAACAGGAAATAAGACGTTATTTTCCTTCTTGGTTGAGTGCATATGTAAGGAACTCGATAATTATTTTTTGGACATGCATTTTACACAATAATTAACGGAATATTGAACTTAATTTCTAATCTTGTAGTACTTAGCCAGATGGTCCGGACATAACACTTGAGAATGAATCTATTAGAACTCTAGCTAAGGGGCCAATATATGCTGTCAAAATTTGGGCAATCTATTGTGTAAATAGGTTTAGGTTTAAAGTCAATAACTGCCCCGATCAGAGACAACTTCCTAGATCTCGATTCCACAAAAAATAGTTGTTTGTGTATCAGATCTTCGAACTACAAAGATGTCGATACATGCAATGATTTCAATGGCATCTTATGGGAGATTGTAGAGTTGACATATAATTATGGAACAGAGCCTGGTAAGATCATATTATTCAGGTGTGATTAGTTCGATCCGATCCAAGAACAAGGTCAAAAAATAGACAAGCATGATCTTGTGGACATAAACTACCGACGTCGACATCAAGGCTACGAATCATTTGTCCTATCAAGTCAGGCTCAGCTCGTGTACTTCACAACTTATCCTAAATTGGAAAAAACTGAGGTCGGACGGGTGGGCAGTATGCAAGACCAAAGCTAGAAATACCTTTGACGTTGATGAAATAGCTTATCAGGAGGATGAGCTAACTCTTGTAACAAATATTGTAGATGTTGACTCAATAAAAGTTCCTCATTACACGTCTAATCGTGTAGAAGAGATAGAATTATCCGAAGAGGAAGGCGAAGTAGATGAAAGTGAACATGAGGAGGAAGAGAAAAAGGAAGATGAGGACGAGGATGAGGAAAATAAAGAAGATAAATTTTTAGAAGAGGATCGAAAATATCAATTTGAAATCCATTTAGATTATGACATGTACTGTATTTTAATTGTGGAATGTAACATCTATTTAGACTAGTGATATATCCTGTATTTTAGCTGTGGAATATAAAATCTAAAGTGATGGATACATATAGTTTGTGATATTATTGTATTTTAGCCGTGGAATATAAAATCTATTTAGTGACATGTACTTGTGGCTATGTACTATATTCACTACCAGAATAAGCGAAATTAGCAAAAAAATTTAGCGACGTAACAGTAAAACGTCGCTAATATTAAATAAATTAGCGACTCCAAGGAATAACGTCGCTAGACGTCGCTAATTGGCGACATATAGCGACGTTTAGCGACTTATTCAGTTTTCAAAATATTAGTCGCTATAAATTTAATTAAGGTCGCTAAACATCACTAATTTGTTTCATTTAGCGACGTTTAGCAACTTATTTAGCGGCGTTCCTCTTTTAGACATTTAACGACGTCCAGGATATTGCTAAATTAACGACTTCTTTACTAGCGTCGCTAAATGTCGCTAATTTATTTTATTTAGCGACGTTTAGCGGCTAACTTAGCGACGTCATGACGTGTGTTGCTAAAACGTCGCTAAATAAGTTTCATTTAAGGCAGATTCTCCCCATTTCTTTCGATCCCTCTACCAAATATTTCCTCCCCCCCTCCCTGCGTCCCCTCCTTCCTCCGGCGACCTTCCTCCCTCCGGCGACGTGCTTCCTCCCTCCTGGCAACCCCCCTCCGGCCGTGTCCTTCCCCTCCGGCTCCCCTCCTCCCTCCGGCGTCCCCTTCTCCCTCTCGACGACCCCCCTCCGGCCGCGTCCTCACGCCTCCGGCCGCGTCCTCACGCCTCCGGCCGCGTCCCCTCCTTCCTCTGGCTTACCTTCTTCCTCCGGCTCCCCTCCTCGGTGAGCTCCTCTCTCTGTCTCATTTCTCTGTCTCTCTCTCTCTAATAAGACACGACATGATATGACACCACACGACACCACACGACACCACATGACACAACATACACTAACCCTAACTTGAACACACATACACACCCTCATTCCCATGTCCGTGTCGGTGTGTCCGTGTCAGTATTAGGGTTAGTGTCCGCATTTCCAGCATTCAGTAGGGGAAACAAGAACCATGAGTAATGTTGAGAAGCTGGCTCAACAATAATTGACTTGATTCATTTCAAGTACAACATACAGGAGAGGCTAGGTGCCCCTTCCGAGACATTTCCTGATATCTCCTACAAAAAATAATAAAAGCATAGGGCATCTTGACATTTACAATTGACCATTTTTCTCATCTGGGTGAAGCCTCGTTCTCCTGATGCATTTATGTGTGACGACTTGTCCTAACTAAGTTAAATTATAGTTGTCTACTCACTTTTTATGTGTGACGACTTGTCCTAACTAAGTTCATAATCATATATATCCTACTTTGCTTCTTCTATGTGACTTCAAATATAGATTACCTAGCCAACTAATTGTCAGCTTCTTCTTTGCTAATTTATATTTTTTCTATGTATTAAACTGAAAATTAATCAAAGATAGGAAACTAAATTAGATCATGATTAGGAATAAGAAGCACATGATTAAGTAGTGATGTTCCAATAAAGACAACATCGATAATTCAGAGTTCAGAATGACACAAGACAACATAACACAATCTGGCAACTCAAGTGAACTGGATATGACCTCCACTTATCTGTGACCTGAGAGAGAATGAAGACATTGACCAACTTGACACAGACGAAAAAACGTGTATGAATCATGCCTTTAAGATGGAAAGAGCAGCTACCAACCATCGGAGCAAATTAGAGAGCTAAACTAAACTTTGAAAAACAACACATAAATAACATTGCACAATTATTTCACATTCTGCGAACTTTTATGGAAGCATAAGAAACAGAAGAGAATTATAATTGACCGAAAAAGTGAAGGAATTGAATACAGAGATAAGGTCTCCACTCTCCGATGTCAAAGCAAGCCATTAATGTAAGTAGGGCTCTCCGCATGACATTATAATTTACACCATCTAACCAACGAGTGTAACGCCCCACTCCGTGCCGGCGTTATATATCAAGATGAGTGGGCAGAACTTCGTTCTCTGATTCTTGCACGCCTTAATAATAACCTGAGTTTTTGCTTGTAATGTTTTCATAAGAGAATGATAGAACCTGCCTTGCATGTTAATGAACGAACTCACCTAGCTTGTCTTTGAATCAATGTCTGCTAAACAAGAATCCTGAATCGCCTACTTAGAGTGCATGAACATGTTCACTATCGTCTATGCTTCGAGAGAACCATACTATGCCTGAACGTGTTCAAGTGATAAGTCGGATTGCCCGCAACAACAATAACTGTTCTGATGGTTCGTCTCGTCTGCATATTAGAGTTTATTTGATAGTGTTCCGTGCATTCGTACGCGGTTGGATAATGGCTTTTGGTGGAGAGCTGAACTGCATGCGTCCATGCCACCATGGGTCACAGCTGCCATTAGCTTCAGAGAATGATTCATTGGTATGCTGTACAGCCAGCTGCCGATCCTGAGATACTCGGGGACCGTCCTGCATATAGCTAAGTCATTGTGTTGGCTTGGATAGTGACTGCCCCTAAGATTGTGCATCGTGTGTCTAGCCTTGCATCAGACCCTCGAGTCGTACGAGACACACTGCGCACACCCTGAAACATGAACGGCTTGCTTGCTTGCATATTCAATATGAAACTCTATTTCCAAACATGTTTCCAAACAAGTAATATGACTCTGCTAGAACTGCATGAAACGAACCTAGGTAAAACTAGAAAGATCACTAGTAATGTAATGTTTTATAACATGATTACTTAGTGCCTGTTTGAGTGAATGCTTGTTTCTGTTCAGTTGTTTTATCTCACCAGTACTTGTATAAAGTGCTGACCCACCAACAGTTTACTTGCTTGCAGGTACTGGATCGTCCGAGGGAGCGATAGGCGTGCCACAGTCCCGAAGACCCGAAATTCTGGTTTCGATTGATGCCCCGAGAATGCTATCGTATAAGGGGGCATAATGTATGGAACGAACGTGTGCCTTTGCTAAAGGAAACCCAAGTTGCCTCGATTGTCCCGAACGCTCAGTTGGCTAAATGCATTGCATTGCAACAAGTCCCTTTCCGCTGCTTACTCGATTGATGCGATGATAGCCAACTATCAACTTAAACGATTGGCCTTGCACGGGCGCAACCCCAGGCCCGTACGGCATCACGTCCCCCGAAAGCTTGACTCGGGCCATTCGATTAGCTCCCCTTCCTCCCTCGCGCCCGCGGGACGGACGCGGTGATTCACGTCCGGCGCGCCGAGGCACGGTGATTCGTGCCCGGTTCGTGTAAATCTCGGCCGCACGGGGTGGGGCAGGGCGGAGCGGCGGCCCGGGCGGGACCGGGACGTGACAGAATGGTATCAGAGCGGAATCGATCTTCTGGCCCAAACCATTGCTATGACTCTGAGATATTATCGATATGGTTTTGCAAAGTGCGTTCCATATAATAAGTCCATAGATATTATCAAAGTGCAAATGTTTTTTGCACTTGAATTGCTTGACTGTTTCGATTGAGTACGGCGAGGGACGGCACTATCGCTACTCGGGATATCGAGAAGTTTATCCTTGAAGTTTCGATGACGAAACTTTTTATTGGTTGGTAAGTATGTAACGCCCCGCTCCGCGCCGACGTTATATATCAAGGTGAGTGGACAGAACTTCGTTCTCTGATTCTTGCACGCCTTAATAATAACCTGAGTTTTTGCTTGCAATGTTTTCATAAGAGAATGATAGAACCTGCCTTGCATGTTAATGAATGAACTCACCTAGCTTGTCTTTGAATCAATGTCTGCTAAACGAGAATCCTGAATCGCCTGCTTAGAGTGCATGAACATGTTCACTATCGTCTATGCTTCGAGAGAACCATACTGTGCCTGAACGTGTTCAAGTGATAAGTCGGATTGCCCCACAACAACAATAACTGTTCTGATGGTTCGTCTCGTCTGCATACTAGAGTTTATTTGATAGTGTTCCATGCATTCGCACGCGGTTGGATAATAGCTTTTGGTGGAGAGCTGAACTGCATGCGTCCATGGCACCATGGGTCACAGCTGCCATTAGCTTCAGAGAATGAGTCATTGGTATGCTGTACAGCCAGCTGCCGATCCTGAGATACTCGGGGACCGTCCTGCATATAGCTAAGTCATTGTGTTGGCTTGGATAGTGACTGCCCCTAAGATTGTGCATCGTGTGTCTAGCCTTGCATCAGACCCTCGAGTCGCACGAGACACACTGCGCACACCCTGAAATATGAACGGCTTGCTTGCTTGCATATTCAATATGAAGCTCTGTTTCCAAACATGTTTCCAAACAAGTAATATGACTCTGCTAGAACTGCATGAAATGAACCTAGGTAAAACTAGAAAGATCACTAGTAATGTAATATTTTATAACATGATTACTTAGTGCCTGTTTGAGTGAATGCTTGTTTCTGTTCAGTTGTTTTATCTCACCAGTACTTGTATAAAGTGCTGACCCACCAACAGTTTACTTGCTTGCAGGTACTGGATCGTCCGAGGGAGCGATAGGCGTGCCACAGTCCCGAAGACCCGGAATGCTGGTTTCGATTGATGCCCCGAGAATGCTATCGTATAAGGGGGCATAATGTATGGAACGAACGTGTGCCTTTGCTAAAGGAAACCCAAGTTGCCTCGATTGTCCCGAACGCTCAGTTGGCTAAATGCATTGCATTGCAATAAGTCTATTTTCGCTGCTTACTCGATTGATGCGATGATAGTCAACTATCAACTTAAACGATTGGCCTTGCACGGGCGCAACCCCAGGCCCGTGCGGCATCACGTCCCCCGAAATCTCGACTCGGGCCATTCGATTAGCTCCCCTTCCTCCCTCGCGCCCATGGGATGGACGCGATGATTCGCGTCCGGCGCGCCGAGGCACGGTGATTCGTGCCCGGTTCGTGTAAATCCCGGCCGCACGGGGCGGGGCAGGGCGGAGCGGCGGCCCGGGCGGGACCGGGGCGTGACAACGAGAACTAATTTATCTTATTACTACATAACAGTACACAACCAACTTAGAAATTTTGTGGGTTGACAAAATGGCACAAGCAGCAACCACCCAAACAAAGTGACATTTAAGAAGAAATAATGAGTGATGTGTGTGTCATCCAGCTCACTGTCTAAAAATGTTGATGGCTACTTTGTATAAGACCTTGTGATTACCAAATAAGAGCAGTAATCAGTCACTTGGCCATTGCATTGATAAGTTCTTTAGTTAAATAAGTGCATAAAATTAATATGTTTTACACTAATATGAGATGGCTTGTGACCTTGTCCAAACGGGGAATGACTGCTACTAATACGTCGATCCAGGCATTGATTTCTTTGGCATCTTACGAGAGATTGTGGAGTTGACATATAATTATGACACAGAATCTGCTAATATCGTGCTATTCAAGTGTGAATGGTTTGATCCAATTCAAGATCAAGGTTGGAAAATTGACAAGCATGGTCTTGTGGATATAAACTACAAGCGTAGATATCAATGCTACGAACCATTTGTTCTATCAAGTCAGGCTCAGCTCGTGTACTTCACAACTTATCCTAGACGGGGGACAGCGAGGTCAGATTGGTGGGCAGTATGCAAGACTAAAGCTAGAAATACCTTTGACATTGACGAAATAGCTTATCAGGAGGACGATTTACCTCTTGTAACAAATATTATAGATGTGGACTCAACGAAAGTTACTCATTACACGAGTAATAATGTAGAAGATGTAGAATTATCCGAAGAGGAAGACGAAGATGAAGACGAAGTAGATGAAAGTGAAGACGAGGAGGAGGAAGAGGAGGACGAGGAAGGCGAACATGATGAATTTTCTGAAGATGATTGAAAATAAAATATTTTGCCTGTAGAATGTAACTATATTTTGACTGTAGAATATACTATTTTGACGAATATATGTATTATATTTTGACTGTAGAATGTTGTGAGATATGCATAACATTTTGACTGTAGAATGTACTATATATTTGTGTTTTGCATTATTCATCATATGTTGTTATCAGGTATGACAGAACGACGCGGAGGATTCGGCAGGTCCCGAGGTAGACAGAGTGCTCCTCCGGTACTTCCTACTGTTGGTTCCGGATTGTCGTCGCCCAGTACTCCAGTATATCGATTAGTCACATCTCCGACTGCGACGATGTTACATGGCATCACTCCCGGGACGAGTAGTTTCAGGCGTGATAGTACTCCTTCGTCCAGCGTTCCTCCTGCTGACAGAACTTTGGAGACAAATAAGCATGTAGAGGAGGTCGTGCCGACATTGTCCTAGCATCAGCAAGATCCTCCATGCACACCTCCGGAGGAGACGAGGACAGAGATTTGGGCCGACGGTACAAAGTAAGTCAATTAGATGGTTTAGCATCATATATATTGTGTATTTCTTTATTCATTATATATTGACTTTTTCGATCAAAATAATTATCTCTATATAGATATCATCCATCGTCGATTCAGAGACGCCTGGGCCTATTTCTGAGGAACAACTATGGTGGCCCTTGGATCAACTACTCTGAAGCTCCGGAGGAGAGGAAGGCATTTTGGTTTTCGCACTTCAAGATAAAAGTATATTATATAAATTCTCTAATCTATGCATATTATATAACTTATCCGTGATGCTCACTTACTAAATTATTTATTGTAGCAAACGTATTTCTATCCTCCGTACCGGGCCGACTTGATTGAGCTGTTGTTTCCTACAGTTGTCGCCAAGCTTATCCGTGATGCTCTGGATGACCAGAAGGCTCATGATCGTGCTGGAAAACCAATCCAAGGTTGGATCACGCCTGAGCAGTGGACTACGATGAGGGCTAGATTTGATGATCCGAGCTACAAGGAAAGGTCTGAGAAGGCCAAGGCGGCTAGGCGGAATGTTGCCAAGTGGTCTGCTGGCTCAATTCCGATGACGGAACATTTCTGTCGTTTGGTATATTTTTTGTTTAAGATATATTATTTTAATGTAAGTACGATAAAATGGTAGTAGGAAAAAATATTTAAGTTTAGTACTAAATAATATATTTTAACAGATACAGAGGGGTGATGATGCAAACATGGTGACTGTCTTCTTGGCCACCCATCGTAAGGACAAAAATATCATTGATGAGAGGGCCTCGCAGACCTATGTAAGTATTACTTTACTTTGTGTTAATTTTAATATAACTTAGGCAATTATCGAGTTTCCAAACATTTCTAGGCCGAGTATCTTAGGCTGCGTGAGCGGATTATGTAAGTACGAGGCTATTGTCTACCATGGGATCTTACAACCAGCGGCTCGCAGACTTAGAGCGGATGCGTCCTCCTGGTGCGCCTATATCGACACAGACTCCACCGACATCACTGCCTTCGCTATCGACATCGGTGTCGATTTCACGGGAGCAGTATGATCTGTTCTTATCTTTCTTGCGCGCCGGTGGTCATCCTCCTATAGATCCATAGTAGTATAGTTGCTGGATATTTGTATTCTTTGTATTATTTAGGATGAGACTCATTGTATGGATATATATTTGCTATATTCTTTACGATGATATTTGCTGGATGTTTAATTTTCTTCAAATTTTATTATATTATTTATATTAAATATATGTTAATTTATCGGTATTGAGTGTTCAACCTAAGGGGCTCGACAAACCCAGAAAATTCAACGGAGGGTTACTCCGGGTCTATTTGTACAGATTGTGAATTAATAAACTGCAGGAATAATTGTTTGAAAACAATTCAGTATTTATTTTTTTATTTTTTCACTATACAATTAGCGACATTTTTAGCGACGTTTAGCGACGTTAATACACGTCGCTAAATACGTCGCTAATTAGCGACGTTTCTACACACGTCGCTAAAAATATCGCTAAAAATGTCGTTGTACGTCGCAACTTGCTGACATGGCAGTATTGCCAGTTCATTAAAGACGTCGTTGTAACGTCGCTATATAAGTCGCTAATTAGCGACGTTAAGCGACTGATGAGCACATCGCTAATTAGCGATGTTGCGTCGCTAAACGTCGCTAATTTAGCAACACATTTACGTCGCTAAAAATGTCGGTATAGCGACGTTTAGCGACGTTTTTTCTTTCAGTGACTAGCTGAGTTCCGACTTCTGTAAAACGTCGCTAATTACATCGCTAAAAGTGATTAGCGATATTTTTTTTGTCATTTAGCGACGTTTTTTTACGTCGCTAATTTGACTTTTCTGGTAGTGATTTTTCTTCTTCTTTTCATTTAGTGACATGTACTATATTTAAACTCTTTCCTTGTAACTTTTATTTTGTTTATCATAAGTCAGGTATGACAGGATGACACGCGCGGAACGTTCGGTCAATCTAGAGGTAGAGTATCTAGACGAAATGCTACTCCGACTGACAGTTCTCCTTCGGGACATGGTACTGGATCCGAACTCGCGTCTCCTAGTACTCTACTCTTTTGACCACTTATATCTTCTCCTATAATTACTCCTGGGATGAGCAGTTCCATGCCTGAGACTACTCCTACGTCCAATGTTCCTCCTGCTGACGGTACCATGGGGATCGCGGAGTAGATGGACGAGGCCCATCCTATAGCGCCTTCGTCTTCTTAATTTGTTTCAGGGCGATCCTCCATGTTCTCTTTCGGACGAGACGAGGACAGAGATTTGGGCCGACGGACCTACAAAGTAAGTTAATTAGTTTTATTTTTCTTACGCATATATAAATATATATTTACTTTTTCTTTAATATAAGTATTTATGTACATATATTGCCCCTCGTCAGTACAAAGATCATTGGGATATTTTTTTGAGGTACAACTATGATGGCCCTTGGATCAACTACTCGGATGCCCCAGACAAGAGGAAGGCATTCTGGTTTTCACACTTCAAGGTAAAAGTTAATTTGATTTTAATATCAATCATATAATTTGGAATTTTTTTATATAACTTATACATTACTTATTGTAGAAAATGTTTTTCTATCCGTCACACCGGGCTGAGTTGATCGAGCAACACTTTTCTGCTGTCGCCACCAAACTTATCCATGATGCGATCTGCGACCAGAATGATCTTGATCGATTAGGACAAACAATCCAAGGTTGGATCAAGACCGAGCAGTGGACTACGATGACGGCTAGATTTAACGATCCTAGGTACAAGAAAAAGTCGGAGAAGGCGTCCAGGAAGAAGGCAGAAAAGTGGTGTGGTGGGTCGATTCCGATGACGTAATATTTCTATCGTATGGTATGTATTTTTTGTATACATAGTATTTTAATCAAACAAGGATAAAATATTTAATTTTAGTAACATATAATATATATTTTTAACAGGTCCAGAGGGGTGAGGACGCTAACATGGTGACAGTCTTTCTCTCCACCCATAGGAAGGGCGGATAGCTCATCGATGAAAGGGTCCTGCAGAGCTACGTAAGTATTACTTTATATTTTGTTAATTTTAATATAACTTAGAAAATATAAAAATAAATATTCATATAGTTAGTAATAAGTACCTTAGATATATATTAACAATTATATATGACGAGTGGATAGTAAGTAGTGCGCTTATCGAGAGATACATATTTTTTAGGATGAGTATCTTAGGCTCTGTGAGCGGTCGACCCAGTCCACACCGGGAGAGGCTGGTAGTTCCTCACAGTCCTCCTTCCACCCAGCTCCGTCGGCTGACGAGCTGTGGATGACCGCCGTTGGTGGTTTGCAGAGGGGTACCTACTATGGTACGGGATCCTACGACACTTATATTGCGTCGCTTTCCTCTAGGACCCCTTCTGCTAGTGTACATACCACACAGCCCTCCCAGGAGTTGGTACGAGTATAACAGGAGGGTTGACAATCAGATTGCGTCTCTGCATGACGAGTTACTGTAGAGGATTACGACGTAGCCTACACTACAGACGGATGATGCGACGATCGTAGCACATTTTGATTTGCTTGAGCATAGCATGGCAGAGCTGAGGGATCTGGCCACGTCGATAAAGCGCAACGTGACGGCACAACAGGGTTGCATGTCGCCATGGACGATACACTGACGAGAATGCAGATGACACAGGTTCAGATGAGCCAGTCAGTAGAGAAGAGTGTTGTAAGGATTTTAGCTATCATGGATATTTGTAACGCTCGACTGACAGCGTTGGAGCAGATATGTCCTCCTGGTCCGCCGGCATCGACATCTACATCGATTGCACAGACTCCTCCATCGGGTGCCGTGATGCTTTTACCGGAGGAGTGGGCCACGTTGATATCCCAGATTCGAGGCGGTGCTCCTCCTCCACCCCCTGATCAGTAGTAGTTCAATGGATATTTATGTGTATTGACCCATTCATGGGACTTTTATTATTACTTTCATACACTTTTATTGTGTGATTGTGATACTTTTATTGTGTGACTAGATGGGGATATTTATTTCGTACATTTATCCATTTCATTTCGTATACATTTTTATGCAATTTGGTATTGAGTGTGAATGTACCGGTGTTGAGTGTTCCACCGAAGGGGCCGGAGTAGCCAGAAAATTCAATGGAGGTTGCTCCGGATATTGCAGGGATATATGACAAACTGCAAGAATATATTTATTTCAGTTTTTTTTACATTTTTTTGCAATTTAGTGACGTTTAGCGACGTTCAATTATACCGCTAAATACGTCGCTAACTGTACCAGGACGTCGCTATTTTTGTCGCTAAACATCGCTAAATCGCTGACATGGATGTATCTATCAGGTCAGCAGAACGTCGCTAAGTGTTACAAAACTCGCTAAATATAAAAATATTAGTGACATTTAGTTACACCCGATATGTCGCTAATTTAGTTAAACTGCGTCCCTAACCATCGCTATTATGAAAAATATTAGCGACGCCGATACATCGCTAATAAACGTCGCTATAGCAATATTTTACGATATTTTCCCTGTCAGCGACTAGCTTAAACGCAACTTCAATGAAACGTCGCTAATTACGTCGCTAAGCCTTTTTAGCGATATTTTTATGCCATTTAGCGACGTTTTCAGACGTCGCTAATTTGACTTATCCATTGTAATGGTGGTGCTAGGTATCATATAGTTTTGACTTGAAGGTCGAGCAGATGGATGTTAAGACGATGTTACCCCATAATGATTTGGAGGAGAAGTTGTACATGGATCAGTCCAAGGGTTTTGGTAAGAAAGGCAAGTTATATTTGGTCTTCCGGTTGAAGAAGAGTATTTCTAGTCTGAAGCAGGATCCGCAACTTTGATACATGAAGTTCATATTATTTATATGAGAGCACATATGAATTTGGATATTGTGTATTTATGAATTATTTTTTTGATCATGATTTCATAATATTGTTCTAGATTCGAGGCGGAGCTGAAGTGCCAACTGAGCACGACATTCTCTATGTAGGATTTGGGTACAACGAGAAAAATTCTTGGGATAGAGATCAACCAAGAGAGAGAGAGAGAGAGAGAGAGAGAGAGAGAGAGGGTCCAAGTTTCTTTGGTTGTCCAGGAGAAGTATATTCACAAGGTTCTTCAGTGTTTTGGGATAAACGAGTCAAAGAAGGTTAGAACCCCACTTGTAGCTCACTTCTAACTTACTATCAAGCATGCAACGTCTATTGATATTGGAAGAAAAAGAAGATATGAAGATAGTTTTGTATGCTTTAGCTGTTGGGAGGCTCATGTATGTTATAGTGTGTACTAGGTCATGTATTGCTCAGGAGGATTCATTAGAGTGCAGTAT
>JAYESA010000013.1:183184618-183202118 GCA_036927795.1 Iris macrosiphon
CAATTGTTGTATTTTATCAGCTTTTGGTACCGGATTTTTTCCCGACTTTTGGTTTGAGACCTTGTATTGTATATGATTTTGGATATTGTTGTATTATTATTATTATTGATGTTGTGGTTGTTTTAGTAGCAGTTGTTTAGACTTTGTAGTTGTTAGATTTCTGTGTTATCTTATCGTGCTTAGATTCGTGATTGAGTACTTGTGTTATCATTATGATATTGCTCCTCCGTTTGGAGTTGAGATCTTGACAGGTATATATATTGAATGCGTGAGATTGTTAGCTAGATAGTAGACCTAGACAGCGTTCTACCGCCGATGCTGCAGCGTAGGCTGGACGTACCCATGACTCATGCCCGATTTTCTGGGTGCGGGTCGTGACAAGCACTTTTTGTAGTCTCTTTATTTTTCTCGTTTTTCTTTTCTTTTTTTCTTTTTTCGTTTTTTCTGTTTGTTTTATTTTTTTATTTTTGTTTATTGTTAATTTTATTTTATTTTTTCGTTTTTTCAATTTTTTTCTTGTTTTTATTTTTTTCATTCTTTACGAAAATATTTATATAGTCACCAAACATGGAATTTATTTTTCGGAAATATAGAATTCTTGGCTATATAGTATACCACATACCAAACGTCCCCTTAGGCCTCGTTTTGTTCTCGGAATCATAGGATTGGGAAAGAAAAGTCATTACTTTCTTTTGTTTTGGTGCCAATGGAATTGTGGAGAAAATAAAAGTTATTTCCAATGGAAAAAAATTAGGGACATAAATGGTTCCCTCAATCCAAGCAAGGATTCACTTTTGCACATTTAAGTATTCTCTTTTTCTTTCAATTTTTTTTGGTATTTCGAAATATCAGAAAAGAAAATTGATAGAAATTATAATTTTTTAAAGAAAAAAAAAGAAGAAGAAGCAAGAAATGGATTTCCTTTCATTTCATTTCAGGAACCAAACCAAGCCTTAGGGTTTTATTAGTTTAATCACTTGCTAAAATTGAATTTATTTTGAGAAGAGAAAAGTTCACATCATCCACATGCAAGGGTTACAACCAAAATGGACAGTAGACATGAATGGAAAACTTATTCAGATGAGAAATTCTGTGCCATCTTCTTCATCTCCCCATCAAAAGCTTCATAGTGCTCCTTCACAACGCAGCTGGTCATTATTCTCACGCCCTTCTTCGGCGCCGGCGAGTTCAGCAGGAAGCAACTGCCGATGTGCTTCTCGCCGTTCGTGGGAACTATGCTCCTGGGCGTCCCCCACCCGTAATCGACGTCGAAGATGCCCACGCGCCGCCAGTCCGACACGTTGAGCACCGCGTACGTGTCGGCCACGGCCGGCCTGTCCTCGCGCGGGTCTCCCTCCATCCACCTCCGGAACTTCGTCGCCGCGTCCTCTTTCGCGGCCCTTATCATGTCGACGATCTCGAATAGCGACGCCGCGTTGGCCGCGTGACCGCTCCGCGCTTGGAGATATCTCGGCTGGATGCAGTTCCCGTAGTAGCCGCCTTCCGGTGGCAGGAGGTGGTGCAGCTCGGCTCGGACGTTGACAGGGAAGCTGAGATGGACTTGGACGTCGTCGTTGTCGAAACCGACTGCTCGGGTGCGGCATTGCCAGACCTTTGCGGCTAGGACGTCGAACTCGCTGCATTTCCGACCGGTGGCCTCCGCGAACTCGTTCTTGACCTGGCTGACGTAGTCGGGAGAGACGTCGATGATGTAGTGCTGGAACTGAAAGGTTGGCAGTGATGGAAGCCTTCCCGGAGGGAGGATGAGCTGGTTAGGGTTAGGGTTAGGGTTTGATTTGCGGTTAGGAATCGCGTCCCTGGACCAGATCGGCTTGATTGTAGGCTGCTTGTGTCCGTTCGCGAGCTCGCCAATCGCTTTCATGAACTGAGATGCACCGACACCGTCGAAAATCGCATGCATGGTCTTTATCCCCACCGTGAATCCGCCGCATTTAAATTGTGTAACCTATATAGATGAACATATGATTGATAATATATAGCTAAAGAAGTTATATATAAATATAAAAAAGACTTTCCAACTGTTATTATTTGGAGAAACATACAAAAAAATGATTGAGGGAATCCGATTCCTCTTCTCTCTTTCTATCTATATAAAGATATACAAAGAAAGGAAAAATCGGAATTCTCGCACTTAAGCCTCCGTGCATGCATGTTCTTGTACATATTCTTAGTCGTTGGATTGCGTAGATTAGTTCAAAATCTTCCGAAACAAAAAATTGAATACTTTAAGAGTCTAATATGAACCGTCAAAAAGGATAATCCAACGACTGCTATTTCGAACAACATATCTTAAGTGCGGAAATCTCATATATATATATATATATATATATATATATATATATATATATATATATAAAAGAAAAGTTGTAATAAAAACTACTTCAAGTCAAATAAGAACTCAAAATAAAAAATGAGATACATGTAAGACTTTTCATGGCCGAATTTTAAAAATTAAGAACTCATGAATCCTCTAAGATTTTTGAATAAAAATTGATTCGAACAGTCGTTTTTTGAAATTTTCTTTCGAGTTTTATAAATAGTTTTCTGAAAGTACAATACCTGCACCAAAAATATCACACCATCATCTTCGTTGCTTTCTTTAGGAAGAAGTTCATCCTTGTGCATTGCGGGAGGGAGGCCGTCGAGATACTTGATATCTCCAAGGCTGCAATCGGCGTACGCCTCGACGAACACCGCCCCGTCTCCGTCGCACGCGACCTCCGGCTCGCCGGTCCCAGAATCGACGACGATCCGGCCGGCGACAGGATAGTAGGGGACTAGCACCTTCGACACCGCCTTCCTTACCACGTTTGCGGGTTCAACGCCGCGGTCGTAGACGAAGATCAGCTCGACGTGGTATCGCAGGCAGGGCGACCGGTCCATGAAGGAGAGAAGGAGGGTGCAGGTGGGCGTCGGCTCGGCCGGGACGACGAGCTCCGGTGCCAACTTTGTCACTGTGAAGCTCATTGTGCAGTTGGTATGTGTCTGGTTTGATCACACATACATTCTTGGGCTTGAGTCTAATATATAGAGATCTTGCGCTAGGATGGAACCGTAGTTTTGGGTTGTGCGTGGTGGGTGGTGCGCGTGCAGTAGGCCAGTAGCACGTGTTTGCTCTGGTTCAGTGTCAACCACCACTAGAGATGGGCTGTGGGAGAAGGCCATAAAATTTAGGGGTTATACATACTGAGTACATATGTACCTGCGTTGTTGTAAGTATTTTAACTATCTTTTGATTATTTTTTTCTGTATTTAGAAAGAGTTAAATATACCAGGAGAGCAAATTATATTTTCATTAAAAAAAAATTCTATACACAATTAAACTATTAAATAATTTCAATTAGTAAAAATAGATAATGATATTTTTTTGAAGAAATTTTTTTTACAATAAAGTCTAACTTTTCTTATTATATAACAGTATAGATTTACCTGGCACCTGCCTGGTTGTTAAATGCAACAATACAACACATATTGCATTTTTGATTATTGTAAATAGTGTTTTAAATTCTGTATTTAGTTGCCTATAAATGAAATTATGGTATTTATAAATCCGGTATTTGATTGTCCGTAAATGATGAAAATGTTAGTAAAGAATTTACAAATTTAATGTTTGGTTCTTATTTTTGTAATATATAGGTAGCTGTGTCCCCTGACCTTCTCCTTCGGTTGAGATTACAAATTGGAAGTGGGGGCAAAAGACATAATTCAAATGATGTGTTTGAATACTATGACGTATTTACAAGAAAAAATATTATGGTTAAGTATAATATGAACAGTTAATCTTAACAAAATATAATGGTATACTCATATATATATATATGCCAATTACCTCTAGCTCAAGTGGTTAGAGTGAGGCATATCCTCCCCCAAGAGGTTGCGGGTTCGAGCAACGGAGGAAGCACATTTTATTTTTCGTGGAGGAATTAATGCGAGTAGTGGTGTGGTTCAGGTGCGGTGAAGGTGGGGCCTTCGGGTCAGGAGTCTATAACACAATTACCTCTTCCAAATATATATATTGAGGGCAGTTAGAGCGTACCTCTTCAGACAGAGATTCTCTTTACATCGCACTTTTGGAGGAGCATGCAAGAGAGTCTTGGAACTCGTCTGAAGTTCAGTACCTCTTACCACCCGCAGACAGATGGGCAGTCGGAGTGTACTATTCAGACATTGGAGGATATGTTGACAGATGGGCAGTCGGAGTGTACTATTCAGACATTGGAGGATATGTTGAGGGCTTGTATGTTAGACTTCGGAGGATCATGGGAGGACCACCTATATCTTGTGGAGTTTTCTTACAACAATAGCTATCAAGCGAGTATTCAGATGGCTCCGTTTGAAGCATTGTATGGAAGAAAATGTAGGTCTCCTGTGTGTTGGAGTGACGTGGGAGAACGTCAGATTCTGGTACCCGAGTTGGTGGTCAACACCGTAGAGACAGTTAAGAAGATTCAATGCCACTTGCGAGCAGCGCAAGACAGACAGAAGCAGTGGGCAGACCTTCATCGTCGTCCCTTGGAGTTCAAAGAGGGCGATCATGTCTTCTTGAGGATATCACCGACTAGAGGCACCATTCAATTCGGAGGGCGCGGCAAGTTGAGTCCAAGGTATATTGGACCTTTTGACGTGCTCGAGAGAGTGGGAGAAGTGGCATATCGACTTGCTCTACCACCTTCACTTGAGGGAGTACATGACGTATTCCATGTGTCTCAGCTCAGGCGATATGTGGCAGACAGCAGTCAATTTCTCGACCATTCGGAGATCACCATTGGGCCGAGCTTGTCATAACAAGAGCAACCCGTGGAAATCCTTGATCGTCGAGAGAAAGTGTTGAGAAACCAGTCTATTCCCTTGGTTCACATAGCATGGAGGCATGGCGCGCCTGGAGAATTAACTTGGGAGCGCGAGAACGACATGCGCAAGCGTTTTCCGAACCTATTCGCAGACCAAGGTATGAATTTACTTTGTTAATTTATATCTTATACCATCCTTGCTATTCTATCGTGACTTAATTTTAATTTTGTAAACTCCCTCACCAAAAATAGGTATTTTGTGTATATTTTATATTATTATATTTATTATAGATGTTGAATTTATTTAGAGTATTCTCTTAGTTAATTAGAAAATAAATTTTTTTTAGTATATTTACTTATATAAATATTTATTTAGAATTATTTTTAGGCTATTTTAGATTATTGGGATTTTTCCATAATTTTTAGTTAATTAAAAACTAGTAACACTAATTTTCTAGGACTTTGAAGAATTTATTTTATGTTCAAAATTAATTAAAAATATTCCAAACTTTTATTTTAGGTTATAAATAATAAAATATATTTTCTAGAATTTTTTTGGAATTTTCTGATTATTTTAATATTTATTTTGAGTTAATTAGGAAAGACTGAATTAAAAACTAATTTCTGAAAAAGAAAATCCAAAAAGTAATTAATTCTGCCCAGTCAGCAAACAGTGGGCCCACCTGTCAGCCTCCCGCAGCAAACAGTGCCGGGCCCGCCTGTCAGTGACCGCGGGGTGGGTGCGAGCCGAGCCGAGCTGACCTCGAGCCGAGCCGAGCCGAGTCAGAGTTCGACTCGGACTCAGCTGAGCCGAGCCGCATCGAACTGTGACCATCCGATTTGGGCGGGCAGCGTTGGATGGCTTCCACGTGTCAAGATCTGAGCCGCGGCTGCTTTCTCTCTCCTTTATATATATATTAGTTTAGCTATTTATTTTTAGGATTTTTCTTCAGCCGAATTTGGGAGAATTGCCATCTAGGGTTCCTTCATCTTCCAGAAGCCATTGCGCATAGCTTCGGACTCCAAACGAGGCCTAGTTTTTTGTGTTAGAACGATATTGAGGTTAGATTTCTGATTATATAATTTGTTTTACGAAATTATGAGTATTAAATTCTATAAAATTCGTAGAACACAGTATATCCGAAAATAGACGTGTTTCGATGTTTTCGCGATTCCGGGAGAACCATGCATCAGAATCATGAACCGTTTGAAGTTTCGAAATGCTAATGTCGGGATAATTGACATATGTTTTTCCCAGAATTTAATTCGAAGTATTTATATACTGTTAATTCTGTAGAACTTCTAGGTTAGAATTTAACCATCGGTGCACAATACAAAATTTGTATGTGCCATAATTCCCAAACGAATTTGAATTCGGATGAGCCGTAAATTCCAGCATGTTTTTGATGCTGAAATCTACAAGAAATCATGCATAAAAGTTGAGTTTGTGTCGGTTGACTTTTCGGTCAACAGATCGCCTTGATTTGCGTGCCATGAGTCTCGAGTTGATAAAATTCAGTTTCTTTGGACAAAATTTAGGAATTAACATAAAAATCAGAATAATAAGATTAAAATAGGATTTTAGAGTAATTATTCCAGAATTAAATAAATTAAAATAAATTATCTTTTGACGTGATGAATTTGTAATACATAGGCTATTTGGACTGTGACTTGGACTCTGATTCATACCAGCAGCAGGACCCCAGGCGAGTATATTCTCTGACAGTGTTCCAGTAGGACATAGTATTTAGCCACCAAGGTTAGTTTACATCAGACCCTGAGTCGGAGAACCCAACGCGCGTTCGTACATTTACATGTACGCAAATATTATTCAGTTTGGTATATATATTTATGTACGTAATTACTATATGTATTCCAATAATTATGTAAATAAATTGATGGTTATATTATTATATAGTTATATGAATATATATGTAAGTAAATGCTAATTGATAATTATGACTAAATATTCAGACTGTACGACCCTAGGACACCGTGGACTATCCCATACTTACCTTGACCCTGTTGACCCTAAGAACAATGTTGGTGTCTGCCTTGTGTATACCGACGTACTGACGAGACCGTGTTAGTTGACTGACTTATTGTGTACAGTACTTAAAGACCCGACACCCGCGTAATTCAACGCGTAATTGACCGTGTTAGATGACTAGTGCCACCCCTAGTGTACCCTGTGTCCAGTATAAATATTGTTGTGTGTGTACTAGTGTAATGACTAATGATTAATTTGCATTATATTATATGTACATAGGATGTTGGATTTATTCTCCACGACTTTTGGAGCAGGTTATTGGTACATCGCAGCTTTCTTGCCAGACAAGTATACCTTGCCATTGTACTGTTATTTATATTCCATATGTTGCATGCATCTTTATTTTCTGTCTTTAGTTCATATATTTTAACTGTTATATAAAATGTGCGCGACGGTGTCGTCGCGGTATGTTTTTATTTATGTATTTGCATTGACCTTGTTTATGAGACTACCCCATTATCATGTAGCATCATTAGGTTCATTGGCCGTGACACAGTTGTTACACGAGTGTGAGTCTCATATAGATCATGGACTGCGTGACAGGTCTGGCCTCCTGTACGTGTGGGCCGTGCGTTAGGAATAACTGTTGTTAGAAACTTTGCATGCTAGTAGACTTAGCAGTTATTAGAGGTCTATGGACATAGCTTATTGTAGTACGGTAGTCCCATCCTTGTCCTTGTTTGGTTGCAGGATTGGGCTAGGGTACTAAGAATAGGCTACGGACCAAATCGTGTCATGGATGTGACATGCTTAGAGCATGGGGTGGGGAGAACAACAAGTACCGCATTTGAGCTCCTTTACACTTTTTCTATTGTGCGGCCGGATTCTCCGCTGGAGATACGGGCGGTGATGACCACTATATATTATATTATTATCAGGCGGGCCTCCGGCATTCGAAAGGCGCCGTGCCTTTGTAGGCCCCTGGATCTCCAATAGAGAACCATGCCAAATCCCAGGTTTTAAGCCAGATAGCTCACTTGTGGGGAAAGTTGTTCTTAACTGCATTCACTTAGACGGTTAGGTGACCCATTGGATATTTATTTCAGTACTTTATTGGCATGTGTTTAAGTATCTTGTTATGTCCCTCTGAGGACCTGGTCCCCTGCCAGCTGTACCTGTTCTTGAGTATTTACAGGAGCGCCGATTCGGATGGTTATGAAGTTTTGAGGATGTCTTCTCTTCGAGCCGTGGTTGATAGCTGGTATTCTTATATTGTGTTTATTGTGTTGTACTCATATTGTATTTGCTCTTATATTCGAGTTGGTAGTGGATTTGTTTCCATCCAACTATCATCCTTAGATACTTCTTATTGAGATCTAGTTTCATAGATATTGGTTATTTATTTCTATATGATTTTGGTGGATGAGATTTAGATTTTACCCTGTGACTTGTATTACATTTTATACCACTTGTGGATTTGATATTCATATTACAGCGTACGTATGGATTTGGTTTCCATATATTAGAGTTGCCATATCCATGCGGCTGGCATGCTTACGTGTCCTAGTCCTACATATTTTTGGGACTGGGACGTGACATTTTTGTGGTGGCCCATGCAGGTCGAGATCATATTGCCTCGGTTACGTTACTGTACCGAACAAGCCTGCACCTAGGACTAGAGTATAGGATCTCATCCACAATTGACTATGATTCATCTTCCTCCTCTCTGTTCTTTTCGAACAATTGTATCCTGCTTGATTCATGTACTTCCCTAATAAGTTCCTTGAGTATATATAGCCTTCTGCTATAATATAGGAACCCCTGTTATTAGGATGATAATTAGAGTAGCACACCTATTAAGAATACAATAAGAATATAGACACACCACTAAGTTTAGAATATCTAGTGAACCCTAGAATTCCTTATCTTTAGATTGGTATACCATTACCCCTTGATGTATTAAGAAGACTTGAGAGTAGTATAGACACTACTAGAGATAGTTAGAAGTTTTACCATAATGTTTGACCCTAGTATTGAGGAACCAATGGAGAACCAATATTGAACATTAGGACTGAACCTAACCTTCATAATTGGATAGTATTGGAGAACTATAAATTTAGATTATTGTCTTAAGATAAGCAGACAGTACCTTAGAAAGCCAAGAGCAATGTATAGAATATTTTCCTAATCATACCTCAAACACAGAGACTAGCATACCCTTTTCCCTTGGAAAACCATGATGCTATCTTGAGTCCTCCATTTAATTTTATATATTTGTTCCTCTGAAACCCTAGCGCTCACTACTTGTGCGACGACTAATCATGCTTTCTCTTCTTCATCTTTCAACTCGTGCCATCTGACACTTCGGATAGTAGGCCAAGTAAATTTATTCTTTGTTAAGGGCTCATAGTTTGCTAGGATTATAGTTGTAGCCTTGAATGTGAAAAATTTTTTGTGCTTGGTAGTTAGAACTTGATAAGTTTAAGTTGTTTTTGTAGATTGTGACCGATGATTAACCCTTAGTTTTTAAATTACATAATTTGTACCCTCACCTCGATACAAGTGAGATCCCTTTTTCCCTTAAAACGGCCAGTAACTCTTCTATCCTTACTATTGACACTTGTTCTATAAGCACAATGACTAAGATGTAAGATGACCATGACCTATGTAATAGAAGAGGATACCCCAATAAAGTACCAAGACCCCTTCTCATAGACCTTAACAGGAGCTTTTACGGTATCCTTAAGACAATACAATAGTAGTTAAATTATTTTAAGTTGGGTAGTATACCTCACCACCTAGTATCACACAGTCCTCTTAACCCATTGGTGAAGTATAACCAAACGACACCGACTTTAGACTTGCATAAGAAGATAACATTTAGACTATAGAAATGGAAGGCCCTATCCCTATTGGTCGACTAGCGACTTAGACAAGGAGGTTGTATGATAACTGTAGAGATTGTAGAGTCTTTTATTATTATTGCTTATGTTGTTTTTGCTTTTGCAAACTTGAATTATTTTGTAACTTCTCTCATCATAATCCAGCGTTATATTTTCTGTGCTACCTCGAATTATGCTGCTATTATAGCCTAGTTTTTGCAAGCTTATTCTTTATCGAGCTTGTTCATGACATATGTATTATTGGGTATACACACTAATATATTTCAGAATCAGTGTACTACGGTCTGATCAACCATAGTGCGCTTGGTTCGCCCTTCATATACCTACTTTACGTGGATCGAGATATATAGTGATTAGTAGACGAATGTACTTGCCCCCTAGATATAACTGAGCATATCGTATCTGTTACATAACTGTACTGATACGAGCATGTGAATAGGAATTACCAAAATAGGACTTCAATCCACAATTGCCTTGACAATTCCTATTTGAATTCTTTAAACGTCTTGATCCCGATACTTCTATTCTATTACCTCGCCCTTGAACTCTTTATTATTGATCTCCGTCTTCCCTTATTTCGGAAAGACGAAATCTCGTGCTTGGTATAAGTTTGATACACAGAGAGTACTAGATATACCCCATAGGTCGATCACTTACTTGAGGATTATTCTTTCGTAATTAAGGACATATCATATATGATATAATCGGCGTTGAAGTTTTGAGGATTGAATGACATGAGTAAATAAATTAAGAAATATTTTTCTTAAAGTATATAGCCTTCTGTGATAGATGGGTAAATTCTAAGTTGGGTAGCAGTGCATTGGCAACTCGAGAGGAATTTCTTTTAGATTGTGATCGAGTAAGATTAGATTGGGAGAGGTTCAAGCCATTTTAATTTTGGGAATTTTAGAAGAATGACTAAGATGATGAGGATTAATGAATTTTAAAAATCTTGATATTGAGGACCCAATATTTATACCTTAAGTACATAATTTAAATTTTTGAGTATTGAAGGTAAAATAATCAATTTGAATTTGAAGGATAAATATATAATTTCAGACTTGAACATTGGTAGACTGCATTTAAATTATTTTTCAATTTGATGATTTAAATTAAGAATTAAAATTTGATGGTTGGACTACCTATTTGGAATATTGAGGATGTGAATGGAATTTAAAAAGTTGAAGAATACAAAAATTTATAAGTGAAAATAGGAATAATATTGGACTTGAATTACTTCTAGAGGAGATTATGATAGTTGGAGATCGTGAGGTAAAATTTGATATGGGTTATTTAAATCTTGAAGATATTATATGGATTCAATTTAAATTTGGATATTGATGATTTGGAAAAGTGAGAAGAGATTACAATATGTTGAATTTTGATTTGAACAATGATTATCTTAATTTTGAAATGATCGCGATAGATTTGAATAGATTTTGTTATTTAAATTTTTGGAAGAGATTGCGATTGACGTACCTTATGTAAGAATGTGAAGGATTTAACAAATTATGCCTTATTTTAATTTCGAGGACGAAATTGTTTTAAATTGGGTAGATTGTAAACTCCCTCACCCAAAATAGGTATTTTGTGTATATTTTATGTTATTATATTTATTATAGATGTTGAATTTATTTAGAGTATTCTCTTAGTTAATTAGAAAATAAATTTTTTTTAGTATATTTACTTATATAAATATTTATTTAGAATTATTTTTAGGCTATTTTAGATTATTGGGATTTTTCCATAATTTTTAGTTAATTAAAAACTAGTAACACTAATTTTTTAGGACTTTGAAAAATTTATTTTATGTTCAAACTTAATTAAAAATATCCCAAACTTTTAATTTAGGTTCTAAATAATAAAATATATTTTCTAGAATGTTTTTGGAATTTTTTGATTATTTTTAGTATTTATTTTGAGTTAATTAGGAAAGACTGAATTAAAAACTAATTTCTGAAAAAGAAAATCCAAAAAGTAATTAATTCTGCCCAGTCAGCAAACAGTGGGCCCACCTGTCAGCCTCCCGCAGCAAACAGTGTCGGGCCCGCCTGTCAGTGACCGCGGGGTGGGTGCGAGCCGAGCCGAGCCGACCTCGAGCCGAGCCGAGCCGAGTCAGAGTTCGACTCGGACTCAGCTGAGCCGAGCCGCATCGAACTGTGACCATCCGATTTGGGCAGGCAGCATTGGATGGCTTCCACGTGTCAAGATCCGAGTCGCGGCTTCTTTCTCTCTCCTCTATATATATATTAGTTTAGCTATTTATTTTTAGGGTTTTTCTTCAGCCGAATTTGGGAGAATTGCCATCTAGGGTTCCTTCATCTTCCAGAAGCCATTGCGCATAACTCCAGACTCCAAACGAGGCCTAGTTTTTTGTGTTAGAACGATATTGAGGTTAGATTTCTGATTATATAATTTTTTTTTATGAAATTATGAGTATTAAATTCTAGAAAATTCGTAGAACACAGCATATCCGAAAATAGACGTGTTTCGATGTTTTCGCGATTCCGGGAGAACCATGAATCAAAATCATGAACCGTTTAAAGTTTAGGAAAGCTAATGTTGAGATAATTGACATATGTTTTTCCCAGAATTTAATTAGAAGTATTTATATGCTGTTAATTCTGTAGAACTTCTAGGTTAGAATTTAACCATCGGTGCACAATACAAAATTTGTATGTGCCATAATTTCCCAACGAATTTGAATTCGAATGAGCCGTAAATTCCAGCATGTTTTTGACGCTAAAATCTACAATACATAGGATGTTGGATTTATTCTCCACTACTTTTGGAGCAGGTTATTGGTACATCGCAGCTTTCTTGCCAGGCAAGTATACCTTGTCATTGTACTGTTATTTATATTCCATATGTTGCATGCATCTTTATTTTCTATCTTTAGTTCATATATTTTAACTGTTATATAAAATGTGCGCGACGGTGTCGTCGCGGTATATTTTTATTTATGTATTTGCATTGACCTTGTTTATGAGACTACCCCATTATCATGTAGCATCATTAGGTTCATTGGCCGTGACACAGTTGTTACACGAGTGTGAGTCTCATATAGATTACGGACTGCGTGACAGGTCTGGTCTCCTGTACGTGTGGGCCGTGCGTTAGGAATAACTGCTCTTAGAAACTTTGTATGCTAGTAGACTTAGCAGTTATTAGAGGTCTATGGACATAGCTTATTTTAGTACGGTGGTCCCATCCTTGTCCTTATTTGGTTGCAGGATTGGGCTAGGGTACTAAGAATAGGCTACGGACCAAATCGTGTCATGGATGTGACATGCTTAGAGCATGGGGTGGGGAGAACAACAAGTACCGCATTTGAGCTCCTTTACACTTTTTTTATTGTGCGGCCGGATTCTCCGCTGGAGATACGGGCGGTGATGACCACTATATATTATATTATTATCAGGCGGGCCTCCGGCGTTCGAAAGGCGACGTGCCTTTGTAGGCCCCTGGATCTCCAATAGAGAACCATGCCAAATCCCAGGTTTTTAGCCAGATAGCTCACTTGTGGGGAAAGTTGTTCTTAACTGCATTCACTTAGACGGTTAGGTGACCCATTGGATATTTATTTCAGTACTTTATTGGCATGTGTTTAAGTATCTTGTTATGTCCCTCTGAGGACCTGGTCCCCTGCCAGTTGTACCTGTTCTTGAGTATTTACAGGAGCGCCGATTCGGATGGTTATGAAGTTTCGAGGATGTCTTCTCTTCGAGCCGTGGTTGATAGCTGGTATTCTTATATTGTGTTTATTGTGTTGTACGCATATTGTATTTGCTCTTATATTCGAGTTGGTAGTGGATTTGTTTCCATCCAACTATCATCCTTAGATACTTCTTATTGAGATCTAGTTTCATAGATACTGGTTATTTATTTCTATATGATTTTGGTGGATGAGATTTAGATTTTACCCTGTGACTTGTATTACATTTTATACCACTTGTGGATTTGATATTCATATTACAGCGTACGTATGGATTTGGTTTCCATATATTAGAGTTGTCATATCCATGCGGCTGGCATGCTTACGTGTCCTAGTCCTACATATTTTTGGGACTGGGGCGTGACAAATTTCGAGGACGGAATTTTTATAAGTTGGGTAGAATGTAAAACCCCTATTCCTAGAAATCGTATATACCCTTTTTAATTATTAATTAGTAATTTAATTATAATAATTAGTGGCTAATTAGGAGAAATATATTTTGATTAATTTTTATTATAGGTGTTGGTGCACTTAGGGAATTTATGGGGCCATTAGAAATTTTTCTGAATTTATTTCATGTAGGAGACCCCTTGAGTAGTTGCTAGCTTAATGGTATTTATTAGTGTAATTCTAGAATTTTTCTATGAGTATATATATATATATATATATATATATATATATATATATATATATATATATATATATATATATATATATATATATAAAGGAAAATATAAAAGGAAAAGAAATGAAAAGAAATGAAATGAAAAAAAAAACCATTACTAACTAACCTACCAAGCCGCTGGCCCTTGCCCAGCAAACCATCCGCCCACACCCCATTGGGAATTAACATAGCAGCAATTAGGAGCCACACCCGCCCCTTTGTAGCATCTGCAAGTCACCCATAACCCCCTTAGACCCGCGGCTTCAGCAATTCTCCCCCCCTCTCTTCTCTTATATATATATATATATATCATCCTTATTTCATTAAAATCCTAACCCTAGATCACCCTAAACTCTTCCTCTTTCCATCTAAACCTAGAGAGCGCCGCCACCGCAGCCGGAGAACCCCGCCAGGCCGTCCAAACCAATCCCGACGACCGCAACCCCGCGCACCCCGCGCACTTCAGAATTCAGCAGTGAGGTACCTGTGTTACAGAGTTATTTCCCGTCGCCTCGCTCAACCAAACGCCATCCCGTCTTCACCGGTATGCTCACCCCTTAACCCTCTTCCATATCTGTATGATAGTAGACCTCGAACAACGCGTAACCATAGGCGAAAATAGCGCCAAAGTTGACGAAAATAGACCAATTTCTGGGATCGCAGAAAACTGCGGTGATCACCTATGTTTTCGGATTCGTATCTCCCACCACAGAGATCCGAATTCGATGATTCTTTTTGTTATGCGTAGACCACTTGATCTAGTTTAATTTCTGTTAAATAATATTAGATTATTAACTGCTGTAGGTAGAATTAAATTCGTTAGAAAATCCCGTAAATACACTTTTTCCAATTTCCAAAAGTTATGAAACTGAGCGCTCCCCGCCAAACGGGACCTCCCCGCCATGTACCAAGTGTACCAAATGGTGCGCGCAGCGTACCCGGACATGTGAGAGTTCACGGAAACTGATTCGGACGCGTGTGCGCGCCGGAATCAGCCCGTATCCGCGGACAAATTCCGTGTCGTAACTTTTGCGAAAGTCGTACGGTGCACGCACGTCAGATTATGACAAAACTTGCACCACTGGACTCGTGGTAACGCGCTGGTCCTATGACCCAATTTTCACGCAATTCTGAGACAGTTGACCAAGTCGCCAATTGGCGGGCCCCACGGTTGACTTTTTGGGCAAAATTGTGTTCGGCCCATCGGAATCCATATTTGGACATACCATTGGGTTCATATTGACATTTAGAGTTTGTTTGACCTATAATTTGTCCCATTTAGAGACTGTTACCCTTGGTACATTTTTCGGTGCAAAATGGGCCACACGTGGACCCCACTTTTACCCAAAATTATCGTTTTGCCCCTGTGTCCAAATTGGACGAAAGGAAAGTGCTTTTTAGCTATTTTGCTCATTTCGGAAACGTTGGTGATATTTATTTCAGCATCCGGAGACGTTTGTTCGGAGCCATTAGTTTTTGATTTCGTGTCCTTGACATTTGGGCGCGTACACTTTACAGATTTCTTGCCAGGCAAGTATACCTTGCCATTGTACTGTATTTATATTCCATATGATGCATCCATGTTTATTCTATTTATTTAGTTTATTTATTTTAACTGCTATATAAAATTGCGCGTCCAAGGAAACTTGGGTGCAGCGACGGTATCGTCGCGATATATTTTTATTTATGTATTTGCATTGACCTTGTTTATGAGACTACCCCATTTTCATGAGGCAGCATTAGATTCATTGACTGTGACACATTTTTACACGAGTTGTGAGTCTCATATAGATCACGGACTTACGTATTGACTGATCATCGGTATGTGTGAGACTTGCGCTAGGGATAACTACCGTAGAAACTTTGTATGCTAGCAGACCTGGCAGTTATTAGAGGTATTATCGTGTTATAGATATGACATGCTTAGAGCATGGGGTGGGGAGAACAACAAGTACCGCATTTGAGCTCTTTTGCACTTTTTCTATTGTGCGCCTGGATTCTCCGCCGGAGATACGGGTGGTGACGACCACTATATATTATATACTATCAGGCGGGCCACCGGCGTTCAAAAGATGACGTGCCTTTTAGGCCCCTGGATCTCCAATAGAGAACCATGCCAAATCCCAGTTTTCAGCCAGATAGCTCACTTGTGGGGAAAGTCGTTCTTAACTGCATTCACTTAGACGGTTAGGCGACCCCATTGAATGTTTATATTTCAGTACTTTATTGGCATATTTATATGTATCTTGTTACGTCCCTCTGAGGACCTGGTCCTTTCCAGATATAGATGAGCAGGAGTATCCATAGGAGTATGGACCTGGACCTGACGCTACCTATCAGACTGAGGAGGTCTTACCTTCGGATTATATGTGATTCATTGCAGCTGTTTAGAGATTCTAGTTGCTATTCTTTTCGAGACATTTATTCTTATATTAGAGTTTATTCTCTTCTCTCTTTAGTAGTTTTGGTATAGTCGATTTGCAGTGGATTTGTTTCCATCCGACTATTATACTTTGAGACTGCTTATTGATATTCATTTATTGATTTCCATTTATTCATATATTTGTGCTGTGGATGAGATATAGATTGCGTGTGACTTGTTGCGACAGTATATTACCACTGTGGATTGGATATTCATGTACAGCGTACGTGTGTATATGGTTTCCATATATTGGAGTTCGTATACATACGGCTGGCGTGTTACGTATTCCTAGTCCTACGTATTTTGGGACTGGGGCGTGACATATTTTTGGTGGTGGCCCATATATATATATATATATATATATATATATATATTCCTTAATTATCTAATAAATCTTTAATAGTATATATTGACTATTATAATTTTAATAGACTATCTAATTATATAGTTATATAATTATATAATAGTACATACTAATTCATATCTAGTTAAATTTATAATTACTTATTTGTATTATATATTTAAAAAATTATTTTATTTTATTTATTTATATTATTTAAATATCATAACAATTTATTTATATTAATAAAGAAAAAGCTAACTTCTCTTCCATCAAAATTCTTTGGAATGAGAAGTGGAAGAGACGAAAAGTATAGGGTACAAGATTTGGACGCTTTCCCAAAGCAGTTTCACCCACCTAAATAAATGGCAAACCAAATGGTGGATTTTTTGGATCCAGTCTCAAATTCGGATAAATACCGTGTCACGTTCCGCTCCCGAAATACAGCGAGACGAGCACGTAACAACATCTTCAGGCTATGCGACATATGAATGCTCTATTACCAGTATGCGTGATTGTCGTCCATAAGGTTCTTGGATAGGTTTACCACAAATCACATATATTGCATAATATAATAAATAGTAATTTGGTTAAAGGACACTCTAAACTGTAAATAGGAAATTGAGTATTCTACACAATTACAACTATTAACTCC
>JAYESA010000013.1:183204618-183404391 GCA_036927795.1 Iris macrosiphon
TGATTAAGAATTAAACACTATAAATCAACACATAACTTAATACAAATGAATCTCGTGTTTTTAGAAGTTCCCGGAGTTCTAGAAATTTCAAATCAATAAATGGTTGAATCCACAATTACATATAATAAATTAGATAATTTATAATAAGAATTTATGTTGAATTTATAAAATTTTAGATCAAAATTCATAGAAAATTAATTTTGGATCTGATACACTAGACTTGTAGTAAGATATAAAGACCTAATCGACATAACCTAAGTTTCTATTGTCCAAAGGATACAAAATAATTCACGATGCAAAATACTAATTTCTAACTTTAATTCATATAGTAATATTTTTCAAATCCAAACCGATACAGTTTTGAAACTTTAAAATATAAAGTATTCGGATGATAGGTCTAAGATTTTTAAAACTTATGATGTCAATATGACATTCCAAACTCATTTAGTACCAAATTTAGGTTTACCAGGATATTCATTTGGTCAAATCTTAATTTGTTCGACAACCAATTATTGGTTTTCTAAAACAATCCTAATGTTACTCCCATAATATTCCTTTATTATACCATCCATAGTATATATCTTAGGTGATATAACGAGAGGGTAATAATGAATTCTAAAGGGTATACCAAATTAGAGTCTAATACGGCCGATACGATCTTGTATCGTTTATGAAAATACATTATATGATAAATACCTACAAAACTCTAGTGTATAATGCATAATTTTATCTCGTACTAGTCCTAATAACAACCCACAATGCCTAATTATTGTTTCGGACAGCAGGTACATCTTGTTCTAAGTTGGCATTCCTTAGCAATCTAAGGATAAACTAGTGATAATAAACTAGTCATTGACCTTAGCATCCAAAACTCTGTGTGCGTGTGAAGCCGGGGGGTGAGGGAGGGTGGGGGGGAGGGAATTTAAACCCAGGACCTACCCGTGGGTGTTCCTTCTCACTACCACTAGGCTAGTGCCTTAGGACATTTGTGTGTGTGTGTGTGTGTGTGTGTACGTGTGTTCTCATAAACATGTCATTGTGTCCTAGTCTCATGTCCATGTCGTATATATATATATATATATATATATATATATATATATATATATATATTCAGCATCTAAACCCTATTTATTCAAGATAAGACTCCTAATTATTTCTCTAATTCCATATAAATTGGAAATTTATAGAAATACAAAGAAAATCTTAGGAGAGAAGGGAGAGTTTGTCTTGGGAAAAATTGATTTGGATTTTGGAATTGGGGATTAGGGCTTGAGCCTTCTTCTCCATTTTTTTTCCTTCTTCTTCCTCCAAATTATTCTTCCTCTTCATTTTTTTTCTTCAAACGGGATTTTAGGGCTTAGTTTTGGTAATGGAGATGATGATGAGGGATGAAGATGATGGTGGTGGTGGTGGTGGTGACCGAAGGTTGGGACTTGAGGTGGTCGATCGGCCGGCTGGCAACGCACATGAGTGGCGCAGCAGGAGTTGTAGGTAGGCACAGGTCCGTGGTTGCCCTACTGTAACTACCTAATTCTGGGATAGGAGTATTTTTGTCATTTCATATTATTGGTATTGTTAATAATATATATATATATATATATATATATATATATATATATATATATATATATATATATATATATATATATATATATATATATATATATATATATATATATATATATATATATATATATATATATATATATATATATAGTTATAGTTGTTAGTGTGTTAGCCCATTAATTTGACTTAGTGCTAGTGAGCCCAAGAGGATCCAACTAGACTTGACTTGAGCCATTGATTCAATTAAATAGTACTCGTGGTTTGACTCATTAGTTTAGGAGAATGAGTAAGTTATTGAGTTTAGATTATTTGACTTGAGTCATTAGTTAGTCATAACTAGATTAAGTCTATTAAACCTATTTAGAGTCAAGAATAGAATATTTCTTCTATAGGATTAGTTAATCATATTCATGAGAGAATGAGATGGGCCTTTGAGTCAATTAAACAACCTAACCCTAACCCTATTAGGAGTCTATATAAGCCTCTTTATTCATTAATAGCCTCCATTTTCTTTCCTAATTAACTAATCCCCAAATTTGGAAGCAAAACCTAATCCACCCATTCTCAAATTTTATCCCTCTCATTTTTATTACAAGGAGGATAAATGAGCTTTTCATTGCTAGAGGAGCACTTGAGGAAGGAACCATTGGCTTAAGGATTGTGTCTAACCTTCATTTGTGTCCATTTGGTGGTGATACATTGGGAATCCATCTTTCAATAGGTAAAACTTCTATTTTCCTATCAATTTTTATTCTAATTGATGTATTAGACCTATAGAAACCCTTCCATGGCTAAGGACCACCCATAGGAAGAAGAACTAGGTTTTAAGGAGCCCTATTGTAATAGTTACATTGACTTTTATGGCTAAATTAGAGAAAATTTGAATTTGGATCATTATGTATTTGTAAGAATGTCTCATAGGTGATTTTGGAGTGTGAAGCATGATTTGAGAGGGTATACGTATCCACAATTGGATACGAGTAGGGAGTATCATGATACATTGTGATACGTTATGATACGGGAGCTTGTTTTGAAGTTTTTGAGCATGTTAGTATAATTTCTCTCTAAATTTTGTTGTAACTAATTACTTTGGTCATATAAAGTTATAATTTATATGTGTAAATAGTAATTGTTGAGTATTAGGTGTTTGGGCACTTTGGTTGAGAGTGTATCATGACACTATTGTAAGTATCTTGGTGTGTACAGCAAGTACTTATAACTTTTACTAGTGTTTAAGTATCATATATGTATGTCTATAATTATATATGTAAGTAAGAATGTGGTATGTTGAGGATGTTGGGTATCCATATGAGAGAAGAGGACTGTTTGTGTTTGTAGTGTTAATGTATTTGATTGACTTGAGTGTGTGTGTGTGTGTGTGTGTGTGTGTGTGTGCGCGCGCGCGCGTATGCTTGTGTAGTGACATTGGAAGTGTGATACATTGGTATTGTGTCTGTGGGAGGGTGTACTGAGTTGTGTACATTAGCATGGTGTCCATGGTGTCTGCAATAGAAGTGATTATCATGAATTTAAGTGTGTAAACCATGGTGTAAAGTGTGCATGAGTGCATCTTTGTGTGGATACTTAGTTACTACAGCAACAACTGTGACTATTGGGACTGAGTACAGTAGATTAGAATTGCACAGACAGTTAGAGGCCTGGGTGTAGTATAAGTAGTGAATCTCTTCACTTCAGATTTGAGTGACTGCAACTGCAGTTGGGATGCAAGGGGTTGTACAACTTGGTTAGGCTAGTGAGAAGAAAAATTATAGGTTAAAGTTGGGTGCTTGTGGGGTAGTGTGATTGATTATTTATGATGTGAATGTCAGAGTGTATATGATGGAGGGGCAAGGGATATGTATCATAGTTTGGGTGGTACTGTAAATACAGGCAGCCACTGTCTTGTGTTCATTGGTGCAGTGCATGTGCACACATAATGTGCACATGAGTAGGAGGGGTTGCACAGGTTAGTGAGAGCAGTACGTTGGACCTTTACAACACAGTGTGGATACAAAGGTAGGTGTGTCAGATTTCAGAGTTGGAGGGGGAAGATTTGTGTGTGTGCTCGAGTAGCAACAATAGGTATTTAGGAGTATACCATGGGCACAAAGTGAATTGGAAGTGCAAAACCCAGTATCTGTGCAAGTGAGAGTCAGAACCGGGGGAAAACTATTAGCCCATTGATTGTATTATATTTTTGAATATGGTAAATCGATTAAGTTTAGCTTTTAAATATCACCAACCATTCATGAAATTACTATTGAATTTATACTCTTCTTTCACCTTTAGTGATATATGCTTATTGTTTTATATATTAGTGATATGAGCTTATATTAAAGCTATCTTAAACTTAACGGATTGTCATAATAAAAAATGGGGAGATTGTTAGCCCAATAATCTAACCATGTGTTTCAAATATGGTTATTCGATTAAGTTTAACTTTTTAATATCACTAATAATCATTTTATCACTACATTATTAGTACTTAAACTTAGCATAGTCCAAATGTGTATTAAATGTACAATGCTTGCTACTATGTACATTGCTTTGTTAGTCTAACATATATCTGCAGAAAAGCAATAAGCAAGATCAAAATGTGGACTTATGTAATAAAGAAATCATGATAGGCCAAAAACGACGTTATCCTAGAAGATTTCTCTGAACTGCCTAAGACATCTCCGGAGCCACGCACCCGATGGTTTCGCTGCCCGGTCGAAGGTCGAGGGGACAGCGTCCCCCGTGGAGATCCGGGGGCAAAGCCCCGGAAAGGTATTCAGATTTCACAATCTGGGTATCTCAGGACAACTGCCGTCAAGGAAAAAATCCATTATCTATCAATGGAAGAAGCCAAGCTATGTCATCCTCATTTCCAGAATCTGAAGAAGCCTGTACCTTCTATAGTCTGTCTAGAGTCTGTAATAAGTCTTAGGAATTATTGTAAACACAAATAATGAATGGCAAAATTGAAAGCTAGGGTAAAAAATAACCCAGGATCATTTTTGGCCTAAAAATCGATATACCGACGTTATACTAGAGTATACCGACGGTATATTAATTTTATATAAATGTTGCTCTCTGTCGTTTGGACCGGCATACCGATGGTATACTGGTCTATACCGACGGCATACCCATCACAGTTAGCAAACCAACGGTCAGATTTTGTGCATTAAATTATTCCAACGAACATATTTATAGCCGTTGCTACTGTAGACCGGTATACCGACGATATACTGTAGTATACCGACGATATATCGTTTGTAGGCTAAAATTTGTTTTTTGCTATTTCTTTATGTTGGCCTATATAAAGTCTTGAACCCCTTCTTTCAAGGTTGATCCCTTTGAGCCTAAAATTTCTAATATACCAAAGGTCATCCATAAATACTCCACCAAAGCTTTCATTTGCCTATCCACAAATTGGGTTAGAATGTTCTTGAGTTATAAAATTTAGATCTTTATATTTGTTGTAAGAAGATCAAAACCATCTTATAAAAGGGTGAAGTGTACGAGCCTTCGGATCAAAGCTTGTGAGAAGTTAGAGAGCCTTCAGATCAAAGCTCTTGTGTAAGAAGTCAACGAGTCTTCGGATCATAGCTCGTGGTGTAACTATTTTGACAATAATAGATTCAAGTCGGACAAGATTTTTCGGGACTGGAGTGCCTCGAGGAGGATACCAGGATACATCAAGTGTCGGTATTCTTATTTCTTTACTTCTTGCACACTTAATTTTTAAATTGCCTATTATAAATTATTTATGCTTGATTTATTAGCTTGACCTTATTCACCCCGCTCTAGGATTCCTACAATTGGTATCAGAGCAAGGACTCTATTTCTTTTGGCTTAACATTCTTAGAGTAGATCCTTATTATCTATGGCATCATATTCCTCCTCCGATAAAGAGGGTTCTATTTCTAGTAGCATAGACAACCATGTTTCTTCTAAATACAAGAAATGCTCTAAGTGAGAAATTATTGCTAATCAATTCTTAGAGATTCTTGATTACCTTCATTCTATAAATGAAGAACTTTCGAAAAAGGTTGTTCATTTAGAAGAAGCAAATGAGTTTTTAAGAAATGAGAACAATGATTTATTATCTAGATTTGATTCTCAAAACTTATCTTGTGTTTTTTTAAAGAGTTTAAATAATGCTTTAATTTTGAAAATCAAAACTCTCTCCTCATCAATAGAAGACTTCAAGAAACAAACTCATGAGTTATCTCAATTGCATTATTCTTTTATTGATGCTTTAAAGAAACAAAATAATATTTTTATCTCTAAAATTGCTTTATTTGAAGAAGACAAAAAATATTTTAAATGCTAAATTTAATTCTCTTACTTGTATGCATAATGATTTATTGTTAGAACATGATATTCTTAAAACTAAATCTTCTCATGCTCATACTAGAGATATTCATCATTCTAGTATGTCACATGATCACAACCATGTTCATTCTGATACATATACACACTAGCATTAGGTGCTTTTATTGCTCTCGTATTGGACACATGAGTTTTAGTTGCCCTATTCGTAGGAGCTTTACTACCAATGCAAGAGTAAATGCTACTTGGGTTCCCAAAGTTAACAAATGTGGATCCAAATTTATTTGGATACTAAAGTCTTTGCCTCATGTTGTAGATAGAGCTTCTTGTGCCGGGACATAGCACCATGGAGCATATTGGTGATTACAAAGTTACAATGATCATCTTCCAAGCAATTACACCAACACAAATGTGGCCACTAGAGCCAATTTGGTAACATGCTAAACGATTCTTCCTAAATTGTTTATACTTATAGAATCTAGCATGTTTTATTTTTATGCCTTGCTACTAGCTCTCATTGATTTTTTGTTGTTGCTTATTATATGAATCAATATGAGATATATGATACTAGCATGCTTTGTGTATTTCTCTTGTACAACTACAAAAATACTATTAAATAGCTACGGATCTCAGCGATAGAAAATAATCCGTCGCTGAGTCAGCGACGAACTTTTGATAAAATTACGACTAATTTATTTATGTAAACAAATTACATAATCATAGCATGACTAGTTACTTAACTTAAAATGATTAGTTCATACTATGTAGTCTATCACTCATTTTCTATTAGTGTGACACATTTATATATGCATGTTATAATTCAGTAGTCCTTATTTATGAAGCATGCATATTACTCTAGTCCATAGGATCTTGAGACTTTGAATTGAGTAAATATTTTGTCTCTTTGTCTTTATATCTTTGAGATAGTTACTCCTCACCGATTTGTTTTTAAATGTCAAATTCATTATAATCGATTCTTGTGAATATATGTGTTTAGCAATAGTTTTTTATTGCTTGAAAATTATATACTTATACTTTGATTTAACCTTGTGCTTGCATAATATATTCATTATTGATTCTTGTGCTTCTTTTTGACAAATCTCTTGTGAATCAATTATGTTGTGCCTAATAAAGCTTATTTATACATTTTTGATTTTTGATTGTATTTCAACTTTCATTAAGGATACATGACTATATAATTAATCTCTTATATTCATATGATGTTCATGTATTTCTTATATTGTTATATATTTTGGTGTAAATATCTTTATATAGGCATAGGGGTTAAGCTCAAGTTTTACTTTGATTTGAAGAGTATTCTATACTTGTATCTTTAAACTTGTGCTTATCTCATACTTTAGCTATTGATTCTTTTGACAAATTTGTGCAGGTTTCTTTGAATCAATTAGCTTCTTTCTTAAAGTTATTTTCTTGATTTTATCGTCTTGGCTTTCTAGTTGACAATGTGTATACATGATTTTATTTGATTGAATCTTTTCATGTATGCCTATTTATGATATATATAGCTTTATATATACATTGATGATTATTTGATTTTGAGTTTTCAAATTGATCTATCTTTGAAATCGGGTTGTTGAGAGAAAATAGTTATTATTGTCTTCCTCTTGACTATATATGGATGTTTATTTAAGATTCACATGTACTTATACTTTAACTTGTGTATCTTTCTTTTACCTCAGTTATTAGTGCACTCTTTCAAAATCTTATTTCTATTGTGCACTATGAAAGCTTTTTGATTTTTTTTTTTTTTTGCTTTCTCTAGCATCTAGCTTTCTCGATCTTGATGATCTTTCTTTGTTCATTCCTTAGTTTTTATACTTAGTTTGTAGTTATTGTTCCCAATGATGTTGTATCACATAAGAATACATATAATTGATACATCAAATACCTTATGCCTCTTGCTACTATATGTTTGAGCACTTATTTTGAGATCTATCCAATTCTAGATAATACACTTATTTCTTTATGGTAATAATATTTTATATTCTCTAGATCGATAATTTTATTGTCATAGATTATTCTCAATACTTGGTAAAAATATTTGTATTATTATTATCTTCTTGTAAATCTTTTAGCCTTTGATTTGATAAGAGCCTTTTTCTATATATTATGTTTATTCTTGCTCTTATCCTTACTTAGTGAAGAGTCTATAAATTATTTTGATCTTTCAAAATGTATGACCTTATTGGATACTCTAAGCTTAAGCAAGTATCATGTATATTAGTGACTCAAGTTTTAAATAGCACATTTATTTTGTTAATGGTTTATCTCATTAATCCTAATTAGTTATATAGCTTGCTATGTTATAATAAAGTTTTAAGATATATTCTCTTAGTTCACGTTTACTCATCTAGCTATTTATTTTTTATTCCAATCTATATATGTTATGCTAGTTTATAAAAATAAGTTTTGTGAATTATCTTGATGTGATTTATTTTCTACATTAGGTAGATATGTTTATTCTATAATATTAGTTTGACAAATCCTTGATTTAATCTTATTTTTCATGTTGAGGTTTGTGATTCTTTATGATTATTCTCCTTTCTTATTAGTCATTAGTAAATATCTCTTAAAATTCTCTCACTTTTGAGTCATAATTTTATCATATCATTATTTCCATCTTATGTTGTTTAAATTTGTAATATTTCAAATGAGATTGACTCTTTTTCATATTTTTTTATTGATTTGTGAGTTTTAATTATAGTATGGACTTGGGATTTCTATTGAAGTTTAGTGATGAGATTTTTAGGATCATGCACGTTTTATTTGTCTGTCTTGAAAAATGATCCTAATGATTGGGTAGTTCAAGATTATCTAACTATGTAAGCTTCATGTCAAATATTTTTACTCTACCTTGACTACTCATGGATTACTAAGTATGAGCCTTTGCTATTTGAACTTAATTAGTTTTCATCTAAGTATTAGCAAGGTTTGGTACTTACCGTTGGTTAATTTATATATATGGTAAATTCCATTAGGCCCATGTAAAGTAATCAATTAATTAATTTTTGCTTAATTAGTTAATCATGGACATTTTTTTGAGCTATATTGTAACATTCATCATGTTTTGTTTATTTGATTGATTATACTTTTAGCTTCATAATGACTTTTTCTCAAAAGATAATATATATTGACCTAAATTATTTCTTTATGAGTTTATCCTACTTAGGTAAATATTTTTTTATCTTTTGATTTATATACTTTATTGGATATTTTTTATGCTTCTCATCTTTAAGTGTCTTTTACATTGTTCTCTCTTTTCTTAAAGTTGATAGTTTTTGTTTTTGTGATGATAGTTTTCGTTTTTGTGACGATTTTTTTGCCTTATATGCATTGAGTAAGGGGGGGGGGGGGGAATCTATAGTTGATATATCCCCTAGATCTTGTATTTATCTATTATTATGCTATAAGTGCTTTGGAACTAGATACGCATATTCTTAGGGGGAGAAAATTAATTGGTTTAATTCATTTACATCCTCTAATATGTGTTATAACTAGTTCATCATGAACTTATAATTCTTCTTGTTAATATCCTTTTAATTGTGTTCATGATATGTAAAGGGTTTATGAGAGTGTATGCTATGTTTTAATTATCTTGTTTCTCTCTCATTTATGGGTTAATAGATTGAATCTTCCTAAAATAACATGTTTATCTTTATTGATGATTCTATTAAGCTTTCATTGCCTTGGCTTTTCTTGTATGCTAAACTGTTTTGGCTTTCTTTGCTTGGACTTACCCAAAATTCATGATTATCTAGATTGGTCATACTTTGAGGGGGAGCATTTAAGTCGACTGAATCTCTCTTTCTTAAGTATTTTTCTTCTTTACCTTCATGTTTATCTAAAAGTTATTCGTATAGCATGTTATGGTAATTGAGTTCAACTGCATAAACTTGGGTAAGCGGATAGTTTTGCAAAGATTCTTGTATATCTATTTGACTTCTTTTCGTTGATTATACTCTTATTATGGCATTGATCCTTTAATTTGTATGGGCAAATTATGAATCATATTTGTTTTTTTAATCATTGTTAAAAGCTCTTATTATATCTTCTAACTTTCTATAATGGTATCTATTATATTTACAAATATCTAATCCTTATGGCTTTTGTTAGAAATCAATTCTTTCCAAACTAGAGTAATATTTCATATCATATTATGTTTTGGATTTCTGGTTGGTAAACCTCTTATTGAATTATTTTTATCTTTCCATTGATATTACCAACTACCTTGTGTTTTGACAAGTAATATTTCAATTGGTATTATACATTAATTGTGTATTTTCAAAAAAATAAAAAAACTTGTCTTTACACACTTCTCCTATTTCTTTCATAACTGATCTTGATCATGATTGTCTATGCCTTCCTCCTACTCTGATTTATTTACTTGAGATTGAATTTTTTGCATCTACTAGTAGGGGAAGCTTATTTTTTACCATGTCAATGGAGGAGAAGTAAGTTTAAGTACGTGCTAGTATGTTTAAAAAGGGGTAGAAGTAGTTTAAGTAATATACATTTAGTGTTGTATGCTTATATCTTTTACATATTATATATATATATATATATATATATATATATATATATATATATATATATATATATATATATATATATATATATATATTATATCCATCTTAAACTTAACCGATTTGCCATAATAAAAAAGGGGGAGATTGTTAGCCCATTGATTGTATCATATTTTATAATATGGTAAATCGATTAAGTTTAGCCTTTAAATATCACTAACCATTCATAAAATTACTATTGCATGTATACTCTTCTTCCACCTTTAGTGATATATGCTTATTTTTTTACATATTAGTGATATGAGCTTCTATTAAAGCCATCTTAAACTTAACCAATTATCATAATATAGCCCAATAATCTAACCATGTGTTTCGAATATGTTTATTTGATTAAGTTTAACTTTTTAATATCCTAATAATCATTCTATCACTACATTATTAGTAATTAAACTTAGCATAGTCCAAATTTGTATTAAATGTACAATACTTGCTACTATATAAATTGCTTTGTTTGTCTAACATATATCTGCAGAAAAGCAATAAGCAAGATCAAAATGTGGACTTATGCAATGAAGAAATCATGATGGACCAAAGATGACGTCATCCCAAAAGATTTCTCTGGACCGCTTACGACATCTCCGAAGCCATGCACCTGGGGGTTTCGCTACAGGGTCAGCGGTCGGGGGTCGAGGGGGCTGCGTCCTCCGTGGGGGTTCGGGGGCAAAGCCCCCGAAAGGTATTAAGATTTCACAATCTGGGTTTCTCAGGACAACTGTCGTCAAGGAAAAAAATCCATCATCTATCAAGGAAAGAAGCCAAGCTATGCCATCATCATTTCCAGACTCTGAAGAAGCCTGCACCTGCCATAGTCTGTCTAGAGTATGTTATAAGTCTTAGGAATTATTGTAAACACAAGTAATGGATGGAAAAATTGAAAGCTAGGGTAAAAAATATTTCAGGATTATTTTTGGCCTAAAAATTGGAATACCGACGGTATACTGGAGTATATCGATGGTATACCAATTTTATATAAATGTTGCTCTCTGTCGTTTAGACCGGCATACCGATGGTATACTTGTCTATACCGACGGTATACCGGTTCATCACAATTGGCAATCCAAAGGTCGAATTATGTGCATTAAATAATCCCAACGGTTATATTTATAGTCGTTGCTATTGTAGACCAGTATACCGATGGTATACTGTAGTATACCAGCGGTATACCGTTCACAGCCTAAAATTTATATTTTTGCTCTTTCTTTGTGTTGGCCTATATAAAGTCTTGAACCCCTTCTTTCAAGGTTGATCCCTTTTTGCCTAAAATTTCTAATCTACCAAAGGCCATCCACAAACACTCCACCAAAGCTTTTATTTGCCTATCTACAAATTGTGATAGAGTGTTCTTAGGTTGTAAAAGTTAGATTTTTATATTTATTGTAAGAAGATCAAAATCGTCTTGTAAAAGAGTGAAGTATACGAGCCTTCGGATTAAATCTTGTGAGAAGTTAGAGAGCCTTCGGATTAAAGCTCTTGTGTAAGAAGTCAACGTGCCTTCAAATCAAATCTCGTGGTGTAACTATTTTGACAATAGTGGATTCAAGCCGGACAAGTATTTTCGGGATTGGAGTGCCTCGAGGAGGATACCAGGATACATCGGGTGTCGGTATTCTTATTATTTTACTTCTTGCACACTTAATTTTTAAATTGTCTATTATAAATTATTTGTGCTTGATTTATTAGCTTGACCCTATTCACCCCCCTCTCAGGTTCCTACAAAAACTTGTGTTTGATTATCAATGTATCCATAGAGTATGCCAATGAGTGTGTCGATTGGTTACCTTGGTATTGATAGCCAGTGTGTATAAGTGTCTAGTAGTATCTGTGTGTATCAGGGTACCAGATAATGTGTTACCCTAGTGAGATAAGTGTATACATGGAAATTGTGTGCACAAGAGTTTGGGGGTCTCAGGCTTTGTGTGTATATGTGTGTATCAGTTGTTTGTGTGTGTGTTGTGGTTTTATGATACCAAATGGTATCATACACTTGTGGAGTGATATCATTGAGAGTGTGTGAGAGTGTATATATATATATAAGTGTAGTGAATTATGTCCTTGTGTGTGTGTATGTGTGTGTGTGGTGTGTTGTGTATGTAGTGTTGAGTATTGGAGAGTGAGTTGGAAGGGGGTGTGTGACGGATACCAAAGGGGTATCCTAGGTGAAGTGTTGCAGACAGTTGAGAATTGGTGAGAATGTGAGGGAGCTCAAGTTGCAGGCAAGCAACTAGAAGGGGGGTTGCCCACAGGTCTGTGGTAAGTGGCAGTAGAGACTGTGCAGCACACAGTGCTTGCCCAGTTGAGGGCAGCAAGGAGAGGGTTCATAACAGTAGATTAGGACCTATAGTTTGTTGTTGCAGTAGTTTGAGGGGGTATCCGGGGGATTTTTGTATCAAATTACAGTAAGTTGAACTACAGTTTAGGGTAAAAAGAAGATCTGTTCCTGTGTGCCTTAATGGATTTAAGTACTAGGTGATTACACTATCCTGTAGGGGAGCATTAGGAGTTAAGGACTGACTAGTTTGACTTAGGATAGTATCACATAAGAGTTAGGTGATCAGTTGCAGTGATTATATCTTAGTTTTAGTCAGTAGTGTTCACTGATATGGGGGGGGGTGTCACTAGTGTGCATCCAATGTATTTGACTATTGGTAGTAAATTATAAGTGAGTGTATCACATAGGGTTGTATCAGTGTGTATTAATTTGGGTTGGGATTGATGAGGTTCAGGTAAATAAAAGCAGTGGGTTAAGAAATAAAGGGGCCTCGGATTAAGCTATATGGGTATGTGTAGAGGCACTACAAGATTGTGCAATGTTGGATCTGTGAAGGTGTAGTCTTGTTCAGGGTGTAAGTGTATCCTTGTGTCTATGGTGAAGAGAGAGTGTCAGTAGTGCTTGTGAGGTGTATCAGTGTTCACACATGAGTATTCAGATTTAGTAATGGGGGTAAGGTAGCTAAGGTGTTAGACACTACATAAGTTTAAGGTGTGGATATGGGTTGTACCTTAAACTAAGATACTCAGGTATAAACACTAGGATTGGGTTGGTGGTGTGGTGGTGTAAGTAAGAGGTTATGACACTAGAAGAGTGTCAGGATGCAAATTTCGGGCAAGGTATTAAAGTTCATAGGTAGGGTAATAGCTAATGTGATACTAGTAGTTAGTTAGGGTATTGATTATATTTGTAACTATATATTATGTGTTACTTAGTATACATAATAGCTAGTAAGACCTAGTATAACTTAATATTAGTTAGTATTGACTCGTATAACCATAACATTGACCTAGTGTGATACTAATTGCCTAGAAACTAGTTTTGAGCCTAGAATCAAGGTATTGGCCTACTTTGACTAGTATAACCTAGTTTTGGCCTAGAAATAACCGTTTAGCTTATTTAAGCATGTTTATTATTTCAATATACCAAAAGGACATAAAATTTCATATATAGGTCTATGAGATACCAGTTTGGACATTGAGACACACCATTTTCTCAAGACCTCAGACGAGTACATTCTCTGATAGTTTTTTTATTTGATAATTACTATGATTCATGTTTTATAGTATTGCTTACCTGATTCCTGACACGCTGGATAGACGGATTGGTATTGTATGGATTCATTATCTTGAGATACGTAGTTTAAGGCCTATTGACTTTTCTGGACTAATGAATTACTAGACTAATGTATTTCGGGCCTATTGATATTTTATGGACTATTGAGATTCGTCCTGTCGGGACCTGGATCCATTAGTACTAGTCGGACGAAAAAATAACTAGGAGACATGTGAACATACCATTTCTATCCCATGGTCTGACTGGAATAATAGCAGCTACACATGACATGTGTGGTTTACCGAATTTTATCCCCTAGTCGTTCACATGTCAACTTGGTATTTTAAAACACTAGTTTAGATATTGTCTTTTCTAGATTACTCTATACCTGCTGGATGCATATTTACATTGACAAGTTTACTAGTTTCACATATCTGACTGTCTTCACATACTTATCTGTTCTCCTCTTATTTTTCATTGTTCTTTACTTATATGTTTACTCTATTTGTACCATGTCTCATTATTATCTTCTTATCAAGTATCACATCACTATTTACTGTTTTATAGTCTTTGTCAATTAATTGGAACTGCTATTTGGTTGTACTTTACTCTAATCCTGATTGAATATATTTTCAAACGATGACTTAGAGGACTGGTGTCCGACGTTTTACGGACCACAAGAGGGAGTGGCGACCATGGGCCCCGATATTCAGGAGTGATTACCGGGAGGTCTAGTCGATGTCATGAGATATCTTAGTTTCAGTCACTTAGCATTGTACTGGATTTGTCTCCAGCTCTATAGACATTTGAGATATAGTTGATAGTCTAGACTTTATATTAATTTGTTGACTCTTAGACTTGAGATTTGTTGTAGCTATTTCGACTTGTGACTTTGTGATTTCCTGATTTATATCATCTCGTGCCAACTCTTACTTATAGATTATTATGATTGAGTACATTACTTTATATCATATTATCCTCATTTCGAGTTGAGATATCAATGACAGGTTATATATATTGTTGTGTGAGATGAATAGATAGTATTATTGACCTAGACAGCGTTCTATAGACGATCTTGTGACATAGGCTGGACGTACCCACGTACTCGTGCCTTCACACCGTGTGCGGGTCATGACAGCTACCGCTGAGGGAGAGGGAGAGTGAGAAATGATCAGAGGGAGAGGAGGATCGGTAGAGAGATGGAGGAGCAAAGTGTGAAAGGGTGTGGGGAGTCGTGTGTGTTTGTCGTGAGAGAGGGAGAGCAACGTAAGGGGGTATGGGGGAGGTGTGGGGAGTGTCAGGGGAGAGAGAGAGAGAGAGAGAGAGAGAGAGAGGAGAGTGAGGTCAGTTGGGAGATGGAGAGGTTGCTCTCTCTCTCTCTCTCTCTCTCTCTCTCTCTCTCTTTTATAAAATAAAATATTTTTTTCTCAAAAGATATTACAATTAAAATAGAAAATCCAATTTCCAAATTTAATTTAACGATTAAATAAAAATATGAATAGCTTAAAATATGAATATACTGGAATCCAAGCAACATCCTACTAACCAAACGGCTCCTAAGTGGATATGGATAGTGAAAGTGGAAGTAATTATGTAACAACTTTCACACATCCACTATATGGCTTAAATTTGAAGTAGGAAGAAGAAGTGGTATCATCGTTACTTTTTATTTGTTGTTTCTTGCATGTTGGGTGTAAAAAGTAGCATTTTCACTTTCATAAGTGGCCAATTGACTTTATTTTCAAAAAAATTGTAATTTAATACATCTACTTTATTTATTAGTTATAATTTATTAGTATGTTAGTATGTTAATTGAAATATTACCTATGGCATATTTTTTATTACATAAGTAATTAAAAATACTTATTGTTATTAATAAATTGACTTTATTTTTAATAAATTTGTAATTTAATACATCTACTTTATTTATTAGTTATAATTTATTAGTATGTTATTATGTTAATTGAAATATTACCTATGGCATATTTTTTATTACATAAGTAATTAAAAAAATACTAATTGGAATTAATAAATTAGTTATTAAGTAATTACTTAATCAAGACCACTTAATAATGTATTAGAGAATATCACAAACTAATTTATTATTTTATTAAGACCAATTTACTTAATAATATAGTTACTTAATTATTTAGATAATTAATCAATAAAAATAATTGGCGATATTAATTATTAATACTCAAATTAAAAATAAAATAATTAGTATTAAATAATTAATATTTAGTTAGATAACTAATTAGTTTTTGTTACTATTATAATTAACTTTTTTTTACTTTTCTACCTCCTTCAAATTTAACATCCAAGCATGAAAGTATGAATTTGTCTTTTTACAATAGAAAACATCATTTATCCAAATATTAATGGTCTATTTCAAGAGATAATAAGTAGCATGAAACTCAAAAGCAAACGTATTTTTTAACAGATAATAAATTACTTTCACACTTTCCCTAAGTGTAGCTCTTGCTCACATGGAACAACATATAGTATCCCTCTATACAACATATGTTGTTGGAAGTACTATCGCAACCAATGTAGCCGCAACACATGATGTGGGATTTGAAGAGTTTTTGTCACTTTTGTTGCAACGATTATATAAATTATACTAAATCAAACATTAAAATTAATGTAAATATTATAATAAGGGTTGCATATATTTTTATTTATAAACAACCAAATATATTTTTAGAAGAAAGTAGTACTGGGCGCGCGAAAGGGTTGCCAACCCACCCGAGACCAACCAATCTAACGAACACCAAGCATAGATCAAAGACAACGTATATGATGGTGACTATGTCACTGGACAAATCTCAATCTATATAACTCGGATGAAATTACAAGATTGACAAAAACCAACATTAAATATAACCCTTGCCCTAATTGGATCAACCCCCTCACCACACTCAAGAAGAAAAGAAAGAGATTGAAATTGAAATCACTTATCAAACCCCATAGCAATTTTTCTGAACTAAGACGACGATTCCTCGATCTGGTCTTCTCTTCCTTCTGTCTTGGATGGCGAGCCCTAAGAGCAAAGTACGGACTTTCTCTTATATTTTCTGCGGACGAACATCTTGAATCTCCACATTTGTGCTATATATATCTAGCAGCAAGTACTTAATATTCCAGGTTCTATACAGTATGATACAGAATGAGAATACTCTCTTATCTATGTCTGTTCTCTTCTTTTATTAGCATGCGTCAACTTATAACATAACGAACTAAACGTGCAGCTTCTTTTTTATTAAGTGTGAAGGTAAGGCAAAGAAAGGTTTATCAAAATCACCCACCTGATGGAGAATTATGCCTCGATCGAGCAGAACTCTGAACAAGTCTCGGAATGAGTCCAAATCCAAATGGCAGTGCGCCAATGAACCATCTCACTGAAATAAGTGGAGCGGGGCACTATATCAAACTCTTACGATATTTTTTTGCGCTTCAATATCAAGAAATAGTTAATTCACTGAACTGAATACAAAATTGATTTAAAGTACTAGAAGGGAGAGAAAAATATTATTGTGGTAAATTTGGATGAAATAATCTCGATTTATAAGAATTTTTCAAACGTCAAATGTCCACATATACTCTTGGAATATGATTATTATGGAATATTTTAGTCATTTTTTTAGCAAAATGACCTAAATATCCGTAATTAATGTTCAAAAATGGTTATGATGACGATATTTTGGTAAATTATCCTCCAAAAAAAAAATATAATGTCATTGTAGTATCGCTGAACAAAAAGAAGCATGTCTTTCCTCTAAGTCAACATCGCCTCCTTCCTTAAGGACGTACTCCCTATTCTTGTCTTACCTCACACCTTCCTAGCGCTTCCTTTGCTGCTCCAAATAAATCACTCTATGTTCTCTCGCAATTAATTAGTCTCACTTCATCTATTGCGATGAAGTTTTATAGTTGGAGAATATTTTACCAAATTGCCCCCAAAAGACTATAAACAACTATTAGGAGGTAAAATAGTAATCCTCGTAAACTGTTATATTTATTATGGTAGCGGAAGCCACGAGGATATAATCAGCCTGACCTGAGCATGGGTCGGGCTTGGACTGGTCCTGAGACAGGGTTTTGACCGGGCCGGACAGGTTCGAACCTACGGGCTTGAGGGAACGAACCCGATCTGACCCGATTGGTGGAGAGGGCTAAGCAAAACCGACCCGGGTCTAGAAAAGGCTAACCCAACATGATCTGTTGGAAGGTGTTTGACCGGTCTTGGACTTTGACACAGTCTAGGTTGGCCCAATTCAGATTTGACCGAGCCAATCTCGAACCGATTTGTGGGCCGCCAAGCCCACGGTGCAACGAGATCCGAAATAAACAACTCCCATCGGATTTAAAGAAGTCAAGTATCAATAATAAATGTGGCCGGCATAGTAGTATTTATTTCCTTCTTTTCCATTGTACTAATGAATTGTTACTCTTTTGTATTGACATACTATGACAATCCATCCACCAGTCAAAATATGTGTTGACTCCAAGAGGTATTAGTAAGCTTGGGTGCAATTGTTCGGAGTATTGTAGTGGTGTTTAGAATTGATTTTTTTCTCAAGAATGTACAAATATTAAAGGACTAATTATTTAGTCACAGAGAGCTCATAATAGCATTACATTGGCACCTCCAACTAGCTAATATATATAAGAACTATTGAGCAAAATTGTACATTTTTTTTTTTCCCGAAGAATAAGAATGCTGGTCCCAAAATTGTAAAGCTTCCAATAGATCGTTCACATGGTGCAACAATAAAGTTGTCCACTACAAAGAAGCATTGACCGGTGGTTGCTGTGCATGAGGGCATAGCGGTACCGGCGGTTGTTGTTGTGCATGCGTGATGACGTTCATTTCCTAATTGCTGCAAAAATTGTAATATTAATATTAATGTTAAATTTTGTCATAATAGCAGCTATGTCGGAGTAAAAAAAAAAAAAATTAAGGGAGACTGAGAACATGTATGAAAAAAAAATTATGTGACAAAATTTGAACCCTGGCCTGCTATATAATAGCAAGTCACACTAAAGTCACACTACCATAGCTTAGTGATAGCTCTAGTAAGTTTTCTTTTTATTTTTTTCAGCCCAGATTACAGTTCGGCCAGTCCAGCTTATGCTCCGCCAGTGGCCATGTCATACGTCATATAATGGGAGATGACATCACTCAATTATATTCGGAGACAAATAGTATTTTTGGTAAATTTTAGTGCAACACCTAAAATTATTTTTTTAATATATATATATATATATATATATATATATATATATATATATATATATATATATATATATCCATCTAATCCAAATTCAATCCATATAACATAAGATGGTTTACCGTCCGAGTGCTTTTATTTTATATTATGAAACCATCTTATGTTATATTGATTGGATTTGGATTATATATATATATATATATATATATATATATATATATATATATATATATATATATATATATATATATAATTTTCTCTAATTTTATTGAAAAATTACATAAAAATTTAAATTATATTAAAATAATTTAAATATGATTTGAATATCTTTTAATTAAAATTTCTTATAAATATGTTTGTAGAACTTTAGATATATGTTTCGATAATACCATATTTTTAGTTTAAAATATAATTTGAATATTAAATATATTTTAATTTAAATTGGTTACATATATGTTTAGAGAAATTTTGATATATGTTCGGATAAGTCTTTTTTGAAAGAAAATACTTGTCATCCTATAAATTAGTTTTTAAATAAATGTTTGTAGAACTTTCGATTGTGTGAAAAAATGTTAGTTTTAGAATTATTATCGTCCATAATTTTTTAATGATTACGGGAGGATTTACAAATGGCTTAAACGGCTCAATTTTGAATTATTTTCAAGTCGACTAATACTATTCATCCCTCCAAACTATCCCTCCTTATATGACAGTTGATGTGACATATTAAATAGCATTATGTGACATGACAAATTTTACAGAAAATTTCCTCTAAAGGGATATAATTTTCCCTAATTCTATGAAAAATGTAACATTTGCAAAATTTACAAATAAAGGGATGGGGGCGACATTGCAAATGGCACCTAGGTGCTGAAAGAGTGGGGCGCCATCAACAATGGCGTCCAATCTCAATTCACGAGTGGGACGCCATTACCAGTGGCACCAGGTTTCAAATTTTGGATTGGGGAGCCATTGGCAATGGCACCCCATGCATATTTTTTTCCTAAAATTTTGATTGGCTGCATTGGGGGGGGGGGGACGGATCCGGGTAGGTGACTGGTAAGTCTATAAAAGGAGCAGGAAGAAGTGGAGAGAAGCAGAAGTGAGTTTGAGAACTCACAGGAGAGAGAGAGAGAGAGAGAGGTGAAGATGGATGAGCAAAATAACGGTCGTATTTTCGGTGGACCTACGACTCAAAAAAAGATTTAAGAACGTGAAAATCATATTCGACTAGTATTTGCTGGAGAGATAATTGTCTTGAATTAATTTATATTTGTTTACTTGTTTTAATTATTTTACTTACTTGCTTAAATTATATTTGTAGTTATACGATTATAGTCATGAAGTAAGCTTACGGGAACATGGTCAATGATGTAACACAAAAAACTATGCTTAATGAGAGCTAACTACCTTTATAAAGGCCTTGGTTCAGGCCTTTGGATTCCATTATATAGATGAGTTAAAGTTCATGCAACACGACAGGGACTTGATGTTAAGTCTGGCTGAGCGATGGTGACCCCAACGTAACATTTTTCAGCTACCAGTAGAAAAATGACTATTACTCTCTGGGATGTAGCCAACATTCTAGGGCTACCTATTATAGGTTAGATAATTTATTAGACAATATCTTAGTGATATCTTGATGTGGGTTACCTAATAACTTAATTTAATATTACAGGTGACTCTATATATTTTGATGACAAATAGATGTCGGTGGTCTTATTAGGCAGTATCTTAGTGTGGGTCCACCAGCAGATTGAAGAAGAGATCAGACGTCAGGGTAAGCAGGCTACGCGACAACTTTATGGATCTTGATTATAATATTGACGGTCAGGTGAACGTGGATAAAAATTGGGTATGAAGTTTAACTCATATATTTTAATTTAAAACATGGATCTTATAGTTTAACTCCCTACAAATATAATTTAATATTTTAGATCGTTTATTGCACGAGGACATATTTACTTGCTTTATGTGGTTCACTACTAGAATAAGCGGGATTAGCGATGTTTTTTAGCGACTCCATGTAAAAACGTCGCTATTTAGCGACTCCATGTAAAAATGTCGCTAGACGTCGCTAATTGGCGACATTTAGCGACGTTTAGCGACTTTTATTCAGTTTTTAAAAGATTAGTCGCTATAAGTATAAGTTAGGTCGCTAAACGTCGCTAATATATTTTATTTAGCGACGTTTAGCGACGTTTTTAGCGACGTGTATTTTTTGGACATTTTAGCGACGTCATTAGCGACGTTTAAGACGTCGCTAAATTAGCGACGTTTAAGACGTCGCTAAATTAGCGACGTTTAAGACGTCGCTAAATTAGCGACGTCATTATTGGCGTCGCTAAAACGTCGCTAAATTCTAAATTAGCTACGTCATTATTGGAGTCGCTAAATTCGTCGCTAAATTCTAAATTAGCGACGTCATTATTGGCGTCGCTAAAATGTCGCTAAATTTTTTTACTTAGGGCTGACTCCCACCATTTCCTTCGATCTCTCCCTCTCCCAAATTTCAAACCCGCTCTGGCTCCTCCTTCCTCCCTCCGGCAACCCCCACGGCCGCGTCCTCCCCCGCCGGCTCCCCTCCTCCCTCCAGCGCCCCCTCCTCCCTCCCGGCGACCCCCCTCCAGCCGTGTCCTCCCCCCTCCGGCCGCGTCCTCCTCTCCCCTCCTCAGTTCCTCCGCCTTGACGGCGTGTCCCCAACGTTCGTCGGCCACCTGCAAGTCTCCTCATCGCAGTATCGATCGTTCTCGACGGATTGAATCAAGGATTTTCTTTATTTTTTTCTTTCGTGCCATCGTGTCGAGCGAGAGTAGTCGCAGTTTTCTCTTCAACTTTGAAGGATTGGTAAACTCTCCAAATTTAGTAAAATTCAAATCTATTTCATTCATTTAGGATGGAATTAATTTGTTACAGTAATTTGAGTTAAAAAATTCACTAAATAAATACCCACTTCTGATTCAATTTCTAACTATTTTGCTGTGTAGATTAATCTGAGGACTGATAACTTCCTCTACAGATCATCAATTCCAGATCCACTACTTTAATTCTCGAGCTGGTATATCCCTATCTAACTCTGTAAATTATTGTTTCACAATTCGGTCGTTTGATAGAACGTTCCCTTTCCAAAGTTGAGGGTTCGCTATGAATTTATTTTGGAAAATTCTAATTTCAGAACGTTTTTCCGTAATTCCAATTATCGAATTCCGAATACAACATCACTGTTGGTTTTGTCGTGATGTCATTTTAGCCTAAATTGATGTAGTTAATTTTAGACCCAGACTAATTTTACTCCATTTTCTATATTTCTGCGGGTCTGTTTTGGACTAATTTTACTCCATTTTTTTGTGTCGACACGTTTGTGTCCGACACGTCGACTTCAGCTATTCATCAGACAAGTACATTACACTTAATGTTTCTCAATACCTTATAAATATTTGTTGTTGTCCTTGTTTTGAGTTCTCTAGCAGAGGCGGGGGAGGACGCGGCCGAGGGGGGTTCCCGGAGAGAGAACAAAATTCTTTAGTGTATTTTCAGTTTGACTCTCATACAATAAAAAAATACTATACCAAAGTAAAAAAATGTAACCAGGCTTTGAGTTCTCTAGCAGAGGCGATATTTCTAAGCATTCCTTCAAAGCAATCTCCCTGAGACAGCGCCAAACCTGTGGGTGTTGATTCAAGCTTTCAAGGGTTCATGCTTAATTGATGCAAATATTTACAAACCAATTGAGTTTGAAAATTTTCTTTAGTGCTTTTTTATTCTGTAGAAGTATGCTATAATGTCTGAATTTGAAACTCTGGAGGTTCATTTTCCAACTACGAGGGCTAGGAAATTGAATAGTTTAGTATTCTTGTAGGCATCTTTCTCATTGCTCATAGCCAATCCCGGTCTTACGAAGAAGGTTTGGCTGATGATTATCATGATGTTAAACACTGATGACTAGGTGATATCGCATGAGAACAGAATGCTAGGTAGTTGATCTAAACACATCAAGCAAGCAATAAGATTAAGTAAACAGGGCACTCATAAATTGCAGGAATAATAGTTTGGAAATAATTCAATATTTTTTTTATTTTTTCTGTAAAATTAGCGACGTATTTAGCGACGTTTAGTGACATTTAGCGACGTTTATACATGTCGCTAAATACGTCGCTAATTAGCGACGTTAAAAGACGTCGCTAATGACGTCGCTAAAGACGTCGCTGTACGTCGCAAATTGCTGACATGGCAGTACTGCCAGGTCATTAAAGACGTCGATGTCACATCGCTATATAAGTCGCTAATTAGCGACGTTTAGCGATGTTTGTTTACGTCGCTAATTAGTGACGCTGCGTCGCTAAACGTCGCTAATTTAGCGACACATTTAAGTCGCTAAAAAATGTCGGTATAGCGACGTTTAGCGACGTTTTTTCTTTCAGCGACGTGATAATTTCCGACTTCTGTAAAACGTCGCTAATTACGTCGCTAAACGTGATTAGCGACATTTTTTTGTCATTTGGCGACGTTTTTTGACGTCGCTAATTTGACTTTTTCTGGTAGTGGTTTAGTTCTTTTTCCAAATGGAACTGACTGTAAGGTAAGTGTTTGTCTTTTATCTTTCTTGAAATTTTTTGAGGAACGCACTCGACATGCATAGGGAGTAGCAGTATTGGCATTTTTGTATTTCTCCTTGACGAAGTTTATGTCTACGATCTCAGTGGATAGCTGTAGCAAAAATCTAAGTGGATGCATGTCATTACTACATGTATTTTATCATGTTAGTAAATTATGCATGTAACGTTATAGGGTATAATTTTATCAGGTTTCTACTTAGGTTTGGTCCTATAAATATTTTGTTATTGGTGGACTGGTGAACGATATTAGTCGTGAAGCAGGTGTCTCTTCCGGTAGCTAGACAAATGCATGGTTTGCTTTCTGGCTAGAATTCGAGATACAAGAGATATATAGTGTGGAAAATATGTCTCGCCAAATGGAATCTCCTGAAGATTATAAGTTTAAATTTTATTACAATTTATAAGTTTGCCATTATGTTTTGCTATCATTTGGTTTAAACGATGCAGGTTATGTGACATTGCTTACAAACGTTGGTGGGGAGCACCACGTGTATGCAACAGAGCCTATAGATTTTAGGAGTTGTGGATCCCTAATAGAGCTGTAGATGATTGTGGCATACATGGATTATTAGACAGTCTTGTCGAACTGGTACGTCTTTATTTATTATTTTAGTACATTTTATTTCATTAGATTTATTGAAAAACTCTTTAAATTTAGCTTTCCTCGAATGCAACAACTCATCGTTAGTAGATAGAATCATGTAGCGAAGGCATGAGATTTTTTGCAAGAGCTTGCGACTATTTTTTATCGAGATATTATGCATGGTCCAGCGTCCCATATGCCTATGATATATATTCCATAGTATTATCCAGCCGGCAACGTTAATTAGAGATGAAGCTGTAGGTCCAGTATCAACAGGCTGGAGAGGGAACTTCCTACCATGCTGGAGAGGGGAACTTCCTACCAGGCTGGAGAAGGGACTTCCTATCATGTTGGCGAGAGCAACTCCAGCCCAGCCCTACAAATTGGTTTGGGGATCTATATGGATCAATATACGCAGTTTTTGTCGACTCAATCAGCTCCAATACCAACTCAAGAGATCAAGTTGATGTCGATTCAGAAGCATGATAGTTCAGATTTATATCCTCCTCCAAAGAATACGGAGGAACAGAGAGATCGACTAGGTCTCTCTCAGGCGTACTGTATGCAGTGATTATTTACGTTGGTTTAGGCGTGGTCGTAGTGTTCGTAGCTGAGCATTATGTATTTATAAAAATTAAAAATGTCAAAAATTGAAAGTTATTGGTATCTTTGATTTTAAGTTATTTATTATATTTTTGAAAGATATTGTGATCTTGGATTCGGAGTTGTATTCTTACATTTGATATTAAAGATATCCCAATCCATGCCCCCCCCCCCCCCCCCCCCCCCCCCCCTCAAATGGAGGTAGCATTTAAAAAAAATATTTATGCATGGAGTGCCACTGGCAATGGCGCCCCTCCCCAAAATTTGATTTTGGCGCCATTGGCAATGGCGTCCCACCTTTTTCATATTTCGTACTCTTATTTAAAAACTTGGGCAAATTTTTCCTCTTCTATGGAAATAGGATAAATTATATCCTCTTCTATGAATTTTTTCGCAAATTTTAATCCAAAAAATTAATCATTCTATTTAAAAAAATTAATATTAATATTAATATTAATATTAATATTAATTTTAATTTTAATTTTAAAATACATCAGTAGTTATATTAATCGTCAGCTCAGCTGCTACATAGGAGGAATCGTTTGGAAGAAGAAGAAGATGAATAGCATTATTCCTTCGAGCCTCTATATAAAGAGTTGAGATAGATAGACCAATAGATGCAATCCTAGTTATCACAATTGGAGCCTAAAAATGGCGAAGCAGCAGCACTTTCTGGTGATCACCATTGGAGCGCAGGGTCACATCAACCCGGCTCGCCGCCTCGCCGGCCGCCTGATCGAAACCGGCGGGGCCCGCGTCACCCTTACCATCCCCATCCTCGCCTACCGCCGCATGTTTCCCTCCGCCACCGAGCTAGAACCCCAAGAAGAGAAAGACGGCCTTCTCACGTACCTGCCGTACTCCGACGGCATCGAAGACGGCCTCGACTCCGCCGCCAACCCGGCCGAGTTCAAGCGCCGCATTGCCGAGAGCCTCAAAGTCATCGCCGCCGGCTTAGTCGCCCGTGGCCGCCCGATCACCTGCATCGTCTACGCCCTCCTTCTGTCGATGGCCGTCGAGGTCGCCCGCGACCTAGGCGTCCCCTCGGTGCTGCTCTGGATCCAGTCCGCCACCACATTCGCCATCAACTACCACTACTTCGGCGGACACGACAAGCTAAGCTTCTCCGCGCACGAAGCCGCCGACCCCTCGTTCCTCGTCGAGCTGCCGGGGCTCCCGGCTTTTCGGATGAAGGACCTCCCGACCTTGCTCACTAGTTCGAGACCGGAGGGGACTTTCTACTCCTTCCTCTACGCTCTCTACGGAGAAGTGTTCCAAGCATTACGCGGAGAAGTATCGGCCGGGGCGAAGAAGCCGAGAGTGATACTCAACACATTTCGTGCTCTAGAGGAGGATGTGATCACTGGTTTCGAAGCTATCATCGACATGGTCACCGTAGGGCCTCTAGTCCCGCCATGCATGACATCTCCCGAAGAGAGTAAGCTCATTAGTACTACTGTTGTATTCCTTGGTTGGAAATAATTCAATGCTAAATTTTAACTTGATACCTCTCCTATCCATGTTCATGTTTGACCACTTTATATTCTAAAATTTTAAAATAATCAACTTGATACCGTCAACTATTAAATATTTTTAATTTTATATTCTAAAAAAAAAATTTGAAAAATACTTCTGCCCCCTCCATTCTCTCCCCCACTCTCCGGCGATGAACGACAGCGACGACGGCAGCAGCAGGCATGTGCGGGCTGGATGAAGCGTGCGGACGCGGACGGCCCCCGATCGTAGGCGAGGCACGCGGGCACGGACGGAACATCTCATTTACTTCTTTAGTCCACGTTGGCTAGTGTTATCAAAAATTCTTCTTTTATTATTATTATTATTTTTGAAATTATGTAACCAAAATAAAACAAGTTTAGTATTACCGGTCTCTGGAGAAGTCGCACACAATACGTTGTCCTAAGAGTTGATCCGGCTAGAGCATCTCATTTCCTTATCTTGAGAGTTAATGTGGGTTAGACCTATGGACCACACGAGCGTACTGCCGTCTGGTCCGGCTCAATTCGGTTCAACGTGAGTAACGAGTGCAGGTACATGTTCATATCAGCAGACGTCGAATGTCGATTCGAATTTCATTGTCGGATTCGATTTGAGAACCAAAAAAAATATATTATTTGCTCATTTATTATTTTATTTTTTTTTAGATGCTGCACATTTTTTTTATTCTTCTCGGCACTTACACTAAGTTAGTAACCGTAGACCGGTAACATTAACTTTATTGTTTGTTTTGTAATTCGATCTTTACAGGGAAACAAACTTTGATTCTATCAACTACTACTGCCACCAACGATCTTTACGAGCACGACACGAGCAACTACATGGAGTGGCTCGACGGGAAGGAGGAGGGGACGGTGGTGTACGTTTGCTTCGGCAGCTACGCGGCTCTGAAGGAAGGGCAGGCGGAGGAGATAAAGAAAGGGCTGGCGGCGAGCGGCAGGCCGTACATTTGGGCGATGGCGAAGGACGGAATGGAAGACGACGATGACCGCGGTTTGGGGATGAAGGTGGAGTGGTGCGAGCAGGCGAGGGTGATGTCGCACCGGGCGGTGGGGTGCTTCGTGACGCACTGCGGGTGGAACTCGGTGGGCGAGGCGATGGCGTGCGGGGTGCCGATGGTGATGCTGCCGCAGTGGACGGACCAGGTGACGAACGCGAAGCTGGTGGAGGAGGAGTGGGGGATGGGGGTGAGAGCTGAGGTGGACGGGGCAGGAGGGGTGATGGCCGGGGAGGAGCTGAGGAGGTGTTTGGAGGTGGTGATGGGAGGAGAGGGGGACGGGATGAGGAGGAAGGCGAAGGCGTGGGGCGAGAAGGCGAGGGAGGCGGTCGGAGAGGGGGGATCGTCGGCTCGAAATCTCATGGCGTTCGTCGGAGGGAACTTCATGTTAGAATCCACTCCGTTGTCTTTGGAATAAGGAGATTTCTATGTCAATTATTTCTCAAGTTCTTGTTTGTGGCTTCTCATAAGTTTATGTTTGCATGCATGTAATAAGCTTGGTATCCCTGCATGAATGTTATGTTAGTTTGTCATGTTAGCTTTGTTTGAGCAAAAGCTCAATTCCCTTCTTTTCTTTAGTCCCACAACGGATGGGCCAACCCCTCCTTGTGTGTATATATTAGTTCCTCTTCATTGCTATCTTAAAGATGTTGTGTGGGGAACCCTTGGGCCACATGCGCGCACCGCCGTCGCCTGGCCCGGCTCGGCTCTGTTCGGGTGCGGACGCCGAATGCCGATCTAGTTTACTCTTCGGGTTCGGGCTGGGATCCAAAAATCTTTTTTGCTCCCCTTTATTTTTGAACCGTTCAAATTTTGAATATTGAGACACTGTCCAAATTCATTGAACCTTGCCACAGCTCCTTTTTTGACAGCCTTTCTCCCACGTTTTATTTGCTCTTTAATGGCCTATTAATGAGCCATTAAGTACCCTGTCTGTGGCTGGGTATTGGCTTCAGCCTATTTATTTGGTTCATTCTCCTTCATTTTTCACAGAAAACAATCTTACGTCAAAACTCTCTTTTGTTTCTCTCCTAAACCACATTCTAAACTCCAAATCATTGCTCTGGGCAGAGCTAAGTTCGGTCTCTCTCTCCGAGTTGTGTGCGACGAAGAGAACCCGGTAGTCACGGGGTTTTACCACTAGGAGCTTCCGAGAAACATCTGCACATTGACCTCGGATAAACTCTTAGGGCAGTGCTTCGTGCACGACTTCCCCGGAGGCCGGTAACAATTTTATTTTTTAGTTCCCTGTTCTCTGAAAATAATATATATATCTATATTTATATTATAAATATGGTTAACAATCTAAGAGTTTATCCTTTTTAGCTACTGCTTCTAATTTTTTCAAAAGATATTTCTGGCTACTGCTGCTTATTACAACAAGAACGAATTGTGATTACTGTAGGTACATATATAAAAGTTTTATTTTACAAACAAAAGAACTGAACAAATTACTTGTTACCAAATATAAAATCATATTTCCTACCAAATTTGTTTACATTTTAATACTGTAGCATATCTGTTAAACACTAGCATATTTGATTGTTAGCGAATTATTTATAACCTCCTAACATACTATAGGACATTTTGCTACATACCAAATAAACTATAGTGTTGTCATTCTAAATAAATACTTGTCAAAATTGATTTTTAATTGCTGATAGCACATTACTTGCTTTTAAAATAGTACAGTAGCAATTTAGTACATATTAATTATTGATAGCAAACTGATATAAATATAAAGTTACTGTAGCAAGTTTAAATTTTAATTGTATTGCCAAAACAAGAGTAGTATTAATTTGTATTGCTAAAGCAAGTGTATTATTTATTTTGTTTATAGGCATATTTGGTTGTGTATTAACATAACAAATTGTGTTGTTGGCTCACTCTATTTGGCATATTGTTAATTCTAATTCCTTTAAACAATTTAGGTCAAAATAAATAGTTAAAGTAAAACTGCAAATCTCTTTGAGTCTGGATTCTAAAAGTAAAGATCAATTTGGGAACAAGTCGAAAGGGTCCTTCTGTCAACCGGGTGTAAATAGCCCTAAGCGATACAGTATTTAAGTGTCTTCGGACCACCCTAGCTGGGAACCGGCCCCTACAGCTAACTCAAATCAATCTACACTTGATAGACTCAAGATTTTAAGATTGATTAGCAAAATCACTTGAACTATTATTCTAAATCATTGGACTTTGTTATTGAGTAATTTTGTATCTTTCAGACTTTTCTTATTTGCAACCATGACTGCCAAGGATGAGACTTTTACTGCTAAACCTGCAAAATTCAACGGGACTTTCTTTAAGAGATGGCAAAGTCAGATAAATTTTTGGCTCACTACCTTAGGATTAATCTCAGCCATTGATGGTTCCACGCCAATCACAAATGACTCTTATGACACTGAGTCTGACATAGGTGTATCCAAGTCCTCTGGTTCTTCTAGACCCAAGACCCCTAAGAAAATAGACTACCATTGCTTCCATAGAACTCTAAGTGCTTTGTCTGAATCACTATATGGCATATTCTTTGAATACAAAAGTGCAAAAGAACTTTGGGATGCCCTAGAAGATGAATATAGCTGTGATGATGTTGGAATTGAAAGATTCAATTCCTCCTCATTCAACAGATACTTTATGGTAGATAACAAACCTATAAATGACCAAATACATGAATTCCAAGAATACCTTAGGCATATTCAAGCCAAAGGCACTTTCTTCTCTACTGAGTATTAAATAGCCTGCATAATAGACAAGCTTTCTCCTTCTTGGTCTGATGTCAAGAAAGACCACATTCATACTTAGGGTGACCTTACCTTTACTCAAGTCCTAAAAAAAATTAGAACAGAAGAACAAATTAGGCTAAGGTCTAACCCTAAGTCTGATTCTAAAGCTAAGGTAAACCTTATAGAATCCCAAGGTAAACCCAAGCCTCATTACCACCACAAACCCAAAAGGAACCTCTTCAAGAAGAAGCATAATCCTCAGCCTCACCACCAAAACCATCACCACCATAAACCAAGAACCTTTGGTCAAACTCAGGATCAGAAGAGATTTTGTTTTGTGTGTGGTAAAATAAACCATATAGCCACCAACTGTTTTCATAGGAAGAAGGAAGCTGTCCAGACCTCCTTCAAAGGGAAACGTCCTGCCAAACCCGAAGCAAACATGCTTCTCAACGGCTCTTCTAGTTCCTTCAGGTCTGTAAGCTATCAACCCTTAGTCAACATTTTTTACCATTCTGACGATTGGTGGTTGGATTCTGGAGCTAATGTTCATGTTTTCTTTGATCGCTCCTATTTTTCAAACTATCAGGAATCAGGTGGAGGAGGTGTAACTCTAGGAGATGGCTCAGCGGCACAGATAATAGGAAGAGGAAGAATAGATCTAAAGATGACCGCAGGAAAAACTCTGACTCTTCATGATGTGTTACATGTGCCGTCTATCAGAAGAAATTTAGTTAGTGGGTCTCTCCTTGTAGCTTCAGGGTACAAGATTGTTATGGAAGCAAATAAAGTAGTATTTTCTAAGAATGACTCCTTTATTGGAAAATGATTTGTAAGAGATGATCTTTTTATTTTGAGTACCGTGAATAAAATTTCAGATCCTTTCTTTGTTGCTTCAAATATAGAATCCTCAAATATATGACACAATAGATTAGGTAATGTGAATCTAGGTTCCCTAAGAAGGATGATGAACTTAGATCTTATTCCTAAGACTCCAATAGATGATAAACACAACTGTGAGATCTGTGTTCAAGCCAAACATACTAGGCTACCTTTCAAATCTGTAGAAAGGAACTCTGACCTTCTAGAGCTAGTTCATAGTGATGTGTGTGACTCAAATAGGATTTTGACCCGAGGTGGTAGAAAATACTTTATTACCTTTATAGATGATCATTCAAAGTATTGTTATACATATCTTCTCAAAACCAAAGATAAAGTTCTAGACAGATTTAAGGTCTATAAATCTGAAGCTGAGAACTAGTTAGAGAGAAAGATTAAGATTCTTAGATCAGATCGTGGTGGAGAGTATACATCAAATGATATGACCAATTTCTGTGAAGAACACGGAAGTTTGGGACGCTTTACTATTATATGTTTGATGATCATACATCTTGTAACTTGTTGCTTGTTTAAGATTGAGACACCTAGGATTCTTGACCCAGGAATGAATGTTGGATTGTAGAGTAAACACTCACATGTCTAGACAGTCGTGACTGTATCTCGAGATATAGAGTACTCTGGTATACGTAGTTGGCTTTGTCTGCCCCCGCTCTCCAGTTTCTGGTTCTGAGACGTGACAATGAAGCTATGTATATATAAAACTTTAGGAGGATATATACCACCTTACTCAAGATGGATTTAGACTAAGAATCTCAATACATAATCCTATGTGTGTGTCGTGTCAAGACGAAGGGGAGACTCGAGATATAGCTCCAGAACAACCCGCGTAATGCAGTATTTCAGACTGCTTCAGCGTAAAAAGGTTGCTACATCGCCACTCCGGTGTAAAATCCATCTGCTTTTAATGCAGCATGAAAGTGTACGAGGAACGCTTCGTATTCCTCGAATGAACCTGTCAGACAGTACAATGAACCTGACTCCTGACAAAGAGTACTGCACGACTATCCAGACGACGGCTGTAATGATGATTCGGCACAGAGCTCCAGGCTGTCGTTTAGTGACAAAGCCTTAATTTAAGTCATCGTTTACACATTCAAGGAATACGCTACCTATTTTACATAGGTAGAGATGAGCTTTTACGCTCAAGATGAGACAAAGTTGACTGCCACGTCAAAAGCTGCTCTTCGTACAGAACTCGAGGCACGTCTCTGCAATTAATGTGCGAGATGGGGGCAGATCTCTGCATTAAATGCACGAGATTTGGTTCTACTTTCAACGACTGGGTGAGCTATAATTAGGGCTAATATGTCTACATCACTATCCCTGCACATTACGCCATCAGGCTATTTTCAGCTATAGGAGTACGCCGTATGCTATCTCCTCGAAATACGCCAACTCAGGCTATATTTGCAAATGTACGTGAACAGGCTATCTGGTCCAGAATACGCTCAAGACCCCAGTCAATATCAAGTATAACAGCTATTTGGCTTCTACGCCAATATCACAGCTATTGGGCTTCTATGCCTATTTTGGCTTCTACGCCAATATTACAGCTATTGGACTTCTACGCCTCTTTGTCTTCTACGCCAACTTGACAAACTATTTGGTTTCTACACCTATTTGGCTTCTACGCCATCAGAACCGCTATTTGGCTTTTACGCCAAGAAGACAGTTATTTGGCTTTTACGCCAATCATCTCTACGCGAGGGGCAGTTACCTACGTGGCTTGCATGCCGTGATCTTCGTAGCAGTTATACGCATTACCTCTTAATGGGACATGCGTCACACGCTCATTCAGAAGATCATTTATACGTGGGTGGCAGTTATTATAACCGCCGCGTAAAAGATGCAGCTTTCTCCGCTGTTCGGTTTCTACGCCGACCGCGGTTAAATCCTATAAATGGAGACCTCCGTCCACGGAGGTCAAGGGTGGAAAAGGTGGAGAAAGGGTCAAAGACTTTGAGCTGGAGAAATAAAAGTCAAAAAATGAGAGAAAAGAGTCTAGAGCATAGACAGAGAGTAGTGACGACTTTGGCATTAAGCGTCCAATCCCTCTTGCGATCTTTTGAGGCTTCTTCTTCTACAGCACTTCTTCGTCATCGTATGGTCCAAGGGACAAAGTGATCGACTGCAGATCAGACTCCTATAGCAATATTTACCCAGATTTAAATTTTGTACTTAACATCCTCGTATAGGGTTAATAGTACTTCTTGTTTGTAAACCTAAAAAAGGGTTTTGTATAAACCTATTTTTATTTCTTTTGTTTATTATCAAACACAAGATGGCGACTCTGCTGGGGACTACTTTCTCTTCTGATGAGAAGGTCATTGCTCAACGCGATGCTATATCCGTCGGATCATCGAAGAAGACTCTGGTCGTCCAATTCGACCAATCTGCTTACGAAGACATGCTCCGCAAAGGGGATAGCTCTCATTCTCTCTCTGTCCAAGACAACAGGAAGTTGCATAAAGTTTGGATGCCCCGGACATCCTCAACTCTTCCTGCAGGTTCTCTCTCTCCGATCGACAAGGTTGTGGCATCCCAACCTATACGCTCTGTGCGTAAAAACCCGTCTCCCGTCTGTGACGTGGCAGACAAAACTTCTGGCAATGCATCAGTGCCAATCCAGAAGTCGACTCCGCGCCTTGCACGTAAAACTCAGTCTCCCGTCTGTGACGTGGTAGACAAAACTTCTGGCAATGCCTCAGTGCCAATCCAGAAGTCGACTTCGCGCCTTGCGCATAAAACTCAGTCTCCCGTCGCTGGCGGGGCAGACAAAACTTCTAGCAATGCCTCAGCGCCAACCCAGAAGTACACAACGCGCTCTGCGCGTAAAAACTCGTCTCCCGTCGCAGTCAGGGCAGACATAGTTTCTGGCAATGCCTCAGCGCCAAGTCAAAAATTTCAAAAGTGCTCTACGCATAAAAATACCTCTTCTGCCTATAAGGAGGCTGAGGTTCCCTGCGATCAACGCAAGGGAAAACAAGTGGCGAAATTCTTGACCTCTCGGCTTTTACGCCATCCAGAAAAGAAATTGCCTGCACTTCAGATTACGCGGAATGATTATGGCCGTTTGAGGACTTCTCATATTTTACGCCAACCTTTACGCCAGGAAAAGTCCCTCGGCGTAAAGAAGGCCCAGTTTGTGGATCGATACGCTCCTCATGGATCATGTGCTACTCACATGACTGAACTGCTGTATTCCTACGGCAGAGAGAGAGTTGGGGTTCCCAATATTCGCGTTCCGACTAATATAAAAAGGCAGAATAAGCCTTCTACTTCTTCTTCTGTTAATCTCCCTGATTTGTGCGATTTCTTAATCCAGAAACGCAAAGACAAGGGATCTTCTGATATGTCTATTATACCCCCTAGGGAACACTGTTGTAATAGTCACAAGGTTGTAGTTAATTACTGCTGTTCTAAGGCAAAACGGTCAGTTTTTGACCGGTTGAACTACTTTTTGTCTTTACAGGAAGAAGAACCGACCTTCGCATCGTTAAACATGTCATCGCACATTCCTAGAGGAATGTCAAATTCAAGACGTCACCCTCTAGAACTTCGAGCCAAAGGAGATTCGACAGACTCCTCGAGAACATTGAAGCAGGTGTTTTTCGAAATACTCGCTCGAGGTCGCGACAATCGACTTCATATTCTTCCAATTTCGACACTGGGGGTCGCCAATTTCCTGAAGGTGATGCTGAAAGTATAGACTCGATCTCCACAGAGGTCTACACTGATCCCTCGGTAGCACCCAAGGAAATGAGAGTCTATGCAATCGGAGATGAACATGAAGAAGCTTCCCCATCAGGAAGTACGGAACAACGTATCGCTGTTTTGGAAGCATCATTCAAAGAGATGCATACCCTGATGCAGAGTATGCACCAAATATTGGTGACTCAACACACAGCTGCACCTGTTCCTCCAACTCAACTATGGGTAGGGGTTGATATACCATCAAGTCAGGAGCCTATTCAAGATCAAGAATCAGCTGCTCCTCGACCTCTCAACCCGAAAAACGTATCACCTCCTGTTGGGGTCACCATACAGCCGATCTCTCACCCCTCTGCGATTCCTTTCCCAGCTGAAGATCCGATGCAAGCAGTACGGGAATTAAAAGTCCAATTTGATGCCCTGAAGTACAAGGATCAGCTCAAGAAGTTGGGCATCAACCAGCCTTACCCAGCTATCTGGGACGAGGTCCCTTTCCCTCCAAAGTACAAACCACAGGCTATGGTTTTGTTTAAGGAAAAAACGTCACCAAGTCAATACATGAACTACTTCAGTATGATGACGGTTTTGCTGTAAGGGAACGACACCCTTCTCACTCGAGTATTTAAGGGCTATCTGTCTGGTGTAGCCTATCAATGGTACCGTAGTCTTGCGGACAATTGCATTACTTTCTTTGAAGATTTTAAGACTCTGTTCTTCGTTCGATTCTACGAAGGAGGGATGGACATGTCTATGTCCTCACTCATCGAAGTGAAGCAGAAGGAGAAAGAGAACGTTCGTACTTTTATTGAACGTTTTCGTCAGGCCACATTGTAGATGCCTCCCAGAGTTCCAGATTCCGCATTGGTAGACATTTGTAGGAAGAACCTGCTTCCACTGATCTCGGTGTTCACAGGACCATATCAGTTCCATGATTGGCCCTCGTTTATCATCTCAGCGGTTGCCGCCGAAGACAACAGTCGGAAGGCGCGTGATAATGGAATCATGATCTCCACCGCTGACAAAGGAAAACGGTCATCTTCCAATAGCGACCATCCTCGTGGTTCCAAAGAAAAGGAAGCTTTGGCGATTAACACATCCAGGCAACCTACCTCGACAACTACACAGACGAAACCTGGGACTTCTAGGCCCATAGAAGAATATTCTTTTGATGATGATGACATTTCGAGCATATTCGAATGTCTAGTCAAAAGTGGCAAGCTCACTCTCCCTGAGGTAAAAAGGCCTAATGAAGTCGGCAATACCAACCCCCCTAAGTACTGCATTTTCCATAGGTATATACATCACCCTACCAAGGCGTGTTATATACTAAAAAGGAAAATCCAAGAGCTAATCGATGCCAAGGCTATCACTCTGCGCAATAGCGAGAAGACGGTCACCGCCAACATGATCTCTCTCCAATTCGGCAATCTACCTCCTCAAGAGGTCCCGGATGGTGTTGTACCTATTGCCCGGACGATGATGAATATTGTTAATATCCCTCCGACTAGGGGTCAAAATCATGATCTTGTACCCCTAATGACCCAGCATGGGAAAATCATGTGGGTTCATCCTGATCTGGTGTCAGAGATTGAAGAAGAGACTCAAGCTGCTGAGGCTAAGTCTAAAAAGAAATCCAAACGCAAACCATGCCATATGGTTGCAATTTCTCCGACATCAGAAGAAGAGGCTTTGGCTACAAGGACCCGGTCAGGCAAAGCATACCTCAAGGACTATGAAGGAAATCAGGAAGAAACAACGGCAGACACTTCAGCTGCCAAGCCTTCAGAGCCTGAACCTGTCATACCAGAGGCAGGTCCTTCTAGACCAACTCCGACGGACAAAGGCAAACAGAAAGAAGTTCGTTTTGATAAACCTTTGAAAAATATTCAAAACAAAGGTTTAGAGAAGCCATATAACTTCGACATCCTCGCCCAATTGGCTAATACTCCAGCCAGATTGTCCATTTTTGAGCTACTTAGGCTATCCAAAGACACTCGTCAAGCCTTGAGCGAAGCTTTGATGCAGGCGAAAGTATGCTTGACCCATCTCAAGTCCCCCGACAAAGAACCGGTGGCATGTCCTCAATGTTATAGTGTAATGAAAGTGGTTTCTAACATCACTTTCACTCAAGAAGACATGCTGTTGAAGCATAACAGGCATGGTAGACCCCTCTATTACATCGGATACGTCGGTTCCATAGAGGTAGACCGGATTCACATAGATCCGAGATCGTCGATCAGCATCATCCCTCATAGTCTGCTCAGGCCATTGAGGATTCCTACCAGCGAGCTGGCTTACACCACCACTACAATCGTGGGCTTCAACGCTAGGAAAAGTAAGCCGCTGGGGAAGATTCGCCTGAGGATTCAGATTTATGACCTTAGATCAGTAGCTACTTACTACGTTATTGATTCAGAGTTTTTCTACAATATTCTGCTGGGCAGACCATAGATCTACGAATACAACATTATTCCTTCAACTCTACATCAATGCTTCAAATATGTAGACTCCCAAGGAACAGTGAAGACAGAGTTTGCTTATCTTAACCCGTTCAAAGGAGTTGAGTCCTACTATTCCGATGCCATGTTATACACCCAAGATTACATGAAGGAGGTGTCATACAAGACAGAGGAGGAATCCCACCTGGAGCCAGGGGAACCATCTGCTGATCAACCTCTGTCAATTCAAGTGAAAGGACGAACTACCCGTCCGAAAGTCATGGAACCTATGGCTATCCACTTGAACAAAACCAAATCAGGAGGAGGAAGTGATCCCCTAGTGATTACTCTGAACCAGAAACCTCCACCTTTGGTCATCAACCTCAGGCGCAGCATGCAGTCGACTGATGTAAATACAACCGGGAACGTGGTTTCTGACGATAATAAAGATTCTTTTTTCCAGTATTCTGATGCTCAAATTCCAAATCAGGAATACTTCCCTCGTAACGATACAGAGCCTATAGCGCAAAAATTCCTGGAAGCTATAGACTCTTATCATCCATATGTATGGGAGGTAGCATCAACATCTAATGTCATCACGACATACGGGCCGCATGAAGATTCTATCTTTATTATCCCGCCTACTCGCAGCAATCAGCATCTAATAGTCTTCGGTCGCATGCGGAGTAGACTGATTGTACAAGAAAATTCTCACGAGTCTGATGCTGGCAAAATGCAAGTTCACAGATATAGCCCACAAGCTTTGAAGATTATGCAAAACATGGGTTATGATCTAAAGTCAGAGCCAGGTCTCAACTATGGGAAAGGCAGGCGAATGCCATTGCATGGTGATCCCTATCGCTAATGAACTCGCTTTAGCTTAGGGTATATCACGTCTCTTGCAACTTCTGAGTCAAATAAGGACACCTTTCCCTCTCCTCAGGATAGTTCTTCGTCCTCCGACTCATGCAAGGATCTCGAACGAGCATTATCAATAAATACGGTATTGACAGATTCTCTTGAAGCAGACGAACAAGAATCTGAACCATTTGAAAATGACTCCTGGGCGCAACAAATGGATACACAATGGGACTCCGGTTCGAGCAAAGAGAACCGCCCACTGAAGATAAAGTTATTCAAGTCGATGTTGGGGATGAAATCTTACCGAAGCTAATATTTATCAGTAATAATCTTCCCCCAGCAGAAAGGGAAGAGATGATCCAACTGATAAGAGAATATATCGACGTCTTTGCATGGAATTATGAGGACTTGCCAGGTCTTGATCCAAAAGTGGCTACCCATAAACTCAACATATTACCCAACTCAAAACCTGTAAAGCAGCATCAACGTCGGTTCCGCCCGGATATGATAGACGCCATTGAAGCTGAAATCAAGAAGTTGATAGCCTGCGGGTTTATCCGTGAAGAGCAACATCCTGATTGGGTCGCCAATGTAGTCCCGGTCATGAAGAAAAGCGGAAAAGTTCGCGTTTGTATCGACTTCCGAGATCTCAATGCGGCTGCCCCAAGGACGAGTTCCCTCTTTCCATCACAGACGTCATGATTGACAATACCTGCGGTTTTGAACGCATGTCTTTCATGGACGGATTCTCAGGATATAATCAAATCAAGATGTATCCTGAAGACGAGAAGCATACTGCCTTTCGTACACCTCTGAGGGTATATTTCTACACAGTTATGCCCTTTGGATTAAAAAATGCCGGGGCTACATATCAGCGAGCCATGAGTAACATATTCCATGAGCATCTACGCAAAACAGTAAAATGTTACGTAGACGACATCGCTGTCAAAAGTCGCCTCAAGGCTAATCATATCCAAGACTTGAAGACAGTGTTCGATCTGATACGCCAACATCAACTCAAAATAAACCCTACAAAGTCCTTCATCGGTGTATCTAGTGGCAAATTCCTGGGATTTGTCATTACCGCTAAAGGCATTCAAGTCGACCCTGATAAAGTAAAGGCTATCCTCGAGATGCGATCGCCCCGTAATCTGAGAGAACTCAGGAGATTTCAAGGTCGTCTAGCTTATATCAGGAGATTCATATCCAACCTCTCTGGGAGATGTCAACCTTTTTCCCGCCTGATGAAGAAAGGTGTGTCCTTTGTAAGGGACGAAACTTGTCAGCAAGCGTTTGACGATATTAAATGCTACCTTACTAATCCTCCAGTTCTGGTGCCTCCCGTCATAGGAAGACCATTTTTGCTGTATGTTCGAGCAATGGATCATTCTTTAGGGGCTCTCCTCGCACAGAACAACAATGAGGGTCATGAACAGGCTATTTATTACCTAAGCAGGATGATGGTCGGCGCTGAACACCGGTACAATCCAGTAGAAAAAGAATGCTTGGCCCTAATGTTCGCCATTCAGAAGACGCGATATTACGTAACAGGCCAAACTATTTATATCATCTCCAGGATCAATCCTCTTCGGGTATTGATGAGTAAGCCGAGTGTTCTTAATTCCCAACTTGCAACTTGGGCGATGTTACTAATACCGTATGATATGGTGTACGTCCCTCAGAAGTCCATAAAGGGTCAAGCCTTGGCTGATTTCTTAGCTGCCCATCCGATTCCGGAAACCTCCAAACTATACGAGGATATTCTCGATGAAGTTGCATAATGTAACTCTATAATGGAAGGTGATATATGGCAGCTATTCTTCGATGGCGCTCCCAGGACTAATCCTAGGGGAAACGTGGTTTCAGGAGTAGGAATTGTTCTGGTAACTCCTGACAAACTCGTCATCTATCGAGCATATTCTCTTAGCGAGCCCTGCTCTAATAATATGTCAGAGTATAATGCTCTACTAATCGGGCTTCAAGTCGCTAAAGAATTGGAGGTCGAATATCTGGAAGCTTTTGGTGATTCCCAGCTGATTGTCAATCAGGTCAGAGGAGTATATAAAGTCCGTAATCCAGACCTCATTCCTTATCACCAAGCAACGATCAAGATAGCCATGTCTTTTAAAGGATTCTTCCTAGAACATGTGCCTCGATCTCAAAATTTGGAAGCTGATGCTCTAGCCAGTTTAGCTGCAGATCTAGCTATTCCTATAAGGAGGCAGAATTCGGTGATCCTTTTCAACAGAGATCTATTTTGTGTGAAAAATAACTTTCACCTGGAACGCAACTATACCGTAAATACAATTCCTCTTAAGAGAGATTGGAGAAGTCCCTTTATAGACTTCACAGCTTATGGAATCTTACTAGAGGATCCCAAAGAAGCAGTATCGGTTAAAAGACGATCACTACGCTTCTATTTTGATGCTTATTCACAAAGTCTATATCGTCGAACATACGATGGACTACTGCTACGATGTCTCTTCGGTGATGATGCAAAACGGGTTATCCGTGAAGCTCACGATGGTATATGTGGAGCACATCAACCTGGTCCTAAGTTACAGGATCGTATCAGGAGGATAGGCTATTACTGGCCTACCATGATTACAGATGCAATAAAATATGCAAGACACTGCAAAGCCTGTCAGGTTCATGCGGATTTTATACATCAGCCTTCTGAGTATCTACATCCTACCATTGCATCATGGCCTTTCGAAGCATGGGGTATGGACATCATTGGCCCTATTCACCCGTCATCTTCCAGGGGACATCGGTTCATATTGGCTATCACCGATTATTTCTCTAAATTGACGTAGGCGGTCCCTCTTGTTGAAGTAAAAATATCCAACGTGATCAGTTTTATCAAGCATCATGTCATTTATCATTTTGGGATACCCCGAAGGATAATCCGTGACAACGGACCTCAATTCGTCAGCCAAGCGTTTCACCGATTTTGCGATAAGAATCGGATACAAAATATGGCCTCTACGGCATATTATCCAGCTGCTAATGGTTTGGCGAAAGCCTTCAACAAAACCATCATCAAACTCTTGAAGAAGTTCGTTTCTTCGAACAAAAGAGATTGGAATGAGAAGCTGGAAGAATGCCTCTGGGCATACCGCACAACGGTACGTGCACCGACGGGTTGTACCCCATTCTCATTGGTTTACGGGAGTGAAGCAGTTCTCCCTATTGAAATCCAAATTCCCTTACTCAGAATAGCGGTGGCTAATGAGTTGACTCAGGAAAAGAATGATCAATTAAGGCTTCAAGAGCTGGAAGGATTAGATGAGAAACGCATTCAATCTCAACAGCGCATTGCATTCTACCAAGTACGCATTTCCAAAGCTTTTAATCAAAAAGTGAAGGAAAGAGTGTTCAAAGTTGGCGAGCTAGTTTTAGCTGTGAAAAGGCCAATGATCATTACTCACAAGAGTAAGGGTAAATTTTAGCCCAAATGGGAGGGCCCTTATATGATTTAGACGACGTTCTCAAATGGCGCTTACAGATTAGCCAAGCCTCATGGAGACCTGTTAATAGCTCCTATCAACGGCAAATTTCTGAAGAAGTACTATGCTTAATCTTCCTTGTTTAAGCGGAGTATGGTGAAGATCTCATTCTGACGACACTACGTCCAAAGACTAGTTGGATCATATTCTATCATGTCCATATAATCTCTGAATAGATATGTTTAACTAATTTGGAACTTCAAAACCTATCACGTCCATATTACCTCTGATAGTTTTTTGCATACAAAATTAGTTGGAGCATATTCTATCATGTCCATATAACCTCTGAATAGATGTGTCTAGCTGAAGCTTACCGAAAGTATATCATGTCCATATTACCTCTGATATCACTTTTACCCCAACCTATTATTTATTTTCAAAAATTATGGGTCCACCAAAGTCAGATAAAGTCTCTTTATTATTTTCGAAAAGAGCAAGTTACATATAAAAGCAAATAGTACATCATTGGGGAGGAGCTGTCAGATCACGAAGCTGCCGCGCCAGAGCAGCCATCCTCTCATTCCTGGAGTCCAAGACATTAGCGCGAGCCTGCTCCAGTCATGCCTCATCATCATTCAGGAGGGATAGTTCGGACCGAGCCTGCTGAGCTGCTTCCATTCGGTCCTTCAACACATCTCGAGCTGCCGCTGAAGTACAAGCCCACTCCTTTGCATTGATGAGCTTAGCCTCCAATTTGTGGACCCTCGCTTCATTTCCCTCATGTTCAGCCTCGCACTTAGCCAACTGGGGAATGACATACCCCAAGATGGCCTGCTCCTCATTCATCTCTTGTTGTTGTGCCTCGATGGATTTGCTCATATTTTCCCTCTGTTCAGCAAGTCTCGCAGTCAAGGAGTCATACTCGACTTGAACCATATCATCGACGCTGGTTCTAGATAGCTGCAAATATTCGTTAATGGGTTGTTCTAGACCATTAACTATTTGCTCCAAAGCATCGGCTCGTCCAGTGTTATCAAAATTTCTAATCTGCGCTATGGTGAGATTGGAGGACATCTTCAGAGCATCAAAGCCCAGATTCTTCTCTAGCACCATAGATATCAGCAATTTTAAAGCGACGTAGAATATGCTAGTAAATTGTTCAACTAGCATGTTAAAATACGAATGGACGCTGGGAGTGGCTGCGATGTCAGAAAACCCCCTTTTGCGGAACGTTGGCAGAAGATGTGGCCACAATTGTCGCTTCAGCAGATGGCACGACAAAAGAGGAGACGCCAACAATAGTTGAAGTTGCTGGCATGCTCAACGAAGGAAGTGCAGCCGTGATGATAGGCTCGTCCTCCTCTGAGGATACCGGGACTGTATTGGGCGAGGTTACACCCGAAAATATTGCAGAAGAAGGAGCGACAGCTTCAAAGCTTGCTCCCTCAACGTCGGACACCGCCACTTCATAGGTTGGTTCCGTAACAAAATCAAAAGTTGCATCGATTCCGCCCTCCCCTGAGATGTCTTCCCCTGAAAAAAAGACAAGAGAAAGTTAATATCAATTTGATGTTAATTTTCCTAAAAAAGAGGCGTAAGGACAATATTTACCCATAGCTGATGGTATATATGTCGCGTCCGTAGCTAGTACAGCTAAATCAGTTCTTAATGAGGCTAAACGAGCTATCATATCTGGGGAAGAGGGTGCATCAAATGACGTCCGAGGGTAGTCATCGAAGTCTTCACCCAGATCCACTCGAGGTTCATTGGATGGAATCTCGCCAGAGATACTTACAGATGAAGAAGGGGCTGGACCCATTATTGGTCTAGATAAAGATATCCTTAAATTGCTCGGTCTCGAAGGAGACCTCACTGCACTACCAGTAGAGGTAGTAGCGACAGAAGTCTCGAGCAAAGAATCTCCGGCACTGTCAGCCGGGACCGTGGAGGTTCCCTCTCTAGAAGTCGAAGGACCTTTGATCCAAGGATCACCCTCAATAGGGGAAATAACAGACTCACTCCTAGGAGCCTCATGACTGGAAGTCCTTGGAGGACCACTGACAGTCTTCTTTTTCTTGCGAGAGGAAGTCTCTTTCAGAGTTGGAGCCCTTCGCTTACTGGGGATAACGAGAGGCTCTGCAGGCAGGGGTATTATGCCTCTCGGTAATGTACACAAAAACTCATCTGGTCCGACAGGATCTTCACCTTCATCAGAGGAGACTGATGGAACGTCATCTCTTCCAGTAGACTTATGAGAGGGCATCCTAAAACTTCCACGCATATCAAAATCGCGATGGAGGGTATTGATGGCCACATAAAATTGTGTTTATGAATGGAGGATGCGCAACTCCATGGAGAGAGAAGTCGCGGGCACAGTAAAGGTTGTTCCAGTACAACCCATTATGAAGTACCGCCATCCTCTGGCTCCATCAATAAGTCCACCTTTGGACTTGAAGCTGGTGATAACATTTCCCATATGCAATTGGTCATACCCAAACTGCCTAGCGAATCGACTGGGCAGATAGGGATCCAAGAAGCAATGGTCCTCACTTCTATACAGTAAGTGGGAAGGTCTAATGCAGACCAACCAATAGAAGGCTTCAGGAGAAAGAATGGTTCTCCCATGACTTTCATCCTTAAGTTTTATCCCCTGTTGATTGATATGTACAGTGGGGACGATACAGAAGAGCTTCCAGCTATAAGCAAAATTTAATGCTCGCCGACAATCTACGACGGTCGTCACGTTCCAAGAAAAATTCTTATAATTCAACAAGAAATTATTCCCTGAACTACTGGCGGAGCCGGGAGACATCACCCTGGGGTTATGAAGAATTAACCATCCCATCAGATATACGAATGGTAACTCTACCCTGGGAAAGCTTTCACGTCGTGTTTCATCAGCGAGAAGCCCATCAGTAAGGGCCCTCAGGCCAGCTTGTATCCGGCATACCATGGCAGGGAGCAGACCCAGTCTTGTCCCAAATACCAAATGCACTGCAGGCCATAAAGTGTTGCGATGAATGTGATCTGCAGATGCGATGCCAGGTACTACCAATCGGCGTAGCTATACAGAGAGGAAGCCAGCCAGTTGAGCTTCCCTTGACAAAGACTTGCGATAATGCCTCATATAACTGTAGGCTTTGGTACCTGCAGGATAACCCTCGATCTCCTCATCAAGAACTTGATCTGAAGCCCCACCGTCTTCAATAAGATCATCAACTATTTGAGCATTAAGCACGCTCAGCAGATTCAAGGGCTTATCTCTGCTATCCATAACTTTGTCTGGCTTAGCAGCTCTGGCCTGATGAAAGAAGAGATAGGACGCCCATTTGTTGGTATGAGCCAAATCAGAGGGCTCATTGTAGAAGGTGGTGCAGGCAAGATAGTGGCACATTAGCTCCTGGTACACTGCCACTACCCGAGGGTTTGCATCCTTCAGCTCCTTGTTGGTGGGGACATACTCTTCATAAGGAGTATCCCCTATTTGGCAGTCTTGAAATCTCTGCCATCTCGTGAAGGGCCAATCCCAACTCCCCTAGCGGAGTGACGAAAGTCCCAGTGAGCGAGATATACCGCTCTATCAAAGCCAAAAACAGGTTGGGATTGAGAGGCAACCCAACACTGGTAGCCTCCACAGCCGCGAACAGACCAATGCTCTCCAGCTCCGTCTGAAATTGCTTCAGGGCCCATGTAGTTAAACGAGCCCATCGAAGATTTTTAGGGCTAACCCATCCGCTGGTCCGAGGATTAACCTTGAGGTGTACTCCTCCATGCCCCATGAAGTCATTGCAAAAAGTCGATAATTGAAACGGTTGGAGCAGTGCAGTATCTTCACTGGGGACACTACCCGAAAATAATCCCCTGAAAGGCATAACAGAACCTGAAGGACGGCTCACAAATAATCCTCGGTCTGATCCTTTCTGATAAAATATCTTTCCCGGCTGGCCGTGAAGATCAGGAGTCAGGGTCCATGACATCCTCCTGGGATGCGTGGCATGGAAGAATGCTGAGATAGGGTAATCTCTAAACATCCTTGGCAGGTACATGACCATGCCCTCAGCAGTAAAAATCCAGTTTTTCTTCTTGGGCTTCGTCTGGGATTGTTTATCAATCATATCCCCTAATAGGAAAGCTGGTTTTATATAGTTGTCCCCATCTATATACGTCAGGGGCTCCCCGCTGATCTTGCTCAATAGCATTCGTTCTCCTTGAGACGATATCAGAATTCCCCTTCCTTCAGGATACTGGGTTCCAGAAATAGGGAATGTCACATGGGACAAATCCTCCAGATAATTGGAGTTTAGCATCCCAGCAGCAGAACCCATCACATCAGCCAGCAGAGGGGCCTGCAAGTCCACTACAAAATGTAAGAAGAACAAGTCAGTTTCTACACTAGATATCACATTCTTACAGTTTATGCCAAAGATCAACAGTCTGTGCTTTTACGCCAAGACTGCAAAAACTCGAACTCTTACGCCGGAACTTATTTCCAAGGCATAAAATTCAAGGTTGGCAGTATACACAAAAATCTAACAGTCTATGCTTTTTACGCTAGACTGTCAAAATTTGAGTTGTTATGCCAGAATTTTCATCCAGAGCGTAACACTCAAAGTTTGTAGTATACGCCAAATTTCGACAGTCAAAGCTTTTACGCCAGACTGCGAAAATATGGAGTTTTTACGCTGACACATTAGAAATGTGGGCGTAAATGATAAAACATCTCTGTGCATCATCTTCCTGGAAGAGGCTTTCAGCATAGAAGATGACCTAGCGCGTTCACGTACAACGTGTGCGAAGGGTTTTCTTTGTTTTCTTGTCCCAAAAGCTTTACCTATGATGCCTGGTGCACAGCTTGACGGTGGGACACTTCGTTCAAACAGAGGCTCGTTCAGTCTAATGGATGTTGCTCGTGCTGGAGCAGCAGAGCAAGAAGAAGAGGCAGACTTCTTTCCCTTAGTGGTGGAAGATTGTTTTGGGGCCATGGCGATTCTGAGTTCTCAAGAAAGAGACAAAAAAGAAGAGTTCTTGAAAAGCTAGAGATTTCTGAAGACAGATAAAAGTTTTCTCTCTCAAGGCCTTGGAGTATTTATAGAGTTCAGATAACTCTTCGAATTCCTAACCAAATTCGATATTTAATATTCGGTTATGATTTGGGGGCCACGTCATCCTATCATTTAAAAGAAGAAGACGGACGGTCAGTGGATCCAGAATTTACGCGCAGAGCAGATCTATGATTTTACGCTCAGGAGTGTTTTCGCTTAGAGGCTACAAATCTATGATTTTTACGCTCAGAGACTATAAGTCTACGATTTTACGCCCAGATGATTTTATGCTCGGTAGCTTTTACGCTCGAGAGGCTACAAACCTACGATTTTACGTTCAGAAGCTATAAATCTATGATTTCACGCTCAGAAGTTTTTACGCTCAGAGGCTACAAATCTATGATTTCACACTCAGAGACTATAAGTCTACGGTTTTATGCCCGGATGCTTTTATGCTCGGTACCTTTTACGTTCGAGAGGCTATAAACCTATGAATTTACGCTCAGAGGCTACAGATCTACGATTTCACGCTCAGAAGTTTTTTACGCTCGGTAGCTACAAATCTATGATTCTACGCTCAACAGCTACAGATGGCCAACCGCAAGGATTTATGCAGAAATGCTCCTTCTTGGCTACAAAATATTCCAAGTGCCCAGAATATACAGAGTTCAGTATCGAAGATAGCTCTTTTTCTTGGATCGATTGGAAGTTCATCCAAAATCCGGTCAGAATCTTCTACAAAAGTTCAAGTATGGCCTGTTTGACGGTCATTTCTCGCCCTTTCTTTCTTAAGGGATTTTTGGGAAACCATTCTTGAAGACGATGATCTGAACAAGAATTCTTCATATCAGAGAAGTGACAGTTCAGAATTCTATGCGACTCTTCGTTCAAAACAGCATGACAGTTTGGATTTTCAACTAATGCTAAGAAGCTTTCTACGCGTCTACAGTTTCGCGTAAAAGACGGAACGATATCAGATACTCTTTTAATAGAGTTGGCGTAAAGTTATTCAAGACGTGTTTGAAGCTACACATATTCAGACTTCCTCACAGCAAATATGGCAAATAATCATCAGATGCGTAAAAGAAGACAAATTTTATTAATCATGATTACATATGATGGAAATCCGGTTTATAAAGGATTTTTCATCTTCATGATTACATATGATAGAAATCCTTGTTCTGACAAGGGTTTCTCATTTTTATTTAAAGATCTCACCAAGAAACTGCTACGCCGGGTTATCATATTGGTGGAGATCTTTGTCTGCTTCTTCTACAGTAGTTAATCGGCTTCCGCGGCCGATTAACAAAAAAATGATTAATGGCGGGAGGATACAGAACTGGGCCTGTCTAAATTATTCAGAGCCCATCATCTATACGCCATGACAGATTGAGTTGGGATTCAGACCCAACTCAATACTGGAAGACAGGGTCAGATTGCCTACCCTCGTCCACCGTCCTGATGGGAGAAAATACAGCTTGCAAGTTGTGTGGCCAAATGAGACCCTTCCTCTCTCCTGGACGAATCGCCATATGAAATTGCTGATCATCCCAAGCAAAGGAAGCTATGATATCCTTCCATGATCCATCGTTGCAGAGGACATTTGCTCGAAGATGCCTCTTTTTACGGCTCCTTATGAACGGGAAGAACATGATCTTCTTCTTCTTCCTCAAGTCAGCATGACGGAACTCGGTAACCATTTCTGTGTGGTGAAGGAAGTGTGGGAAAAATAGGTTAACTCAGTCGCCTTTATATAGGCAGAGGAGATCACACCAAATCCCAATGAATTCCTGAATATTTGCCGAGAAATCAGCCTCGTGGAATGGGTCTAATTTGACCGTTTCATGCTTCATTCAAAGCGTTTCAAATTACGAGGAATTTGAAAGCTTTTAAGGGGGTCTTGTAGAAGCATGAAAAATACGCTGCAAGATTATACGCAATATGCATGAAGCCCGCGTAAAGCAGAATTTTAGTGCTGTGCAGCGTAAAGCATGACTTCAGAGCCATTGGCGTACAACAGAGCTTTAACGCTATTGCAGCATAAAATATAGCTCCAGAACAACCCGCGTAAAGCAGTATTTCAGACTGCTTCAGCGTAAAAAGGTTGCTACATCGCCACTCCGGCATAAAACCTATCTGATTTTAATGCAGCATGGAAGTGTACGAGGAACGCTTCGTATTCCTCGAATGAACCTGTCAGACAGTACAATGAACCTGACTCCTGACAAAGAGTACTGCACGACTATCCAGACGACGGCTGTAATGATGATTCGGCACAGAGCTCCAGGCTGTCGTTTAGTGACAAAGCTTTAATTTAAGTCGTCGTTTATGCATTCAAGGAATACTCTGCCTATTTTACATAGGTAGAGATGAGCTTTTACGCTCAGGATGAGACAAAGTTGACTGTCACGTCAAAAGCTGCTCTTCGTACAGAACTCGAGGCACGTCTCTGCAATTAATGCGCGAGATGGGGGCAGATCTCTGCATTAAATGCACGAGATTTGGTTCTACTTTCAATGACTGGATGAGCTATAATTAGGGCTAATATGTCCACATCACTATCCCTGCACATTACGCCATCAGGCTATTTTCAGCTATAGGAGTACGCCGTATGCTATCTCCTCGAAATACGCCAACTCAGGCTATATTTGCAAAGGTACGTGAACAGGCTATCTGGTCCAGAATACACTCAAGACCCCAGTCAATATCAAGTATGACAGCTATTTGGCTTCTACGCCAATATCATAGCTATTGGGCTTCTATGCCTATTGGGCTTCTATGCCTATTTTGGCTTCTACGCCAACATGACAGCTACTTGGCTTCTACGCCAATATCACAGCTATTGGGCTTCTACGTCTCTTTGGCTTCTACGCCAACTTGACAAACTATTTGGTTTCTACACCTATTTGGCTTCTACGCCATCAGAACCGCTATTTGGCTTTTACGCCAAGGAGACAGTTATTTGGCTTTTACGCCAATCATCTCTACGCGAGGGGCAGTTACCTACGTGGCTTGCATGCCATGATCTTCGCAGCAGTTATACGCATTACCTCTTAATGGGACACGCGTCACACGCTCATTCAGAAGATCATTTATACGTGGGTGGCAGTTATTATAACCGCCGCGTAAAAGATGCAGCTTTCTCCGTTGTTCGGTTTCTACGCCGACCGCGGTTAAATCCTATAAATGGAGACCTCCGTCCACGGAGGTCAAGGGTGGAAAAGGTGGAGAAAGGGTCGAAGACTTTGAGCTGGAGAACTAAAAGTCAGAAAATTGAGAGAAAAGAGTCTAGAGCATAGACAGAGAGTAGTGACGACTTTGGCATCAAGCGTCCAATCCCTCTTGCGATCTTTTGAGGCTTCTTCTTCTTCTACAGCACTTCTTCGTCATTGTGTGGTCCAAGGGACAAAGTGATCGACTGCAGATCAGACTCCTATAGCAATATTTACCCAGATTTAAATTTTTTACTTAACATCCTCGTATAGGGTTAATAGTACTTCTTGTTTGTAAACCTAAGAAAGGGTTTTGTATAAACCTATTTTTATTTCTTTCGTTTATTATCAAACAATATGTTCTTTTAATATCGAGCAACTAGAATTGTTTGGGAATATCAACAGAGGAAGCTGAATATTGATGGAGGAGGACGACACAAGTTATTGGATACTTTGGAGGAACTCTCATAGTTGCGGTCTCGTGGCCCTAAGTGTTTCCGCTTGGCACGACTGCGACTTTTATCCTCAGTTTGGCATGTACGACGACAAAAATGTTGTAGAACTATCCGGGTGGTTTCATATTATGGAATCACCCTATGTTATATGGGTTGAGTTTGAATTGGGAGGTTGAGATTAAAATGTGTAGACCCCACCACATTTTAGTGATTTCATAATATAAAACCACCTGAATGGTTTTATAGCATTGCCAATAGGATCAAATTTAAGATCGAGTGTATCAGGCCTCTAGTTTTCAATCAAAAGAGCTCGGTTACATCTAGTTACTGTGCGGACTAGACCTAATCCGAACTTTGATCCAATCAGACAGAGCCCAACCCTATCTTTTTCGGACTAGTTCGATCCAATTTTTCGGAATGTCCGATCTATCTTACAACTTGACACGAAATCGATCCAACCCAACCCAACCCAACCCTCAACTTTCCCTAGTAGATATAATAAGTTATTTTCTTCCATTAAATGATGTCTTAGATGACTTTAATGAGGTTGTAATGGTGGGTAGATAGGTGCCCTAATCAGTGGACTTTTCTCAACAGATCACATGTCATCTGAATAATGAAAGGATTCCCAACGCTTTAAGCCACAAAAGAAGGCAGGGTCTCTCATACAAGACCAACTACCACATGGGTTTTCTTTGTTTTTGTATATGCCTAATATGATGAACATTCCAATCCATGGCCTAATTGTTCATGGTAAGCACTTCCCACAACAGTATACAAAATCTATTCTTTGAAAAAATTGGCATGAAATAATAGAAAATAAATGTTGAATGATTGTGGGAATCTCACTCAATGAGATATCCACCTGTCAGGAAGGAGGAGAAAAAAAAACTATTTGAAAAATAAAAATTGCATATCAATTGTCAACGTTTTATTATTACAATTATATATATATATATATATATATATATATATATATATATATATATATATATATAGAATAAACGGGATGTGAGTAATAGTGTTCATATTTGTATATGAGTCATGTACATGTGGATCAATAAAAATAGAATGTACTAGTACACATGGGTGCACATGTGATGTGAAAGTCTATTTCTATTAATCCATATGTACATAACTCATATAGAAATATAAACACTATATATATATATATATTGTAAATCGTTTGTGAAGTAAATTATATCATGTTTGCATATAGATATCATATAGCCAAATAATAACTAATTTCTCGTGTGCAAAACACTAAATCATGTCTAAGCGGAACCCATTCTAATTGACTATAGAGATTTTAAAGTGTCATTTAGCCGAATAAGTAGCTACCCACCCTATTTTTGCCTCTAGTGTGCATTGCGAACAATTAGGAGGAAGGAGTCAACACAGGTGGAAGAAGGATCTGTAGTGACAAGAGGATAATAATTTATTTTTTATTTTATCAATGTATGCTATCATGGTATTAATTAGAGGGATTAGATACGTTCAAAATATCATTGTAAAAGAAAAAGTACCCAACAAAAATTTAGATTCTGAATTTGTATTTTTTTTTTTTTTAATTATACTCTCCCTTTTATGCATAGTAATAAAAGTTTATTATATAGACCATGGAGAGTATAACGATAAATTCTTTAGTTGGACAACATTCAGGGACCACACGCTAATTAGTTCAAACAAAAAAAAAATTGATATTTAAACCACTATCATTATGAATCCATTGCTTGCTCCCCAAACCCATCAACTAACTAACCAACCAAACCTTTCAAGAATAAAGAAAAAAGCGCTTTTGCCAACCCAAACCTCACAAGCAAGCACATAGGCAGACAACATACCATCATCATCACATGCCCGGAGATCCCTCTCCTCTCCTGTCTGTCTCTGTCTCTGTCCCGGTCTCCCATCCCAAATTTCTCCTCCCCAACAATGTCTTCCCAAAATGCCCCCAAATTCTTCTTCCTCCTCCTCCTCCTCGTCGTCGTCGGCTTCTCCGCCGCCGATCCGATGTCCGACCTCGCGAGCTCCATAACGAACGCCCCCTCGGACTGGAAGGCCGGGTCCGATCCGTGCAAGTGGACCGGCGTCGGGTGCACTTCGGGCCAGGTGACGTCCCTCAACCTGGCCTCCAAGTCCCTGTCCGGCTCCCTGCCGGACTCCTTCTCCTCCCTGACCTCCCTCCAGTCCGTCGCGCTCCAGAACAACGGCCTCACCGGGCCCCTGCCATCCATGGCGAAGATGAGCAGCTTACAGAAGCTCTTCCTCGGCGGGAACAGCTTCTCCTCCCTCCCCGCCGGCTTCTTCTCCGGCCTCTCCGCTCTCCAGGGCCTCTCCCTCGACGACAACCCCCTCTCCCCCTGGTCCCTCCCCGACGACCTCTCCCAATGCACCTCCCTCCGCGCCTTCTCCGCCTCCAACGCCTCCATCTCCGGCCCGCTGCCCGACTTCCTCGGGCAGCTCCCGGGCCTCCAGGACCTCCGGCTCAGCTACAACACCCTCACCGGGCCCCTGCCCTCCTCCTTCGCCGGCTCCCCCATCAAGAACCTCTGGCTCAACAACCAGCAGTCTGACGCCAGGCTCTCCGGCCGCATCGACGTCGTCGGCCAGATGGACCAGCTCTCCCTCCTCTGGCTCCAGAGCAACGCCTTCACGGGCCCCATCCCGGACCTCTCCAACCTCACCGCCCTCGCCTCCTTCAACGTCCGCGACAACTCCCTCACCGGCCCCGTCCCGCCCTCCCTGCTCCAATGCGCCTCCCTGCGGAATGCCTCGCTGGCTAACAACGACCTCCAGGGCCCCATGCCGGCGTTCGCGACCGGGGTCGAGGCCGACGTCGGCAGGGGGAACTCGTTCTGCGGCACGACGCCGGGGGAGCGGTGCGATCCCCGGGTGGACGCGCTGCTCGCGGTGGCCGGCGGGTTCGGGTACCCCGTCGCCCTCGCGCAGGCGTGGGGCGGGAACGAACCCTGCGCGGGGAAGTGGCCCGGGGTCACCTGCGACCCGCAGGGGAAGGACGTGGTCGTGCTGAACCTCGCCAGCCAGAAGCTCGTCGGGACGATAGCGCCGGACGTTGCCAACCTGACCGCGCTCCAGAAGCTGGTGCTAAGTAACAATAACCTCACGGGGACGATACCGGACTCGCTGGCGGGGATGAAGAGCTTGCAGCTGCTCGACGTGTCGAACAATGACCTGTCGGGGAAGGTCCCCAACTTTGATAAGTCTGTCACGGTGAAGCTGTCGGGGAACCCTTCGATAGGGAAGGATGTGAGTCCTGGAGATAGAGGCACTTCGGGTTCTCCTCCGTCTGGGAGCATTGGTAACTCTACGGGCTCGACTTTGGCTAGTGATGGTAACTCGAAGAATGCAACTGGGCTTATTGTTGGCATAGTTGTTGCGGTTATTGTTATAGTTGGCTGTTTGGCCGGCCTTGTTTACTACCTCAACCGCAAGAAGCACGAGCAGGAGTTCTGGAAGGTGCAAACGAAGACCCCTCCAAGTGAGCCGGACGTGGTCAAGATAGAAATCAATGACGTGAGCATGGGAGCACGGAGCGAGCTTTACAGCCAGGAGAGCAGCGACAATGTGAGTACCATCCCCATTGAGGAACTTCAAAGGGCTACGGGATATTTCAACGATGCCAATGTTATTGGAAGGGGTGGATTTGGTGTGGTTTATAAGGGGATGCTGAATGGGACACCCATTGCAGTCAAGAGGAACGAATCCCAAGTAATGGGTAGGACAGGGATGGCTGAGTTTGAAGCCGAGGTTCATGTTCTTCAGAAGACCCGTCACAGGCATTTGGTTTCTTTTCTGGGTTATTGTCGGGATAACTGTGAGAGGCTCTTGGTGTACGAATATATGCCGGAGGGGACTCTAGGAGAACACTTGTTTGATCGAGAGGGGGGCAAGTATTGTCCGCTCAATTGGAGGCAGCGGCTCGTTATTGCCTTGGATGTGGCACGAGGGATTGAGTACCTGCATAGCTTGGCGCAGGAGAGCTTCATACACAGGGACCTTAAGCCGTCAAATATACTCTTGGACAAGGATCTGAGAGCAAAGGTTTCCGATTTTGGCTTGGTCAAGCTAGTGGATAAGGAGAAGTCTGTAATGACACGCTTGGCTGGAACATTTGGCTATCTCGCACCTGAATATGCTCGTAAGTCTTTTAATTCTTGTCTTCCAAAAGATACATGCAAGACATATGCATCACATTCCTATTATTTTGGACTACACTGGTCAATGTTGTTTGTTCATAAAACAATCTCAAGATTTGCTAACAAATCAAATGCGGCTTTATAAATAATATACTCCTTATTAGCCTACAAATGTTCAAAGATGAAACAAGACTACTTATTACTTAAATAGGCACATATGGCATAGGGTATGCTGATTCGTTTTGATTTATCCTGCTTTAGAGATTCTTTTGGATATCGGGGCTTTTCAGGTCTCATAGAGCACTCACCTAGCAACATGCAGTCCCCCCTACAAGTTATACAAGGTTAGCTATACCAGATAATACCCTAGGAGCACCCGGCTAGGGGTGGCACGATTCCAATAAGGCTTCCTACTTAGACTGGTATTAAAAAGGCTGGATCAAGAAAAGAAAAAGAAGGGGGGGGGGGGGGGGGGGGGGGGGGGGTACTACGAGCCCTCTGCCCCACGCATCTAACCAGCTAGCGTGGTTCACCGGTTCCACCGACGTCACCCTTAGATAGAGTGATTCAGTCGGTACTGACCATCCATTACTTCGTGTGTTGTTTTAGGGGTCTTATTGTACATCGATTCACATGCAGAATAAAATAATATCATGTTAGGGAAGTTTACCTCTTATTTCATATTATACTGTCTTCTACTACTCTTAACTTCACTAGTAATACCATGGAAGCAAGCTGTTAGTTTGTGATTTTTTAAATAGTCTAGGTAACCTATCATAATCTTAGAGAGTAATCAAAGAGGATCTTATATCCATGGTTAAGTTCACAATATGATGTGATCCAAACTATATTAAGACTTATGAACTTGCAAGTTGCAACAATATTGGTTGCAATCTTTATTATAAGGAATTCCTTTAGGATCTTTACTATGGTGAAGAGATCCAGAAGGAAAATTTTGGCATGTTTTTCTTAGGTCACAAAGATTAAATCAGGGTCTTGTGGATTTGACTCGACCCTCAATTATTGTGTGGACAATTTTATGGATGTTGTACAAGTTTCTTTAATGATAGATAGGACTAAGATCTTACGTGACAACTAGCATCCTAAGTTTCATGTGAACGTGCCTTTGCCCCGTTAAGAGTTGATGCCTGGTGGACACCAGCTGGCACGACTTTGGTAAATCCTTAATGCACCTTCTTGACATAGACCTGATCCTAATAAACCATCCAGTTTTGACGGGGAATGGCTTGGATGATGATCATACTGATGTTTCAGTCCACTAGTATTCACTGGAAACATATTTCACTTTTTAGAAATTGTATTTTGGAGATTCCTGCTTGTTGCATTGTGTAAGTGTAGTAAGTTTCTGTTTTGTTTTGTTTCTTTTGTTCTTTATTCCATGGTATACAAAGAGTCTGGCCCCATAAAATTGCTTGATTGGAATGAAAACATTCTCTTTAAAGATCTGACAAAATAATAAGATATATTTCTCAGTTGCTTGATTGCTTGTATAAGATAGGATATAAGTACCTACATCAACAACTTACATAAATAATATACTACTCTTGTTATTTTATATGACAGTCTCATTATTTTCTAACAAACCAATGCAGCTTTACAAGTAATATACGTCTTGTTAGCCTAGAAGTGTTCAAGATGAAACAATACTACTTATTACTTACTTAGGCACATATGGCATAGGGTATGGTTGTTCCTTTTGATTTATCCTGATTTAGAGATTCTTTTTTATTCGGGGGAGGGGAGCGTAGAGCACTCACCTAACCACGTTCAGTTCCCCCTACACCTTGACTTGGTTAGCTATACCTGATAAAATACCCTAGGAGCCCAACTAGGGTTAGCACGATTCCGATAAGGTCTCCTACTTAGACTGGTATGACTTGACCATTTAACCCATCTCTGTGTGTGTGTGTGTGTTTTGTTTTTGGGGTATAGTTTGTAGGATTTTTTCTTTGTGAAGTGTTAGTGAGGATAATAGTTCAATTTAGTTCACTGTAAGTAAAGTTGATTCATATGCAGACCAAAATAGAATCATTGGAGAAGTTGACTTCCTATGCCATATTATGTGCTCATCTACTTAACTAGTCATTCCGTAACAGTGTGAAACTGTTAATGTGCCATTTTCGTAAAATAGTCTATGTAACCTATCATAATCTTAAGGGTAATCAGATAGGATCTTATGATCCATGATTCAGTTAACAATCTGAAATGATATATAGCCTATATTAAACTTGTGAACTTGCAGCATTATGTGTATCTTTATTGCGATAATGTCCTTAAGGATCTTTATTGTGAAGATAATACTGATGTTTTGTCCACTGCTATCCACTGGAAACTGATTTCTATTTTCAAAAGTGTCATTTGGAGATATCTGCTTGTTGCATTGTGGAAGTGGAATAAGTTTTTGTTTTGTTTCTTTTGCTCTTTCTTCTATGGTATACACAGAGTCTGGCCCCATGAACTTGTTTGATTGGAATGAAAACATTTTCTTTTAAGATCTGATAAAATACGAAGATAAATTGCTCAGAGTTGCTTGATTGCTTGTATAATATAGGACATAGGTACTGACAACAACAACTTTGTCATGGATCCCATTCCATTTCATTTTTTTTTTTTTGTAATTTATCCTTCTTCCTATCTTAAAGTAGACTTGTTTCAGTTTTCTCAAAAATAAAAATAAAATAAAAATAGTAGACTTGTTTCAGTTGTTAGCGCTGTTTGTTATCTTTAGGTTCTTTGTATATAGTATATACGCTATGTATCCCATAAACTTCTCATGGAAGTTCAGGTTTGCCATCTTTTTGTAACTTAACTATTTCTCATCTTCAGATTGACTTATTTTAATCATCAGCTTTAGCTGCTGTTAGGTTTTTGATGAGAATCCATAAAACGTTGTCATGGCCAGCTTTACACATGTTCTGTCATTAGTGTACTGAAAATGCTTTCTACAGTTACCAGGTTAGGTACCATCAAGTAGTTCGTGTCCTCATTTAAAATGAAAGCATCTTTTACTACTTGTAAAGGACCAGTTTAATATGATAGGTATCCTTCTTGGTCCTAACTCCAAACATGAGGATTTAGGAAGCACTGGCACTCTAAAAATGTGGGTCGTGTTATGGCGGAAACGTATTGGACAACCTGGACACTCCAAAATACACTAGGACACACCAAAATAGGTGCCATGCCCGTGTCATTTCCGTGTTGTGTTGTATCTGTGTCCATGAGGATAAAGCATCCTACATTGTTTATCTTTTGAAATATTTGTTGTTTATCCGATTCATAGGGAAACAGGAGTAATGTAGAGAAGAAACAAGAAAGACAGAAAATGACACCAAGAAATGAAGGTTTCATCTTATCATATTCCAAAGAGTACACCTGCTTATTTATTGGCTTTACAACTCACACCTCAAGGACTAGAATTCCAGTATTGCCCCTAGGATGGGAACCCAAAATTTACCAGTTAACAGTATCTGATCGTAGTTTTCAGGAGTCGAGGTCCAGAATTCCAGCCCTCAATGACCGGAATTCTGTTGGCAGTCTTCTGCATCATATTAGATCCTTTCGAGCTATCTTAGTGAAAAATATATTGAAGTTGCCTTTATCCAAAGAATTTCCATTTCCACTGATTAATTGCATATAATTTGTAGTGATATACCAATTAAGTGTGGAATCATCTTTTGTGGTAACGATTCAAGCATGTTTCAGAATATGGTCATCCCTTTATGTAGTATTCTCCTTGTACATGCTATTAGAATAAAATACTTGAGTTACTCATGAGGTGTGTGATTTGATGTAGAAGGCATCCTTCATTGCCTTTTGAGTTTGGCTGCAGTAATATGATGGATTGTGCACCCAATTGTTAGTTTATACCTGCCAAGTAGGCCCTTAGGTTTGAGACTGTTATGGTGTTATTCTCAGTGTAAGGATTTACTGTAATATGTTTTAGTTTGTTTCATTTAGAGGTTTATTATCTGTATAATATCGTACAGACAAATATAATTGCTTTCTGTTAACTAAACAAGAATCACATCTCTGATCTCTTTCATTTTTTTATGGTCATTTTACTATCTGTGTATTTCATATTTTATATTACATAGATACGAAAACCCTTTTTCTACTCCACAATTGTGCGCACAGAGTATACAAAACTTGATTTTTTTTTTTTTTTTAATTATGTTTTATATAAGTTGACTGAAGTAATCCTGGGGTACCTGATGTTTTTACAGCCCCGTTACAATCCGTTTTGACTAAATCCTACAGTGATACTATTTTGACTATAGTTCTGGGTTAGTTTGGCTACATTGCTTTAAATTGTCCTAGGAAACTTGGGTATTTCTTGGTTTAATGTTTTTGAATCTTCGGTGTTCGTGTGCTATGAACAAGTGAATTTTAATAAATGAACAAGATCCTCTCTCTCTCTCTCTCTCTCTCTCTCTATATATATATATATATATATATATATATATATATATATATAAAAGAAAGAAAGAAAGAAAAGATAGATAGATAGATTAGAAAAGTGTCCTTAGATTTCAATAAGTGCCATCCAGATGCGTTTGAGTTGGGATGAAACGTTTATCCTTATCAGGAAAATCAGGTACAAGTTTACTATAGTTTGACAGTACATATTGTTGCAACAATCATTGTCCAAGTTGTCAGGTGAATGGCTACTGCGCTTGGAGAGGGGTCCTGTGTTGGAGGGTGGGGTGACAAGGGGTGGTCTGCCCACATACTGTGGGAGGGAAGAGAGAAGGGGACATACTATAGTTGCCATTCTTGTAGAACGATGTAGGAAACATGATACAGAGCAAATAGGAATGTGAAAAATGATATCGATTGTAATGTATATTTTTTTTTAAGAGAAGCTTATGGATTTATGGACGATTGCAAGGGAAACGATATGAATCAAATATGAAAAGCAAATAATCAAAACAGACTCAGGGTGGAAACTAAATGGAAATTTAGTTTTAGCAACCTATAAGATGGAATCTATTTCTAGTATTTGGTATGAGAATCATTGACTGTGAGGTAGGTCCCACCAATTTTATGTCAAGTTTGGGAGATGAATAAAAATGAGAGAATCTATAAAACAAGGTTCATGCCTCATGTCACTTCTGTCCTCTTGTGAGCAATGGCCCAAGACTCGCCTCAGTGGAGGAATGAGATTTGGTAATAACTAGACTAGTAGTTGGGGAACAATATCAGGACAACCAGCTACCTGGGCACTTGAAAAAGCAATAAAAGTCTGGATGGAGGAATCTGAAAACCAAAGTCATGAGTACCAACAAAATGCTGAAGAACGCGTTGATCTACTGAGAGCTATGTGCATAGTCATTCTGAAGCAATCCCCTGGTTTTAATGGAACATGTCCTAGTAGCAGGAGGCACAGGCTATAGTGGTTCACATGCTGCTCTTACTTTCCTTAAGGACTCAATACTGAGTACCATTGTAAATAATCTTTCTAGGGGAAACATGGGTGCTATTAGGATTCTCCAGGAGCTATTTCTGGGACCTGGAAGGCTCCAATTTATTTATGTTGATTTAGGAGACTCAAAAGCTGTTAGCGTTGTGCATTTTGTAGCTGTTGCTTATGTGGGGGAGTACACTTGGGCCTCTTAGTCTTAGGTATTTTCACAATATCACTACAAAGTCATGGATAAGCTCCTGTAAAAAAAAGAAATGAAATGGCCTATGTGTATCACTTTCGGAAGACGACACAAATATGCTATAAACTTGGCCTCAATTTGAATAGGACTGAGAGGTACCATATCACTTTCGGAAAACACAGAAATATGCTATAAACTTGGCTTCAATTTGAATAGGACATCGAGGCACTGAGAGAATGGTTGGTTATTTAGGTAATGTAGGACTATAATGGATGTTCCTACCAAGTTTACAAAGTTTATGTACATCTCTAAAGCTGTCTTGAAGGTCCTAATATATCTTAACATGGACCACTGAGGATAAATACTTGAGTTATACGATAGCCATGCAACCACCAAAATTTTGTTACTGAGGAGTCGCACCCTTTAAGAGGGGTCTCACAAGCATGGATATGCATAACCTATTGCTAGACATCCGAAGCTTGCGTATCTATCTATATTGCACGGACACAAATACAACATGGCATGGCGACATGGGAACAATATTAATATGGTCTCTGGTACGTGTCTGACACAAACATGATCCTGACAAGCCCCAATATTGGACATCTTCGCTTCTTAGGTATCTAAAACACAACTATAACTATCATAATCTTTCCCATTATAACTGATATCACTCAGAGAGACACTAGTACGATAAGTGGAGACTATGTTGCCTAGTATATTTAACCTACTTTAGATTTTATTGACATTTAAATTAACATATAAATAGTGGTGTAATTTCATTACATGTTAGGCCTAACTTTCTCGTGACAAATTATAAAATTATCAGTCAAATTATTGTTGTGTTGTTCATTCTTGAATCAGAGTTATTGTGTGAGTACGTCTATCAGTGACAAAACCTATGTTTAATATTGAGCATATATTGTTGGTCTTCTTGCAGTTACTGGCAAGGTGTCAACTAAAGTTGATGTTTATGCGTATGGTGTGATCTTGATGGAGCTAATTACTGGAAGGAAAGCTCTCGACGAGTCTGTTCCTGATGAAGATAGCCATCTGGTCATGGCCTTCCGGCGATACATCATCAACAAGGACAAATTCCTGAACTATGTGGATCCTTCCCTTGACCTCGATGCTGAAGCACACGAGAACATTGTCCAAGTGTCGGAGCTTGCACGTCACTGCACCGCTCGTGAGCCTAATCAGAGGCCTAGCATGGGCCACGCCGTCCAAGTCCTCAGCCCCTTAGTAGACCAGTGGGTACCAAGCAAAAGCAACTTTGAGGAGGAGGACGACAAAAACATGAGCCTCACCCGTACGCTTGCGAAATGGCAGTCGGATGATGATACTTTCTCGACATCCTTCACCCATAACGGAAGTACGTCCACTTTCATGTCGTAGTTGCATGGTGACCACTCTCGCAGATGCTCTCTCCCAGTGTAAAGGAGATAGGGGGGGAAGATGAAGAAGAAATTCTTGATGTCTCGTGGATTCGACATAGTGAAGGCAACATGCTTAGACCATGCCTTTGTGATTGAACACCTTCAATAATTTTGACACATTTTGTTGTGGTCGCCATGAGTATGTACTCTGTTGATCACAAAAGAGTTTTGGCTTCCCTATCATTGATTTATTCATTGCCGAGGTTGATCACCAAAAGTGAAGAAGATGTATCACTTTAATAGCATGTTGTACTCTCCATGTTAGCTTGGTTTGTAAATTAGACAGGTTTTCTTTGACTGTTATTACTATTTATGTTTTGTTGCTTTCCCTTTGTTCTAACTCAATTTTAACTGTCGATTATTATGGAACCAAATTTTCGTTGAACACGGCATTTTATAGGTCGGGTTCAGTCCTGACAAGTACACCTAGAAAGCTACACGTTATTGTCTGGATCATGTATTCTTCAATCGAACAAAAATAGCCAAAACTGGATAAACTGGTATTCTAAAAACCCAAAATTGATATTCAAAAAATTCAAAACCGAACCGAATAATATATTTATATTATTTAATGGATCCCGAAATTGTAATCGCGGTTAAATTATATTAAAATATATATAATTTTAGGCTAAATTATAACTTGATACCTTTAACTATCCCAAAATTTTAACTTAATAACCTCAATTTTGATATGTACTAACTTAATAACCTCAACTTTGATAGGTACTAACTTAATATTCTATTTCAACTAATATTTTTAACTTGGTACCCTCCGTCACTCACCGTTAAATTTTTCGTTAAAAAAAAAAAAGAAAAAAAAAGAGCAAAAATGCCCTCCACCTTTTCTCCCAAACACCCTCCCTCCACCACCACCCCCCCCTGCTGCGGCACACCACCCCTCCCTCCCGTTGGCTGCGCCCCCACCACTCCCCTCCACCCTTGCAGCTCCATCCCCGTTGCATGTTGTCGCGCTCGCACGGTACGTCGCGGCTGCCACTGTTGCTCGACGCGCTGCCGCTGCGCCTCTGCAGCCGTTGCTGCTCCGAAGTCGTCGCTGCTCCTCTGCCGGTGTTGTCGCTGCTCCGCTGCCGGTGTTGTCGCTGCTCCGCGTGCTAATGAGAGTGTCACGTCCCAGTACCAGAATACAGAGACGGATATGAACAGCTAGTCCGTACAAGATACTATATGTCGTACGACGATCACGGCTATAACTAGACAAGGGACAAGGCCAGTCATTAATGACCGTCCTTGTCCTTGGCTAAGTCATTAATGACCTTCGTTGTCCTTGGCTACTAGTACCAAGACTCCCTCCCATTTAATTGTTGTCAGTATAGGAGTGGAACCCACACTCACACCTCTCCTCCCTTTTTCTTACTATTGTGACCACTAGACCATCCCCTCGTTGATCTTCGCTTAAATATTTAATTGCTTCAAACAGGGAGACGTTTATTGGGTTTGTATTCGTGCATAGAATGAGTGTTACCACTAGACCAACCGGCAGTAATTTTCTAATAAAATAAGAATTCAAGTAAGGTGCGTAGAATGAGTGAAATCTTCAATGGAAACTCCTTGCTAAATTTGACTAGTATGTAGACTTATCAGAAAATATCGTAGAAGTCATAAACTCCTAGGAGATCAACAATCTCAATAAGAACCTTGATTTGGCGGTTCTTACTTGGGAGCTCGTTTTTTCGATGACGGAAGCTCATTTTTCCGACGACAATAGCACATTTTTCCGACGACATGAGCGCTTATCATAATATGACCATAATTTTAAAAGAGTACATGAATTTTGGAAAGAAAGCTAGAAAAAATATTTAATACACGTTTATTAAAGTTCCAAGAAACTAAAAATTAGTTACCTTGACATCATAAAAAATCAACATGCGTATGATCTCTCTGTAACTTTGTACTGAACTTTATAAATTCTAATAAATATTAAGATATTTATAAATTTTGATAAAAAAATTAATAAACATAAAAAAAATTATTAGCGCACGCACCCATCACGCTCCCAACTTTAGACTCTTCTAAGTAATCACATTCCCCCGCTCCCGCTTCTAGTTTCTAATGAAAATATTCACAATAACAACAACAACAACAACAACAACAAAGCCTTTATCGACTATTCGAATTTTTTCTTCCATTCATCTCTGTTTGATTCCTTCTTTAAAACTTCAATCTATACTCATTCCAGGCCTTACCTTTAGTCGTAGTGGTTTCTTTAACTACTATCTTATTACTCCTCCTTAGCAGAGCATCTATTAGTATGCTCTACCTAAGACAATTTTCTCTCGTCTTGTCTTCAAGTACTGCCACCTCTAACTTCCAAAGAATACTCTTAACTTCCCAACATTGCACTAATTTTTTATCCTATCTTTTAATGTATTGCTTCTCATCCATCTTACCATTCTCATTTCTGGTACACTATTTTGTTGGACATGTTTTTTAATTGTCCAACCGTATGTTCCATAAAGCATGGCTTGTCTGAGCGCTCTATTAAAATTTTTTTTTTTTTTTTCTACTTCAAAGATATCTTCCGATAAGAACATATTCGATTATTGAAATTAATTTGGCCTTATTTTATCTGGCAATCAACATAGATATCTTACCCATTATCAACAGGTCTAGAAGGTTGAGACTTGAGACATTACTGCCTTGTTAGAATGTTGAGTTCCATGCCATGTACATTTGCTCAACGCAGATCTTGGGTTGATCTCGTTGAGTAGTGTTGGATGAAGCTGGCTTCTTGTGAACTGGAAGCAGCATGAAGGTGTCTAGCATGATGATGGTAGAGGTGACGAGGACATCGCATCACACGTACGATATTTTCGACGCGTGTACAGGTACAGGAGACGTCTCGGACATAATCCAACGTTACTCATGGAGTTTTGAGTTGACATTTTAATATTAAATTTATTTTAAGTCCCATATTACTTGTGGGAAGTTTGTTATTTTATTTTGCATCTTTAGTCCCACATTGGGTTAGTATTTTCTCTTTTATATGTCTATATATAGTCTAGAAAAATAATCAATGAAATATTGTCAGAGAGAAAAAAAACACTTGCGATCTATTTTTCTTGAGGTTAGAATGTGAAATCTAATCTCTCCTCCCTTCCTCCCTGGACGTCCATCGAGTGTCCTCGACCTCCTCTCCATAATCTCGCTGTCAAGCCGTCCGCCACCCGATCAAGGCGGTACCAGCAGCTCCCCGCTATCCTGCCTCCCGTCCCGGTCGTCTGCCTTCCTCCGTTGGTACAGTAGGTCGTCCGTCGCCAGGCCGCCAACGGTTTACCTTCGGTTGCGGATCAGTCAAGCAACCTGCTCCTTCCTATCTAAAAGATCCAGATGTATCGTTCCAACTTTTCTAATATTTGCGAAAATTATCACTACTAGGATAACCTCTTTAATATTTTCAACCATTCATGGCAGTCATTATTTTTTTGATTGTGAGGAGTGAATTTGTTTGACAAATGACTTTATATTTGCTAAAAAGAAGTGAATATTAAATTAGGAATTAAAATTAGAGTACAATTTATTATATTAATTTTTTGATGAACAATGAATAAAAGATTTGCAAACATGATTGTGCTTCTGCATTAAAAAAGCCACTGAGATCCCGACATTGAATTTTAAATTGCTTCTGCTTAATTAGTCGTTCTTTATAACATATTATCGATTCTTGTTTATTCTGCTAATTTCGATAACCTGTACAACATAAAAACATATGTTAGAATTAATCAAAACATGTATTACATCAAGAGGACTATCAACTTAATATTGGAGGTGGAAGCCCTTCATGTAGCGATCAAAGGAAAGCTGGATTCTGGAGGTTGCATTGAAAGAGGATGATCTTTTTGTCTATGAAGAATGCTTGGTCATCATGGTTCTTTGAGACAATGCTTAGTGTTATTTACAAAATGAAATTCAATGCTGTAAATGCAATTGTTCTATTTTTCTCATCATAACCATAGTTTGTTGAATCGACCGATACGGCCGATACCGATATGGTTTGGCATGTTCCGATCCAATATCGATTGATATTCGATATTGACTTATATCGACATTGGAAATCTCTTTTCCGATCAATTTGGCAACAAAAAAGACCAATCATCAATGATGTAAAACATAATAAGATTATAAAAGTATGTAAAAGAAGAAAACTAATCTATCGCATGTAAATCAATCGGCAAGGGTCACTATTATTTCATTCAATTTCAAAACTACTATGAAACAACACTAAAAATACTTAAAATTATACCTAAATATATAAAAATATATTTTCTAAAATATTAATAATTTATTAATAATTATTTGATTTCATATACCAAAAAAAATTGGATACTAAGATCCAAAAATGTCGATACTCTCGATACCGTCGATACCGATACTGTGAACCTTGCTCATGACAAGCGGTATCTGACTCCCTGTTTACTGAACAAGTCGAAAGTCCTCTTGATTACATGTAATATTAGTAACTCAGTTAATTCAAATTTTGCAGGACTAAGAGTAGTGGCATTGCATGAGCTGCATTTGACTTGTACAGGAATGTATTTGAGATGGAGAGTCATTGGATGATGTATCTGATGGTAGCCATATGATACTTATTTTGGACCATGAATTTGTTGGTGAAATCCAAGGCAGTAACACTAATAATATATGCAGCTCAGCTGTAATTTGCTACTGGGTTATTATGTTAAGGATCTGACTTGATATATCTAAGTATATGCCGAAAATTAGCAGGATTCAGTTAATCAACATTATTATTGCATGAAAACCTTGATACCAGGTTTGCCTACATGATAACTTCAGATCTTAGCAGCAAATACGGAAAATTTCAGTCAGAGCACAAAAGTTTAGTATATTTATAAAAAAAAGCATAAAAGTTTCAAATTTTACTATAAAAGCATTAAAACGTCCTTTGTAAGGGCATGCTTTTCCGTTAACTCCGTTAACGGCCTGAATCAGAAAAAAAAAAAGAAGAAGAAGGTAAAACGTCCTTACAAATGACGTTTTATATTTTTAATTTATTTTAATTTCTTTTTCTCCTCTCTCTTCTCTCCTCTCTCCTCTCTCTCCTGTCCGCCCGCTCCCCTCTCTCTCCTCCTCTCTTTCCCGCTCCCCTCCTCTCCTCTCTCCCTCTCTCTCTCTCTCTCACACACTCCCCTCTCTCACCCGTTACTCTCCCCTCCTCTCTCTCTCTTCTCTCTCTCTCTCTCCTATCTTCATAAAATATATATATATTTTTTATTTATATATATATTCTCTCTTCTCTCTGCAAAGTAATATATATATATATATATATATATATATATATATATATATATATATATATATTCTGATTTTTTACGTCACTCTCTCTCTCTCTTCACACATTTACTCTCTCTCTCTCTTTTATCACTCTCATTTCTCTCTCTTCCTAGTAAAGTAGACAGAGCTACGTGTAAAATAGGTAACGTTATTATGCTAGGTTCCTAGTAAAGTAGATAGAACTACGTGTAAAATAGGTAACGTTATTATGCTAGGGAAGTAGATAGCAGTAGTAGGAGTAGGAAAATAGCTAACGTTTATATTCAAACAGTTAGATTTACTTTCTATATATATATGCCTCAACTTATGAGTTATATGTCATCCACTCTCTCTTATCATATTTATCTTAAATCGAAGTCAGAAGAAATTTTTATCCCGCTACCATTTTCGTCTCAGTTTTTTTCTGATAAACTTCTGTAAGTCTTAATTTAGACGAAAGTTTTTACTATGGATCAAAATTTAGTAATAATTTGCTACCATGGAGGTATACTAGATGGATTATCTTACCATGGAGGTAATACTCATCTTATAACCACTTATAAAAATATTACTTTAGCTAGCTTGCGTAGTACAATTTTAGATTATTTTTGCATAAGTTATGAATTTACAATAAGGTGGTTTTATGAAGATGCATTGATAATAGTAGATTGTGAAGAAACATAGAATTTTATTGTTCAAAGTAATTTAGTTTCAGCTTGTATTAAAATTTACATCATCCCATCACAAGTAAATATCGACACAACTATCATATCAACTAGTGAACATTTTAATGATAACCAAGATTTTAATGTTGGTCCTAGTTGTATAAATCACACTGAGAGTAACTCTGATACAGAAAATAATGATGTTGACGATGAAAACAGTGATGATTTGGTTGAAAATTTAGATTACTATTTAGATGATACTGATGCTAATGTACATGGTTGCATTCCCGAATTATTTGTTGGCAGACATTTTGATTCTCCTAAGGATTTTAGTAATTTTATTAGCGACCTAGCAATTACATATAAATTTAGTTGTTCATCTCAACATAACAATCATCAAAGAATTGTGTATACTTGTGATTCTCCAAATTTAGTTGATTCTCCTTAACATAGCAAATTACTTAGAGAACATCGGATACATATTACATATTCGTTGATATTAACGGCAGTTACGTTGATGCGTACGGTAGTCTTGAGAAATATTATTTTACAATTATGGAAACAAATTTCGGTAGCAATGTTTTTTAAAAACTGTAGAAAATAATATATTTCAAAGAATATTTATTTGTTTCAAGGCTTGTATGGATGGTTTCTTAAGTGGTTGTTTACCTGTTATTAGTATTGATGCTACTTTTCTTACATCTAGATTCCAAGGTAATTTATTTGTTGCTTGTGCCCACGATCCAAACTATCAACTATATCCTATCGCTTATTGTGTTGCTGAGAATAAAAATACTGAGTCGTGGACATGGTTTTTAAACTGTTTGAAAATGTCTTTCGAAACTTATTTTGAACGTTGGGATAGTATTTCATTTATATCTGATAAACAGAAAGGATTAATTCGTGGAATGCGAACAGTTTTTTCAAACTCTTTCCACTTTTTTTGTATTCAACATTTTAAACAAAATTTAAAAAATATGTGTCCTCGTACACCGACATATCTACAATGGTTAGACAAACTTGCCCGATCTTATAATGAGGTTGATGCCAATGGTTGGTTGGATAAAATAAAATCTGCAGATGTAAATATTTTCGATTGGATTGTAGGGTCAAGCGATAAAAATCGTAATTTTTCTCACTGGATAACAGCTTATACACCGTGCCCACGATTAGATATTAACACTTCGAACATTGCTGAATGTTTTAACAATTGGATAAAAAGTTTGTGTGACAAACCTATATCAACATTGCTTGATGGTATTAGAGCAAAAATAATAACACTTCACGACAAGCATCGAACAAATGCTGAAAAGATGGAAACAGAGTTTTGTCCAAGGATGATGAACACTATAGCACGTATTAGACGGGAGTCACACCATTTTCAATTATTGCGTTTTAATAATAATAAATTTGAAATATGGGATCATGAAACAAGTAGATGTTATGTGGTTTAACTAGACCGTAAATGTTGTACATGTGGTCGGTGGCAACATACTCTATTACCATGTGAACATGCTTGTTTTACATGTCATTCTTCTAACGTACCAGTTGAAAGTTTTTATCCTGTTGAATTTTCTGTTGCAACACTTAGAGTTGTATACATGCCATGTATGGAACCGATTCCAGTCCCCTATAATCCTCAAAGTGAACCTATAAGAGGTCAAATTGGAGTACCACTTCTTGGACGTAGAGCTGGCAAACCGAAGAAGAATCGTATAATGACAAGAGAACCGTCGACAAGAGATCTTCGTTGCAGTAATTGTGGCGGGCTGGGACACAACAAAAGGAGTTGTAGAAACCAACCGAGGCAATGAATATCATTATTGTATCTTTTTTGAGTAATTATGATTTTGATCTAACGTTGTTGCAATGTTGTAATTGAAGTTGCTGAACTTTCGAATAAAATAAATATCATATTACTGAAATTGTAAGACCAACAAAATATTGTCATACATTTATTTATGGATACCAACAAAATTACTAGCCCCCTCTGTCATCCCTTCTATAATTTCTACGATCCACTCGCCTAAGACCTAACCTATCTCTCCTTTCCTCTGTACCCTCCGGTGGTGGCAAATATAAATTTAATAAACATAAAAAAAATTTATTAGCGCACGCACCCATCACGCTCCCAATTTTAGACTCTTCTAAGTAATCGCATTCCCCCGCTCCCGCTTCTAGTTTCTAATGAAAATATTCACAACAACAACAACAACAACAAAGCCTTTATCGACTATTCGAATTTTTTCTTCCATTCATCTCTGTTTGATTCCTTCTTTAAAACTTCAATCTATACTCATTTTAGGCCTTACCTTTAGTCGTAGTGGTTTCTTTAACTACTATCTTAGTACTCCTCCTTAGCAGAGCATCTATTAGTATGCTCTACCTAAGACAATTTTATCTCGTCTTGTCTTCAAGTACTGCCACCTCTAACTTCCAAAGAATACTCTTAACTTCCCAACATTACACTAATTTTTTTATCCTATTGCTTCTCATCTATCTTACCATTCTCATTTCTAGTACACTATTTTGTTGGACATGTTTCTTAATTGTCCAACCGTATGTTCCATAAAGCATGTCTTGTCTGAGCGCTCTATTAAATATATATTTTTTCAACTTCAAAGGTATCTTCCGATAAGAACATATTCGATTATTGAAATTAATTTGACCTTATTTTATCTGGCAATCAACATAAATATCTTACCCATTATCAACAGGTCTAGAAGGTTGAGACATTACTGCCTTGTTACTTGTTAGAATGTTGAGTTCCATCGTTGACACCTTGAATATGTTTTATTCCTCTTTTATGGCTCTTGTTTTTCTTTAGCAAATGTTAGGTCTGTTTCCATGGAATCCCTAAGGCAAATATCTGTTGATGAATTCTTGTTCTTGGGTTAAATTTGGAAAACTAGTGAGCTAGGATCTGATGTCAGGTTATGTTCTTGAGTTTTTTTCTTTCTTTTTCTGGTTACAATGGTGAGTACTTTTACTATTAGTACTCAACACATGTTCTTGGACTCAGGAAATCAATGTTGCATTGACAGAGATGAAACGATGCAGACACGGAATTGATTTTGGTGTATCCTAGTATGTTCTGGGTTGTCTATGTCTTGTCCAATATGCATATGACATGATATGGTGCAATTCTCAGTGTCTGTGCTTCGTCAACAAGTAGACTTATTGAACAAATTTGTTGGTGATATCCAAGGCAGTAACACTAATAATATGTGCAGCTCAACTGTAATTTGCTATGTTAAGGATCTGACTTGATATATCTAAGTATATGCCGAAAATTAGCAGGATTCAGTTAATCAAACATTATTATTGCATGAAAAACTTGATACCAGGTTTGCCTACATGATAACTTCAGATCTTAGCAGCAAAAGAGACATGAAAGCTCTATTTACCTACATTTTAAGTTTAAGTACACTTATGTTATATCGACACGTAGCGTAGGGACACAACGATAAAGGTGACACTGATTGTGTATTTTAATTGTCTGTGTTTGTGGTCGACGCTTCATAGTGTCTGCTAATAAATTGTGAGGCAAAGTTTCCTCTTATTAACTAGCCTACTCAGCAACAACAAAAGTGGCATTCATTATATTTGGTCGTCTTGTTGTCATTGGTTCTCGTTTGATTTGCGGAAAGAAAAAAAAAAAATAAATCTAATTAATTACTTTTTTTTTGTGTTGTATGGAAAGGTTAGAAAAATTGGGAGAAAAAGTGAATAACTGGAGTAGAAAAATGAATCCATGGAATGAGTGAAAGAATTTTTTTTTTTTTTTTTTGGAATTAATTTTAATTTTTGTTCACTTTTTTTTTTGACATTCAAATACAAAAATGAATAAAAAAAATTTCAAGGTCCTAATTTTGCGGAGGAGCGAAATAATATGTATTGGTCGGTCAAAATGGTTGGTTGAGAGAAGGACTCCTATGGTATTATGGTTGGAGATTCAGGGTGCGCGTCCACAAAAATTTAAGAAAAAGTTTGTACTTTGCTCTTAGGACTTCGTCATTCAAGACAGAAGGAAGAAAGAGGTCTGATCGAGGAGTCGTCGACTTCGCTCACGGAAATTGCTACGGGTTGGTGAGTGATTTCAATTGTAATCTCTTTCTTTTCTTCTTGAGTGTGGTGAGGGGGTTGAATCTATTAGGGCAAATGGTTCAATATTGATTTTGTCAATCTTGTAATTTCACCTGAGTTATAAAGTTAAAATTTGTCCAAGTGACGTAGTCACCGTCATATACTTGTCTTTATAAGTGCTTGGTGTTTGTTGACAGGGGTTGGTTATCTCAGGTGGGTTGGCCTAAAGTTTTCGCTGCGGACACTCTCAAACACGGTGTCGGAACGCTTGTAGGACGTGTCCGATTCCTAACAAATGGTATCAGAGCCCAAGGTTACTGGACTGGTATGGACGACTAAATTTTGTTCAAGACAGATGATGCTGAATGTTCATGCATATAATCGGATTATACGGACTCTTCTCAAGATGGAGTAGGAGCATCCTCTATAAGGTGGTCTGAAGGCGGATCAGACCTAAAATTAGAGGCAACTATACGAATTGACTTCCAATGTGTGTTTGGCGGACCCAAAGTGGAACAAGACGTTGTGGTTGGCTGGCACACAATGATGGTGTGGATGAACATGTTGGCTTGGTTCTGTGGTCGAACGGATCGAGATAACAATATATTGGATCTTCTAGGTGTTCGGCTGACAAAAATGAGCAAAATGTAGCCGGGGTGTGCTAAGGTTATTCGGCTTGTAGAAACGAGCTAAGAAAGAGATTATCGGATTGTACCTCGTTTACGGTTGAGTGTTCAAAGTGGGTGACAATGGAGTTGATAATTTAGTCCCACATCGGATAGAAAGTAGGATTATAAGGTGTAGATAATTAAAATTGGTTCAGATTTTACATAAAAAAAAAAAATTAAGACATATAGATCCAATTCAATATCATATCTTATGAGTCAATTCTGATTCGAATCACCACCAATTTTTCAACAATTATAGAGTGAAGCAAGAAACTACCTACGCCTTTAGGTTCTCGGCCTTAAATGAGTTAATTGAGTATGGTTGTCAATTTGATCACCATCACCTTTTGAATTTTGTCCTACTCTTTTTGTCGACATGCAATGATCTCGGTAGCGTGCTAAATAGCTATCACGGTCACGCAAGGTAATGTTACTGTCATATTAAGATTACACTAATCTTAAAACAAGTGAAAAAAAAAAAATTCAAAAATATTATTCTATCAAACAAAAAAATTGAGTAATATTATCTTTCTTGATATATCATAACAACTGATATGAAAAATTATAATATTTAAATTTTGTAAATGGCTCACAAAAATTCTCCTTTTCCTACACAATAAAATTTCTTTCAGTGTTGGAGTTGGTCTATAAGGTATGATATTGGACTAGATCCATATATCTTAAAAGAAAATTTTCATGCAAAATTTGAACCAATCATAATTATCTACAGTTCATGATCTCACTTCCTACTCGATGTCTGACTATATTATCAACTTCATTGTCACCATCTTTGAGCACTCAACATAAAATGAGATACAATCCAATGATCCCCATCTTAGTTCGTTTTCGCTAGCTGAGCAACCAAGCACTCCCAGCTACCTTTGCTCGTTCCTTCCAGCCGAGTACTCTGAAAATTCAACATATTGTCATCTCGATCCTTTCGAACACAAAATCAAACTTACCCATTCATCCGCACCATCATTATGTGCCAACCACAATATCTTGCTCCACCTTGGACGTATCGAACCCACCTTTGAAGCTAATTCGTGTAGTTACCTCTAACATTAGATCTGATCCTCCTTCAGACAATCTTATAGAAGATGCTCATACTTCACCTTGAGAAGTGAGTCCATATAATCCTACTTCACCTTGAGAAGAGAGTCCATATAATCCGATAATGTGCATGAACATTTAGCACAATCTAATCCGATTATGTGCATGAACATTCAACACAATTTGTCTCGAACCAATTAGAGCCGTCCAAACCATCCTTATAACATTGGGCTATAATACCACTTGTTGAAAATACGATGTAACCCGAACCGAAGTTGGCCTATGAGGTGCGATATTAGACTGGACCCATAAGTCTTAAAAGAGGATTCCCATGTAAGGTCTGAAACAATCTCGATTATCTACATCTCATGTTTTTACTTCCTATTCGATTTGGAATTAAATTATCAACTCCAATGTCACCATCTTTGAGATCTCAACCAAAAAATGAGATACAATCCAACACCCATAGCTAAGAATTATGGTATGTAAATAACAATGGTTGGTCAATCTGGTTGAACACATTAACGATAATATTGTTGTTGGAGCTACAGTTGATTTCGGTGTCCGAAAATGCACTATTGAATGGGATAATGCTTTGGGGGACGCCAAAGATAGTGTGGGTGCCATAAGTTACATGCCACTCGAAGAAGAGTTAAGGGTCCTCGGCTTGTAGAGCGGAGAGGCCGAGGAGCACGATGAGGACAAACAATGCAGCGGCCGAGAGTAGAGTTTGTTGGGGTCCAGTCTGGATTTGGTAAATTTTGAAGTCCAAATATGGTCAAAGATTTGATTTGATATAATTTAGAAATCTACATTAAATGTAAGATTTGATTAGATTTCAAATTTGTATCAAATATTTAATCTGCCATATTTGGACGTCCATAATTGGTGTTGGACTATTTTAGGTGTAATAGGATTATTATTTTAGGGTTTCCTATTTAGGAAATCCTATTATGACCTAAAATAGATTTCTCATCCTATAAATAGGGAGGAGGGTGGAGGCACAAAGAATAAGCACAAGTTGGAGATTCAGGGTGCTCGTCCATAGAAAATCTAAGAGAAAGCCCGTGCTTTGCTCTTAGGACTTTGCAATCCAAGAAAGAAGGAAGAAAGAGATCTAATCGAGGTGTCGTCAAACTTCGGTTAGGGAGATTGCTACGGGTTGGTGAGTGATTTCAATTGTAATATTCTATTTTTCTTCTTGAGTGTGGTGAGGGGGTTGAACCTATTAGGACAAAGGGTTTCAACATTAGTTTTTGCAATCTTGCAATTTCATTTGAGTTATAAAGGTTGAGATTTTTCCAGGTGACGTAGTCATCGCCATATACTTGTCTTCATCTGTGCTTGGTGTTCATAGATTGGTTGGTTATCTTAGGTGGATTGGCTAAACGCTTTCGCGACGCACCTAACACGTGGTATCAGAGTGCACGTATTTTCAACATGTGGTATCAGAGCCAGGTTCTTCTCGAAAGCGAAGGTGCAACTATGTCTAAGTAACAGATGAACACTCGTATAATCACCCTCATAGGGAAAAATTGGACGATTTGGAAGCCAAGGATGGAGGATCTACTCTGGTATAAGGACTTGCATGGTCCGTTGGAGGGCGATAGCGCAAAGTCGACGGACAAAGGTGTTAATGACTGGAAACGACAGGATCAGAAGGCTGTTGGATTCATCTGCCAATGGCTGGATGACTCTGTGTTTCACCACGTGTCCATGGAGAATTATGTAAAAGCATTGTGGGAGAAGCTGCATTCGTTGTACGAAAGGAAGACGGCTGACAACAAGGCATTTCTGATTCGCCAACTCGTCAACTCGAAATACACGGAGGGTGCACCGGTGGCACAACATCTGAATGAGGTTCAGGGCATCATCAATCAGCTGTCTGCGATGAAGATGGTGATTGAGGATGAGCTTCAGGCCCTTCTGCTTTTGAGTTCTCTGCCAGAAAGCTGGGAGACGTTGGTGGTGTCGGTGAGCAACTTCGTTCCTGATGGAGTTGTCACGATGGAGGTAGTTAAAAGCAGCTTATTGAACGTGCAAGGATCAAGAGTTCGTATGGACCGACGAGTGTCAAGCCGCTTTCGAGGAGTTGAAGAAGCGACTGACCACAGCACCAGTATTGACTATTCCATCAGGATCATGAGGCTATGTGATTTACAGTGACGCATCAGGGAAATGCTTGGAATGTGTGTTGATGCAACATGGTAAGGTGGTTGCATATACATCTAGACAGTTACTAGTGCATGAAAAAAATTATCCAACTCATGACTTGGAGCTTGCAGTCGTTGTTTTTGCTCTAAAGCTATGGAGACATTACTTATGTGGGGAACGAGTGGAGATCTATACAGACCACAAAAGCCTCAAGTATGTCTTCACGTAGAAGGAGTTAAATATGAGGCAACGTCAGTGGCTTGAGTTGATGAAGAATTTTGAGATAGAGCTACATTATCACCCAGACAAGGCTAACGTAGTAGTAGACGCGTTAAGCCGAAAACCAACAGCTTACTTTGACGACGCAGAGGGAATTATTGGAGGACTTGCAAGAGATTGGCATAGAAGTGATATTACTCGTAGCTGATGGGATATTAGCCAATTTATAAGTACAGTCTTCACTAGTAGAGAGAATCAAGGCATCTTTGCCTACAGACGCCAGATTCAGGAGATTAAAAGAAAGGACAGAGGCCGAAGAGCAGACAGGATTGTGCATTCATGATGATAAAATATTACAATAAAGTGATCGTCTATATGTTCCCAATGGAGAGATTCAACAGGAGATGATGGTAGAAGATCATAGTTCGATATATTCTATTCATCCTGGAGGCACCAAGATGTATCGTGACTTACGACAGCACTTTTGGTGGCATGTGATGAAAAGAGAGATAGCTCGCTTTGTAGCTAAATGTTTAGTATGTCAGCAGGTAAAAGCGGAGCATCAGAGAAAACATGGCTACTGCGACCACTTTCGATTCCTGAGTGAAAGTGGGAGCACATCACTATGGACTTCGTCACGGGTTTTCCAAAGATTCCAAGTGGAAGAGATGCAGTATGGGTAATAGTGAATTGACTCACCAAGTCAGCCTATTTTTTGCCTTTTAGAGTTGGCCAGTCTACAGAAGCTTTAGCTGACTTATATATGAGGCAGATTGTAAGATTGTACGACATACCGGTCAACATTGTGTATTCGCGTTTTACATCTCACTTTTGGAGAAGCATGCAAGAGAGTCTTGGGACTCGTCTGAAGTTCAGTACATCTTATCACCCGCAGACAGATGTGCAGTCCGAACATACTATTCAAACACTGGAGGATATGTTGAGGGCTTGTATGTTAGACTTTGGAGGATCATGGGAGGAATACCTATATCTTGTGGAGTTTTCTTACAACAATAGCTATCAAGCGAGCATCCAGATGGCTCTGTTTGAAGCATTGTATGAAAGAAAGTGTAGGTCTCCCGTGTGTTGGAGTGACATGGGAGAACGACAAATTTTGGGACCAGAGTTGGTAGTCAACACCGTTGAGACAGTGAAGAAGATACAAGGGCACTTGCGAGCAGCGCAAGACAGGCAGAAGCAGTGGGCAGACCTTCATCGTCGTCCCTTGGAGTTCAAAGAGGGCGACCATGTCTTCTTGAGGATATCACCTACTAGAGGCACTATTCGATTCAGAGGGTGTGGCAAGTTGAGCCCAAGGTATATTGGACCATTTGACATGCTAGAGAGAGTGGGAGAAGTGGCGTATCGACTTGCGCTACCACCTTCACTTGAGGGAGTACATAATGTAATCCACATGTCGCAGCTTAGGCGATATGTGGCAGATAACAGTCATGTTCTCGACCACTCTGAGATCACCATTGGGCCGAGTGTCACGACCCGCACCCGAAAATTCGGGCACGAGTGCGTGGGTACGTCCAGCCTACGCCGCAGAGTCGGCGGTAGTACGCTGTCTAGGTCAAATCCACACTTAACTAAACTAGCTCATTCACAAAAACATAGGCAAGATAATAATGGAAAACAAATGCTTAAGATTTCAAATGAAATAAATGCGACAACATAATCAAATGTTTAATACAGAATTCAGAATTAAAATCGGGGACAAACCCGATTACTAAGATAAAAGAGCATGAAATAAAAATAGCTACTGCTAACTACTCTGCAGCAGGGGTCTCCTGGGTGGGATCTGGCTCCTCATAAGTGTCATTTGTTCCCTCATAGGGACCATAATATATAGGGGCAAGGTCCTCATCATCGCCTAAATCAACGGATCCAGTCAGGAAAGGAGCAAAGTACACAATGCACAACAAGATTAAACTAAATATTTATGACAATTAAATTGAGTATCATATTGAGAAAATTGCATAAAAGAACATCAATATCTCAGAGTTAATACTATAAACAGAAAAATGAGAAAGCAGGAATAAATGAGACAGGAAATGAAACTACTACAGTCAGCAAGAACTATAACAGGATCCAGAAACTATCTGTGTGAACTTGTGTTTGTTTTAGAATACATAGTTGGCATGTAGGGGTTTATAAGGCTAATTCGGCCGTCATAAACGGCTATTAAACAGGGATAATCGAGATCCGGCTGAGGGTACAGTCGCGTACCAACAGCTATTAAACACGACAAGGGGAAGGGTAAACTACATGCCTTCTAGTATTCTCCCACCCGACATGAAAAACAAGACATGAACTCCAATATTCAAGACATGAGATCCAGTATTCTAGAACTACGTATAATCATCAAGGGTACTAGTAGAGCAGGGAATTAATTATCACAATATAAAGATTTAACTTGAAGTGCAGGTACTTGCCTGTTGTTTGGATCCAGTTAATTGTACTTCGGGGAAATATTTTAGAGATGAGTCCAAAAGCTGAAATAGACATTACCATCATGCTCAGAAGATGTCAAATAGCTAGAAATATCTATCCTTGGGTCCAATTTGGAGACAAGGGCAAAAACGGCAGTTTCGGGTCAAAACGGGGTCCGCCGGTGGGCCCGCTTTGCACCGAAAAACGTGTCCGGGTCAACGGTCTCCAAATTCACCAAACTTAGTGTCAACAGGTCAGGAACGCTGATACGAACCCAACGGAACTTCCAGAATTGGATTCCGATGAGCCGATCACAAAATCGAGTGGGGCTTGTGGGGCCCACGACATGCGATTTCGTCAACGTTCTCAGAATCGAACCAAACTTGACCCACAGGACCAGCGTATCGCTACGAGTCTGATGGCGCAAGTTTCGTCTCGATCCGACGAGTGTACAAGAAGTTAGGGCAAATTGCAGAAAAGTCGGATACGGGACGATGTCCGCGGATACGCGTTAATTTCGGTGTGCACGCACACCCGAATCAGCTTCCGCGAATTCTCACACGTCCGTATCGACGGTGCGCACGTATCTGTGAAGACCGCACGCGACCAAGTCATCCCATTTGGCGGGACGTACTCAGTTCCGGGGTGGAACAGGGTCTGGTTTTTCCTGTTTTTGGATCGCGGTGTGCGATCACCACAGGACGCGATGCCCCGAGCGGTTTGTCCGAACACCGAGAGGGTCATACAGGCTTCGCAACGCAATTTACGGAATTAAAATCTGAGCTACGGGCAAGAAACTACACGCACCTGAACAGGGTCCAAAAACCCAAAATTTACTGTGTCCGTGTCGTGTCCGACACGCCGACACAGGGAAGGATTAGGGCTAGGGTTAGGTCTGGACGGCGGGGGCCGGCCGGAGACGTGCCGGAGGCGGCCGGGGATTGTTCGCCGGGGCGAGGCGGAGGTGAGCGGAGTCGAGGGCGGCGCCGGAAGCGGCTGCCGGTGAGGGCTCGGCTCGAGGGGAAGGGGGCAGCTGCTGCTGCTGGAGTCGGGCGCCGGAGACGGGTGTTGGAGGAGAGGGCCGGGGGCGAGGCGATGGACGGCGGCGCTAGGTGGTGGTCGGAGGAGGAATGAAGAGGAGGAGGCTGCCGGCGTTAGGGTTCCGGTCGAGGGGATTTTGGGTTGGGGAAAAGAGGGAGGCGGAGGGATTTATAGGGGAGGGAGAGGGCGAGGCTGGCCGGAGAAGGCGGGGGTCGTGGCGACTGGGCCGGGAGAGGCGGAGCGGCCAGGCGACGTGGCCGAAGCTCCGCCGGAAAATGCGCGGGGACGGGAAAGATGGGGGAACCGGTCGCCCGGGTCGGGAGGCTAGCGGGTCCGGGCAGACCCGCCCGACCCGCAGGGAATGGCCGGGCTGGGCGGCTGTTGGGCTCGGCCCACTGGGCCTGGCCGGCCCAAAAAAAAAAAAAAATAATAATAATAATAATAATAATAATAATAATAATAATAATAAACAGTTAATTAATTAATTAATTAGTAAAATAGTTTTTAGGCATTTAAAAATAGGTCTGAGGCCCAAAAAATTCCAGAAAAATTACCCTAAGTCCAGTTTTTTATTTTACACCCAAAAATATCATTTCCATGATATTTTAATATTATTTATTAACCATTAAAATTATTTAATAATTAAAACCTTGATTTTAATTACAGAAAATTCTCAGAAAATTCCAGAAAATTGAGAAAATCCAAGTTTTAATAATTTTAAAAATTCAGGGGGTTACAATCTACCCAACTTATAAAAATTTCATCCTCGAAATTTAAGAATAACAATGGCACAAAAAAAGAAAGGCCGAAAATTAAATATACCTCAGGGTTCAAAAAGGTAAGGGTAGCGCTCTCTAATCTCGTCTTCTCGCTCCCAGGTGGATTCGCTGGGAGAATGGTGCTTCCAAGCTACGCGAACCAGGGAAATAACCTGGTTCCGTAGAACTTTCTCTGATCGATCCAGTATCTCCACGGGTTGCTCTTGGTAAGTCAAACTTGGGCCTACTTCGAGCTCTGAGTGATCCAAAATATGGCTGGGATCTGACACATATTTTCTCAGCTGCGACACGTGGAAAACGTTATGGACTCCATCCAGAGAGGGTGGCAATGCCAGTCGGTATGCCACTTCTCCGATTTTCTCCTGAATGCCAAAAGGTCCAATAAATCTTGGGCTGAGTTTTCCACTCCTTCCGAACCTAATGGTGCCACGTGTCGGGAAAATCTTCAAGAATACCAGTTCTCCAACCTTAAAATAGAGTCATAATCAAGTCTTAGTTGCATAATCATAATGTTTAAATTGACTTGAATTTCATAAATTTAATTATCTCAAATTCCAAGGGCCTTCGGTGGCTATTTGCCCAATGTCGTTGCCTGTCTTGAGCCACTCGAAGTCTGTCCCTTATTTGTTTTAACTTCTCAGTTGAATCGATCACCATCTCTGGTCCCAGTAGGGCTCTTTCTCCAACGTCATCCCATGATAGCGGGGTACGACATCTTCGGCCATACAGAGCTTCAAATGGAGTCATCTCAATACTTGCTTGGTAACTGTTATTATAAGAGAACTCCACAAGATGTAGATAGTCTTCCCAGGATCCTCCAAAATCCAGAACACATGTACGAAGCATATCTTCAAGTGTCTGGATTGTACGTTCTGATTGTCCATCAGTTTGGGGATGATAAGCTGTGCTGAATTTGAGTTGAGTCCCCAAGCTGGCTTGTAAGCTCTTCCAGAAGTGAGAGGTGAATCTTGAATCTCGGTCGGAGACAATACTTACTGGAACCCCATGCAATTTGACAATATGTCTGATATATAACTCTGCCAACTTTTCTGTAGATAGCCCTACTTTGAAGGGTAGAAAATGTGCAAATTTGGTCAGTCTATCTACTATCATCCAGATTGCATCCTTACCACTAGGTGTCCTTGGAAGCCCAGAAACAAAATCCATTGTAATATGTTCCCACTTCCACTCCGGAATGGGTAGTGGTTGAAGCAATCCCCCAGGTCTTTGTCTTTCTGCCTTGACCTGTTGGCACACTAAACAACGAGATACGAACCTGGCTACTTCTCTTTTCATGCCATGCCACCAAACATGCGTCCTCGGGTCCTTGTACATCTTGTTGGCTCCTGGATGTATAGAGTATTGCGATCTGTGCGCCTCTTGCATAATTTCTTCTCTTATATCTCCTTGAGGTACACATAATCTATCTCCATGCCTCAGTGATCCATCTTCATGAATTTTGAAATCCTCCACCAATCCAGCTTGCACTTGACCTTGAAGGCTTCGCAGGCCTTCGTCTTGAAACTGAGTCTCCTTGATCTTATCTATTAAGGTGGACTGAATCTGCAAGTTCATTATTTGGCCTTCTTTTCCTGGGATAATTACCTCAATACCCAAACTTTCCAAGTCCTCGAGCAAGTGTCGGTCCATAGTCAAGTACATCGCCATAGGATATCTGCTTAGAGCATCAGCAACTACATTGGCCTTCCCAGGATGATATTGAAGGGTGATATCAAAGTCTTTCATTAGTTCCAGCCACCTTCTTTGCCTCATGTTTAGCTCTTTCTGAGTGAAGATATATTTTAGACTTTTATGGTCCGTAAATATTTCCACCTTTTCTCCATAAAGATAATGCTTCCATAGCTTAAGAGCAAAGATGACAGCTGCCAATTCTAAACTATGAGTTGGATAGTTCTTTTCATGAGGTCGAAGCTGTCTAGAGGCATATGGTATTACTTTCTTGTTCTGCTCCAATACACAACCTAGACCTTTTCCAGAAGCATCACTATAAATAGCGAAACCTCCGGTTCCAGAAGGTAAGGTCAGAATAGGGGCAGTAGTCAGCCTTTTCTTCAATTCTTCAAAAGCATGCTGACATTCATCAGTCCAGGTGAACTCTTCATCCTTCCTTGTTAATTTTTTCATGGGTTCCGCAATCCTAGCAAAGTCCTTCACAAACTTCCGATAGTAGCCAGCTAGTCCCAGGAAGCTTCTAATCTCTGCTACAGAGTCTGGAGTGGGCCATGATTCAACTGCCGCTATCTTCTTGGGATCTACTGCTATTTCATCTCCAGTCACAATATGTCCCAAGAATTCTACTTTGTCTAGGAAGAATGCACATTTAGATAATTTTCCATAAAGTTTTTCCTTCCTCAAAGTCTCCAATGCTAGCCTCAAATGTTCTTCATGTTCTTCGGGGGTCTTGGAGTAGATCAAAATATCATCAATAAAGACCACTACAAATTTGTCTAGGTATGGTTGGAAGACTCTGTTCATTAAGTTCATAAAAACTGCTGGAGCATTCGTCAACCCGAACGGCATTACTAAGAATTCGTAGTGTCCGTTCCGGGTATTGAAAGCAGTTTTAGGGATGTCTTCCTTCCTTACCCTTACTTGGTGGTAACCAGACCTCAAGTCAATCTTTGAAAATACCCGAGCTCCACTTAATTGATCAAATAAGTCATCTATCCTGGGTAGGGGATACTTATTCTTAATTGTTAAGGCATTCAAGGCCCTATAGTCAATACACATTCGGGATGTTCCGTCCTTCTCGGGCACAAATAATACTGGAGCTCCCCAGGATGAGACACTAGACCTAATGAAGCATTTGTCTTCTAACTCTTTTATTTGCTCATTTAGTTCTATTATCTCCTTCTTGTTGATTCTGTAGGGATTTTGAGATACTGGCACTGCTCCCGGCACTAAGTCAATAGAGAATTCAACTTCTCGGTCTGGGGGTAATCCTGGGAGATCCTCAGGGAAGACATCAAGATATTCAGAGATGATAGGCAATTCTTCTGTTACTAGGGCTCCACAAATTTTGTTACTACCCATTTCTCTAGAACCTCTAGCAAATTCAAATTCTGGCTTGTCAGGGGGCCTGAAGATTACACTACCTCTGTGACAGTCTATAGTGGCATGATGTTGACTCAACCAATCCATACCCAGTATAATATCAAAATTGGGAACTGGCATTACGAGTAGCCTAGCATATAGTTCTCTTCCACATAATGTAATAGGGCAATTGTTACATGCATCACTAACCGGGATAATTCCTCCACCGGTAATGATCTTATAACAATTCCTAAGGGGTTCAGTGATTAAGCTATGCTTCATAAGGAAATTTACTGACATGAATGAATGTGAAGCTCCAGAATCAAATAAAGTAATGGCTGGTATTGAATTTATAAGCACGGAACCTGTGATCACGTCTGCTGTGGCTTCAGCTTCTTCCAGAGTCATTGCAAAAGCACGGCCTTGCTGAGGTGCACCCCTCTGTTGCTGCTGTTGGTGCTGAGCAAAGCGTTATTGTTGAGTTGGAAGCGGGGGTCCCCTCTGCTGTGCTGTTGGGGGCCTGGCCTGGACTGGAGCCTTTGGTGCAGCTGGGCGTCCTTGAGCAGCAGGACAGTCCCTCATTTGATGCGCTGCTGAGCCGCAGTAGAGGCAGGCACCTAGCCTCTTCCTGCAGACTTGCCAAGTGTGACCTGGTTTTTGGCAAAAGTTACAAGCAGCAGCTTGTTGGTTCTGTCCTTGAGCCTGGTGTTGGGATGCTGGAGCTCGAGGGAGAGGACGCTGAGTTTGCTGCGGGGCCCTCTGCTGTTGTTGTTGTTGAAATGGGCGTTTGTTGGGTCCCGTATTTTCGGTATCTCTCTCTCGCTTTAGTTTATGCCCCATGTCTCTCTCAACGCCTTGTGCCACGCTCAAGATTTCCTTATAGGTGCGAGCTCGGCTGGTGGTGACAGCAAGGCGAATATCCGGAGACAGCCCCTTCTTGAATCTACGGGCTCTGTCCTCCGGGGTACGAACCATGTACTCCGCAAAGTGGCTCAACCTGCTAAATTCAGCAGTGTACTCATCAACAGATAGGTTACCTTGTTCCAGTCTCTCGAATTGGCTTTCGAGAGCTTCTCGAGCCACTTCGGGGTAGAATTTCTCCTTGAATAGCCTCTTGAAGTCCTCCCAGGTGAGGTCAGGAGCAGATAGTTGGGGTTCATCTCTGAACCAGGTTCGAGCTATGTCGAACAGTTGTAGGCTTGCGGACTCCACTTTGAGATCATCAGGAACCCGAGCAGTCTTCAGGAGTCTCTCGACATTCTCTATCCACTCATCGGCATAGAGAATGCCCTCAGTTCCGTAGAATTCCAGGGGTCTAAGGTTCTTGAAGTCTTTGGCACTCCCTGGCCTCTTGAGTGGCGACTCCTGGGACCTAAGAGCTTCTGAGAGACTGGTCCGCAGAAGTGCAGTCTGTTCTTTCTGGGATTCTACGAGTCCCTGGAACACTCCGAGTAGCTGTGCCCCATCTAGAGTAACTGCTGGAGTAGACGGAGGGGGCGGGAGTGCAATAGTTTCGGGCACATTCTGCTCAGCTGGTTCTGATGTGCCTCCTCCTGTGTTCCTTGTCTGGACCATTCTGAAAGATTAAGGGATAGGAAGATCAGAATAGATTACTTGGAAATCAAGGGAGATAGAAAAATTGAGCAGAAATGATATCAAGAATTGAAATAAGGACCCTATACTGTGAATGAGCTTTTCCTAGAATCCTCAATCTTATTCCGTACCCTGTCCTAGGGTATTACCCTATTTAAGGATACAGACCTGCATGGGCCACCATAAAAATGTGTCACGACCCGCACCCGGAAATTCGGGCACGACTGCGTGGGTACATCCAGCCTACGCCGCAGAGTCGGCGGTAGTACGCTGTCTAGGTCAAATCCATACTTAACTAAACTAGCTCATTCACAAAAACATAGGCAAGATAATAATGGGAAACAAATGCTTAAGATTTCAAATGAAATAAATGCGACAACAGAATCAAATATTTAATACAGAATTCAGAATTGAAATCGGGGACAAACCCGATTACTAAGATAAAAGAGCATGAAATAAAAATAGCTACTGCTAACTACTCTGCAGCAGGGGTCTCCTGGGTGGGATCTGGCTCCTCATAAGTGTCATTTGTTCCCTCATAGGGACCATAATATGTAGGGGCAAGGTCCTCATCATCGCCTAAATCAACGGATCCAGTCAGGAAAGGAGCAAAGTACACAATGCACAACAAGATTAAACTAAATATTTATGACAATTAAATTGAGTATCATATTGAGAAAATTGCATAAAAGAATATCAATATCTCAGAGTTAATACTATAAATAGGAAAATGAGAAAGCAGTAATAAATGAGACAGGAAATAAAACTACTACAGTCAGCAAGAACTATAACAGGATCCAGAAACTATCTGTGTGAACTTGTGTTTGTTTTAGAATACATAGTTGGCATGTAGGGGTTTATAAGGCTAATCCGGCCATCATAAACGGCTATTAAACAGGGATAATCGAGATCCGGCTGAGGGTACAGTCGCGTACCAACAGCTATTAAACACGACAAGGGGAAGGATAAACTACATGCCTTCTAGTATTCTCCCACCCGACATGAAAAACAAGAAATGAACTCCAATATTCAAGACATAAGATCCAGTATTCTAGAACTACGTGTAATCATCAAGGGTACTAGTAGAGCAGGGAATTAATTATCATAATATAAAGATTTAACTTGAAGTGCAGGTACTTGCCTGTTGTTTGGATCCAGTTAATTGTACTTCGGGGAAATATTCCAGAGATGAGTCCAAAAGCTGAAATAGACATTACCATCACGCTCAGAAGATGTCAACTAGCTAAAAATGTCTGTCCTTGGGTCCAATTTGGAGACAAGGGCAAAAACGGCAGTTTCGGGTCAAAACAGGGTCCGCCGGTGGGCCCGCTTTGCACCGAAAAACGTGTCCGGGTCAACGGTCTCCAAATTCACCAAACTTAGTGTCAACAGGTCAGGAACACTGATACGAACCCAACGGAACTTCCAGAATTGGATTCCGATGAGCCGATCACAAAATCGCCCGTCGAACGGGGCCTGTGGGGCCCACGACACGCGATTTCGTCAACGTTCTCAGAATCGAACCAAACTTGACCCACAGGACCAGCGTATCGCTACGAGTCCGATGGCACAAGTTTTGTCTCGATCCGACGAGTGTACAAAAATTTAGGGCGAATTGTAGAAAAGTCGGATACGAGGCGATGTCCGCGGATACGCGTTGATTTCGGTGTGCACGCACACCCGAATCAGCTTCCGCGAATTCTCACATGGCCGTATCGACGGTGCGCACATATCTGTGAAGACCGCATGCGACCAAGTCATCCCGTTTGGCGGGGCGTACTCAGTTCCGGGGTGGAACAGGGTCTAGTTTTTTCTATTTTTGGATCGCGGTGTGCGATCACCACAGGACGCGATGCCCCGAGCGGTTTATCCGGGCACCGAGAGGGTGATACAGGCTTCACAACGCAATTTACGGAATTGAAATCCGAGCTACGGGCAAGAAACTACACGCACCTGAACATGGTCCAAAAACCCAAAATTTACTGTGTCCGTGTCGTGTCCGACACGCCGACACAGGGAAGGATTAGGGCTAGGGTTAGGTCTGGACGGCGGGGGCCGGCCGGAGACGTGCCGGAGGCGGCCGGGGATTGTTCGTCGGGGCGAGCGGAGGTGAGCGGAGTCGAGGGCGGCGCCGAAAGCGGCTGCCGGCGAGGGCTCGGCTCGAGGGGAAGGGGGCAGCTGCTGCTGCTGGAGTCGGGCGCCGGAGACGGATGTTGGAGGAGAGGGCCGGGGGCGAGGCGATGGACGGCGGCGCTAGGTGGTGGTTGGAGGAGGAATGAAGAGGAGGGGGCTGCCGGGGTTAGGGTTCCGGTCGAGGGGATTTTGGGTTGGGAAAAGAGGGAGGCGGAGGGATTTATAGGGGAGGGAGAGGGCGAGGCTGGCCGGAGAAGGCGGGGGTCGTGGCGACCGGGCCGGGAGAGGCGGAGCAGCCAGGCGACGTGGCCGGAGCTCCGCCGGAAAACGTGCGGGGACGGGGAAGATGGGGGAACCGGTCGCCCGGGTCGGGCGGCTAGCGGGTCCGGGCAGACCCGCCCGACCCGCAGGGAATGGCCGGGCTGGGCGGCTGTTGGGCTCGGCCCACTGGGCCGGGCCGGCCCAAAAATAATAATAATAATAATAATAATAATAATAATAATAATAATAAACAGTTAATTAATTAGTAAAATAGTTTTTAGGCATTTAAAAATAGGTCTGAGGCCCAAAAAATTCCAAAAAAATTACCCTAAGTCCAGTTTTTCATTTTACACCCAAAAATATAATTTTCATGATATTTTAATATTATTTATTAACCATTAAAATTATTTAATAATTAAAACCTTGATTTTAATTACAGAAAATTCTCAAAAAATTCCAGAAAATTGCGAAAAATCCAAGTTTTAATAATTTTCAAAATTCATGGGGTTACACCGAGCCTGTCATATCAAGAGCAACCCGTGGGGATCCTTGATCGTCGAGAGAAAGTGTTGAGGAACCAGTCTATTTTCTTGGTCCGCGTAGCATGGAAGCATGGCGCACCAGGAGAATCCACTTAGGAGTGCGAGGACGACATGCGCAAACGTTTTCTGTATCTATTCGTAGACCAAGGTATGAATTTACTTTGTTCAATTCTACCTTATATCATCCTTGATTTCTATCGTGGCTTAGTTTTAATTTCGAGGACGAAATTTTTATAAGTTCGGTAAAATATAAAACCCCTAATTTTTAAAACAGATTATTAATTATTTAATTAATCATTTAATTGAATTGCATTATTTTGTAGTATATTAGAAAATATAAATTTATTAGATTTAATTATTAGGTAAATATGCATCTAGAAAATTATTGAGCAAACTATTATTTTACCTTATTTTATTTTATGTAGGAGACCTTGTGGACGGATGAAAGATTATTTGCATGTACTAATATAATTTTCTAGAATTATATATATATATATATATATATATATATATATATATATATATATATATATATATATATATATATAAAAGAATGGAAAAAAGAGAAAAGAAAAGAAAGAAAAGGAAAATAAATAAATAATAATCTAAACCCTAACCCTTAACTAATCCCTTAAACCCTTGGCTAAGCTATCCCCCCACCTAAATTCCTAAGCCTAAGGCCAGCACCCCCACGAGCAGCAGCAAGCCCAACCCAGCAGACCCGCGCGGATAGCCCCCCTTCTGTTCTTCCTCTCTCTCTCTCTCTCTCTCTCTCTCTCTCTCTATATATATATATATATATATATATATATATATATATATAACTCCATCTTAAACCTAACCCTAAACCCCTACCCATCACCTCTGACCCTGAGCCGTCGCCTACCACCTTACCACCGCCGCCGATGACCGGAGCAGCCGCCCGCAGCCGCGACCGGCGCCTGCGCGAGAACAAGCGCGAGCACCGTAGAAATCACTCTAAGGAACCCTTGTTCACGCGTAGATCCCCGCTCCATCTTATGACCAAATTCGACCCTGTCTTCACCGGTATGTTCATGAACTATCCCTCTTCCAACTCTGTGTATTAGTTTTATTCGAATAACGCTAAACCCTAGGTGAAAATCGAGACCAAGTTGTAGAAAAACCATAACTTTAACTTCAGAAAAATTGTTGCGATGACTCATATTTAAGGACCAATATCTCCCACCACAGAGATCCAAACTTAAATTTTCTTTTTGATATGTGAAGACTATGTAACCGAGATTATTTTTTGTTAATTAGATTATTTTATTTGGTGTTATGTGCAGAACTAAACTGGGTTAAAAATCATAAAAAACTTATTTTTGGAACTTCAAAAATTGCGATACGGAACGCGCCCCACCAAACGGGACCGCCCCGTCGCGTACCAAGTGCACCGAAAGACGCACATGGTATGCCATAACATGTGGACTTTTGCAAAAACTGATTTGGACGCGTGTGCGCGTCAGAATCAACCCGTATCCGCAAAAAGTCCCCGTATCGCGACTTTTGCAAAATACCGCATCATTTAAGATATGCTCGTCAGAATGTGATAAAACTTGCGCCATTGGATTCGTGGTATCACGCTGGTCCTGTGACCCAAATTTTACGCAATTCTGAGATAGTTGACCAAGCCGCCTATTTGCGGGCCCCACGGTTAACTTTTTGGGCAAATTTGTGTTCGGCTCATCGGAATCCAAAATTGGATATACCGTTGAGTTCGTACTGGCGTTTAGAATTTGTTTGACCTATAATTTATCTCATTTAGAGATCTTTACCCCTGTCACGCTTTTCAGTGCAAAGTGGGCCCCCTCCTTTGACCCAAAATTATCGTTTTGCCCCTGTGTCCAAATTGGACGAAAGGGTAGTGTTTTTTAGCTATCTCGCTGATTCCGGAAATGTTGGTGATGTCTATTTCAACATCCAGAGACGTTTATTCAGAGGCCTTAGTTTATGATCATGTGTACCTGACATATGGACGCTTACACTTTACCGATTGCTTGCCAGGCAAGTATACCTTGCCATTGTACTGTAATTTACATTCTATATGATGCATGCATTTATTTTTGTCTATTTAGTTCATATATTTTTAACTGTTATACAAACTGCGCGTCCAAGAATAACTTGGGTGCAGCGACGGTGACGTCGTATTTTGTTTTTATTATGTATATGCATATGGACCTACTTTATGAGACCACGCCATTATCATGAGGCATTCTTATGTTTTATTATCCATGACACTATTTTTACACCAGTGTGAGTCACATGTAGGACACGGACTTGCGTATTCGGCTGGCCACCGGTACGTATAGGACGTACGACAGATATGGATAACTGCCGATAGAAACTTTGCATGCTAGAAGACTTGGCAGTTATTAGAGGTATTATCGTGTCATGGATATGACATGCTTAGAGCATGGGATGGGGAGAACAACAAGTAAGGCATTTTGGCTCCTTTTTACTTTTCTTGAGTAACCCCGTACGCTCCGCCGGAGATGCGCGGTCATGATGCCCACTGTATACTATATTATTATCAGGCGGCCTCTGCCATTCAAAAGACGACATGCTTTGTAGGCCCCTGAATCTCCGAGAGAATCATGCCAATCACATTTTAGCCAGATAGCCCACGTGTTGGAAAGTTGTTCTCAAACTGTATTCACATAGATGGTTAGGCGACCCTTAGATGTTTATTTTCAGTACTTTATTAGCATGCTTTTATGTATCTTGTTATGTCCCTCTGAAGACCTGGTCCATTTCCAGATATAGACGGACATGATTATCCCTATGAGTACGGACCTGGACCTGACGCTTCGTACCAGACTGAGGAGGTCTTATCTTCAGAGTACCTTTGATTCATCGCAGCTGATAGATTTTCTAGTTGTTATTCCTTTGTGGACTTTTATCTTATATTAGAGTTTGATCTCTTCTGTCATTTAGTAGTTTTTAGTATAGTCGATTTATTTCCATCCGACTATCATACTTTGAGACTTCATATTTGATATTCAGTTATTTATTCCTATTTCTTTATTTGTGCTGTGGATGAGATATAGATTGCATGTGACTTGTTGACAGTATATTACAACTTATGGATTTGATATTCATTATACATCAAACGTGTGTGTATGGTTTCCATATATTGGAGTTCGTATACATACGGCTGGTATGCTTACGTATTCCTAATCCTACGTATTTTGGGACTGGGGCGTGACAGGAAGAGAAGACCCAAGTCACATGCGAGGACAGGAGAGAGATATCGGGATCTTGCGATTATGGACCGCAAGGAGGGCTGCTATCACTGTGGTGAAAGGGGTCATATCAAGAGGAACTGCATGAAGCTCAAAGCTGATAAGGCCAAAGGCAAGGATGATCAGGAGGATCTCACGGCTATGGGAGATCTCATCATCGCAGTAATCGACGCAGAGGAACCTTGTGGCATGTATCATGATGACAACTGGGTCATGGACACAGGAGCGTCGTATCACGCCACTCCATATAGGAGGATCTTCACGTCATATCGCGGTGACAGGTTTGGACGTATGAAGATGGGCAACAAGGGGACGGCTGCAGTTGTAGGCATCGGTGATGTGCACTTTTCAACGGATCTTGGTGAGAAGCTCGTTCTCAAGAATGTGTGACATGTACCGAGTTTGTGCTACAACTTGGTTTCGGTAGGGAGGCTGGCGGATGATGGCTGTCGCAGTTTTTTTTGGGACAAAGATTGGATGCTTACGAAGGGTTCCCAACAGCTGGCTCGAGGAGATTTATGTTGTGGCATGTACAGCTCAAGCCGCTGAGGTGTACAGGCAGGCCACAGACACCGGACGGAGGCTCGAGGGGTATTCGACATGAGGTGGATTGTCGGAAACTTGTCTTGGAGGGGCTTCAAGATACTTTGAGGGATACAAAGGATTTGGTTCGTGGAGACAAAGCGACGAATGGTGATGAGTCAAACATTGAGGGTCAGTCTGTCGGTCCCATGACAGCTGGTCGGTCTCCAGGTGAGGGTTGTTCCAGGGATCCGGTTTTGGCGACTAATGGTTTGCCAAAACTTCACGGAGCGACATTGATTTCAGCAGTTCGAAGCCAGGAAGGAGATCAAGGTTTGCAGCAAACTCAATCTGAGGTAGGAGCATTATCATTCATACAGTTCAGGGGAAGCTGTGGGTCATCGACGGCATGCACAGTGCGTGATGTTCTGCTCGAGGACGCATGTGTATGGGGGAGCTTCAAGTTCGGACACGAAGATGGACAAATTCAGGAGTTCGAATCTCGGGAGAATTGCACCGTCTGCTTGGTTGGGCCAGCCAAGGGTGAAGAAGCTCGTCGGAACGTTAACACGTTCCGGTGGAAGACGGAAGTTGGGGACAGACAGCCAAGACTCACGGTGAGGCTGATCGTCAGGGACTTCGGTCTTGGCCGTGTCATCGATATCGGCAGGATCCCAGTAGTGCAGGAGGTGCTACACCTGGCAGCTAGCGTCGACGTGACGGTCGAAGAGCTAGAGACGACGAAAGATGCAAAGCAACTCGGGGGATCGGAGATCAGTGGCATGGGGGAGCAGGTTTTTTATCGCGAAATAACAGGCATGGAGTCCAGTTGAGGAGCCATGAGGTCAACACCCTCTCATCAGACTGGAGGGGGAGATTGTTGGGGTCCAGTCTGAATTTGGTAATTTTTGGAGCCCAAATATGGTCAAAGATTTGATTTGATTTGATATAATTTAAAATTTTACATTAAATGTAAGATTTGATTAGATTTTAAATTTGTATCAAATATTTAATCTGCAATATTTGGACATCCATAATTGGTATTGGGCTATTTTAGGTGTAATAGGATTATTATTTTAGGGTTTCCTATTTAGGAAATCCTATTATGACCTAAAATAGATTTCTCATCCTATAAATAGGGAGGAGGGTGGAGGCACAAAGAATAAGCACAAGTTGGAGATTCGGGATGCTCGTCCACAGAAAATCTTAGAGAAAGTTCGTGCTTTACTCTTAGGACTTCGTCATCCAAGACAGAAGGAAGAAAGATATCTAATCGAGGAGTCATCAAACTTCGGTTAGAGAGATTGCTACGGGTTGGTGAGTGATTTCAATTGTAATCTTCTGTTTTTCTTCTTGAGTGTGGTGAGGGGTTGAACCTATTAGGGCAAAGGGTTTCAACATTAGTTTTTGCAATCTTGTGATTTCATCTGAGTTATAAAGGTTGGAATTTGTCCAGGTGATGTAATCACCGCCATATACTTCCGCGACGCGCCTAACACGTGATATCAGAGCGCACGTGTTTTTAACACGATTAGGTCCCGGTCACAAATTTTTAATATTAAAATTTTCCATGTTAGCTACGACATCATGAGAGATTGTATCATCCAATTTTTTTAGACGATAGAATAGTATTTTTGTAAAAAAAACGTTTTGTAAAAGTTGTGAAATTACCATATCTATCAACATTTGAAATAGTAATTTCATGATTTCCTTTCTTTCTTTTTTTGATATTACAAGTGATAAATAAAATGGCCTTAGCGAGCTAAGGCCATCTCCAATAAAGATTTCTATTTCTCCTAGTAGAAATTATTTTTAGAAAAAAAAAATGTAGCCATGATTTCTATTCCATTTTTCATCTTATGGGACGATGATGTAAGGGTTAAATATTCAGAATTAATATTTGACCTTATATCATTAAATTGATCATTTTATTTTATATTATATTGAAAAACTATTGGAGATATTCTTTTTGAGTGTACAATTTCTATATAGAAACTCTACCGACTAGAATAGAAAATTAGGATAAATTTTTTCTGAAAGTACAATGTCGTATAGAACAGAAACAAAATTTTAGAAATATTCATTAAAGATGGCCTAAGAATAACTCTAGAGAGACATACGGATCACCAGAGATACCAATATGACACACCGATACTGAAGAAACCAAGAGACCGACACAAGATACTGATACTGGTTGATACCGATATTAATATTACAAGAATAATATTGATGACGACGAAGATGATGATTAGGTACTACTCCTTCTATGCGCATTGATGAAATCCTTCACATCCTGGAAGAAAATCCCTCCCTCCTTGGAGTCCGGGAAAATGTAGAAGGCGTGGGGGGCCTCTCCGTACTCCGCCAGCCTCACCTCCCTCCCCCTCCTCCTCAGCCCCTCGGCGAACCTCCTCTGCCAGTCCTTGAGCGGGTCCCACCCTCCCACCACCACCATCGCCGCCGCCGGGTACCCCTCCTCCAGCTCCCCGGCGTCCCTCGGCCCGAACACGTTGCAGGCCTCGTGGTCCCTGTCGGCCCCCTCCGGCAGGAACGCCCTCCACAGCCAGTCAGTCCTCGGCACCGACACCAACGGCGCTTTCGTCAGCCTCAGCTCCGCCTCGGTCCGCTCCTCCCCGCCGAAGTAGGGCTGGATCACCACCAGCCCCGCCAGCTCCAGCCTCCTCCGCCCCTCCCCGGCCGCCGCCGCCCACCGCCGCGCCACGTGGTGGACGATGTTCCCGCCGGCGCTGTCGCCGGCGAGGAAGGTGCTGGAGAGGTCGGCGAGGGCGATGTCGGGGAGGCTGCTGTTGTCGTCGAGGAAGCGGAGGACGTCGAGGCCGTCGTCGTAGGGGGCGGGGCACTTGTGCTCGGGGGCGAGGCGGTAGTTGACGGAGGCGACGACGGCGGGGAGCTCGCGAGCGAGGCGGCGGCAGACGGCGTCGTAGGCGCGCGAGGCGGCGGAGAGGAAGGCGAAGCCGCCGCCGTGGAAGAAGACGATCAGCGGGAGCGGAGGAGAGGTGTTGGTGGCGGTGGTGGGGATGAAGAGGCGGAACCAGAGGTTGCGCGCGGGGTCGACGGTGAAGTCGACGGTGCGGACGCCGCGGGAAGGGGTGGGGTCGGCGGGGACGGAGTCGTCGATGAGGGAGAGGAGGCGGCGGTTGACGGTGCCGTTGCGGCGGCAGGAGAGGTCGGTCACGGCGGTCAGGAGGGCCATCGCGAGGCGGGTTTTCCACGTCAGGGACGGGGCCTTGGCGGGGACGACGGAGGAGGAGGAGGCGGCGGCGGCCATTGGAGAGAGAGAGGGAGGATGAATAATTGGTGTTTGATAGGAGTAAAGGTTGGAACGGAGCGGAAGAAGAAGAAGAAAAAGAAAGTGGGTTTGGTATATGGTTGGGAGAGTTCTTATTTACACTAGTAAATTTAGTGCGTTGTATGTAAAATATTGTGGTACGAATATCAATTTTTTTTTTTTTTATGATACTATTAAAAACCGATGTCATCTGACTGTTGTTGTCAATGAGTTCCAGTGGCCAGTACGATTTCGGAATCAAATTATAAAAAAAGATATGTCATGGATCCAAACGACATGTAATATAGAGTGTATAGTGTCTCGTGCGTATCGCAAAAATTGTTAAAATTTTTAATAAAAATTTAAATTATAATATTAGAATAATTTAAATATAATTGAAATATATTTTAATTATAATTATAATTTGTGATATATATTTTTTTGAATTTTGAATTTTTAATATGTGTTTAATAAGATAATATCTTGTAGTTAGTGTTTAAATATAATTTAAAATTTGAATATATTTTAGAATTTATTATATATTTAGGTGATTTATAAAATATTTTCTCAACTACGAAAAAGAGAACGGAAGTTAATTTTTTAAAAATTTTATATTATAAATTGATGATATACATACGGCTTAGACGACTCATTTTTTTAATCTTTTCTAAGCAGTATTATAATAGTAGAGATATACTTTAATCTTTCAAATTTCTCTACTCTTTTATCAAAGTTTGGCGTGGAAAAGAAAAAGAACAACTTTATATATATATTAGTAAATGTACGTGCGTTGCACGTAATATAAAATTTTCTAATATTATTATAAAATAGTTTATATATTTTAATTATAATTTATTATGAATATATTTTTATTTTTTATAAAAGACTTGAAAAGACTAGCCGTTTAAGCTGTACGTATATCCTCACGTAATTAAAATTTAAAAATTATATAAATTTTAACTAATTATTTAACTACATAATATTATATAACTATATATACTCAAACAACTCTTCTAGATCATGTGGTTAAGGTGAGAAGTATTCTTCTTGGTTGGTCAAGTTTGATTTCCTATAACATTATTTATAACAAATTAATTTTTTTTCAACATATATATAGTATAGATTTATAAAATTCATTGATATTATTGAAAAATTTAATAAAAATTTAAATTATATTAGATTAGTTTAAATTAGATTTGAATATATTTAAATTAAATTTTTTTATATATTATTATTTGTTGCAACGCACGTTAAATTTAATTTGTTTGATTGAAAAGAGTGGGTTATGGATGATGAGAAGAAAGTTGGTTTTAAATTTTTTTGTAATCTCCCGTTAGTTTTTTTTGTTAATTTAATTGGCTGAATATTTATTAACGATTTGGACGGATAAGATGGAAGTTTGTTTAAAGTTTTATTTATCTCCTGTAAGTAATTTTTTTAAATTTAATTCGTTGAGTATTTATTTACGGCTTAGACGGCTCACTTTTGAGCCATCTAGAAGCCGCTTTATATATACCAGAAAAATGCACGTGCATTGCACGTTTTAAAAAAAAAATTTAAAAAAAATAAAATATAAAATTTATTAAAAATTTATTGAAAATAATTTTATTATAAATATTGTTGTCCCTAGGAATTGAGCTCAAGCAACCAATAAAAAAGTCTTCACCTTAACCACTTGAGTTTGAGTTGTTTAGTTATAAGTAAATTATATTAAATAGTTAAATAATTAGTTAATATTTTTTAAAATAATTAATAGAGTATTTATAAACGGTTCAATTTTGAGTCATTTCCAAGATAGATATATATATATATATATATATATATATATATATATATATATTAGTCAGTCCATGTACGTTACACCTATAAAAAAATTAATATAATTAAAAAATTAATATAATTAAAAAATTAGATAAAATTTTAAATATTAAAATATTTTAAATATGATTTGATCACGTGGTTTTTAATTTTTTCTTAACTATGTAAGAATAAAACATATGCGGTAGTTAATTTTTTTTATATTAGTACAAAATTTATTAATATTTTCTACAACAAAATATTCTGCCATTGGCACTTGCTCAATTTCAGCCAGTAGCACTGGCGAAAATTCACCCAATTTTTAAGGTGGGGTCCGTTGGTAGCAAGGGAAGAGGAAGGGGTTTGTAACTTTGTTGTGATCTTTTGGTCGGTTTAAATCTATTGGCTCTAGCGCCCCCCTCCCCTACTAGCATCGAGTTTCATCCCATAAAAAAATTTACTTAATTTTCGCTAGTCTACTGGCGGAATATTTCATTGCATGAAAAATTTTCATTCTTTTGTTTTAGCATATTTAATCAAACTTTTTTTTCATTATATATATATATATATATATATATATATAGATACAAAAAATTTACTGTACCGATAATAATTTTATATTAATTAAATATAACAATAGAAGTTTAAAAAAATTTAAAATTTCAATACATATCGCCAATCCAGATGGAAATTTTTTGGAGAATTTGATTTGTTGGCGAAAATCAGAATTTTGGACGGGAACACATGGATTTTCGCCAACTGAGTTGGCGAAAATATGCTCCAATTTAAATGTTCGGCTCCCCGGTTTAAATGTGGTTGGTTGTGGTGTATTGGTTTGTGTATTCGGTTTAAATGTGGTTTAGTCAATGGTGGTTAATTTAAATGTGGGTAGTTGGTTTAATAAGGTTGGTAGGTGTTGGTGTGTTCGTATTATAAGGAGAGGGAGGGAGGAAGAAATGATGTAGGAAGTGTAGAAGAAGAATAAGCAGAGAATAGAAGAGAAGAGAAGAGAAGAGAAGGAGGAAGTAAGCAGGGAAGAGAAGGAGAACACGAATAAATGTTTGTAATATTTTTAATTATAATTGTAATCATGTCATTCTAGTTACTATATTAACTATTATAAATTTAATCCTCTCATGCTCTCATGATAGTAGCCATGCTAACACTAAATATTTGATTACATATTTTAACACTAAGTATTTAATATTGCAGATGGGTACCTAAAACGATGGACGTATTCCGGGAGGGCCTACCACAGATATGATTATCCAGCTACGTGAGTCGCACATTTCTAGTCTAGTATTTTCTGGACAGATATATTAAAATTGAATTATTTTAGTCAATATAATTTATATTTTTTTACATGTCTAATAATAACATCGTTTATATATCTCATATATAGCAATACGATTATCCTGATACGTTTCGAGCATACGACTATCCTGATACTTTTCGAGCACGAAAGCATGTCGCATGGCGTTATGAGGACAACATTGGGTACTGGATGTTGACTGAAGAACATCATGGTATGGTAAACATTTTTTTTTTGATAATATTGATCAGATACATTTTCTACGTCACGACAGAGACTTGATCTTCAGTTTAGTTGAGCGGTGGTGGCCCGAAAGAAATATATTTCAGTTACCGTTAGGAGAAATGACCATTTTGCTAGTAGATGTGGCAAATATCTTAGGATTATCTATTATGGGTGAACCTATAATATTTGAAAATGATGAATCATTTTACGCCAAAACTGTGATTAGAAAGTACTTAGGCGTGGAGCCGCCTACCATATATGGTAAAAGTTCCGTGACGCTTTCGTGGCTCCGTCACAACTTTATGCACCTAGATCGTATTGGTGAGGAAAAAATCTTAGTAGATGCGGAACGAGTAAGTATAACATTTAATGTTATTATTTATGTAATATATCTTTTTATTTAGTTTAACTGATATTATTTTTTTATTATATGTTCAGGTTACTGCTTGCACCAGGGCCTACTTACAGGTCTAATCAACGAAATTTTGTTTCCAAACTCCGGATTTACGACAATTTTACGTTTTTTACCTTTTTTGGAAAATCTGACATAACATATCCATCATGCATGGGGAGCTTCTGTGTTGGCATATCTGTACAACTCCATGTCAAATTTTGTGCATTTTACTTCAGTGGATAAAAGATAAAAAAATTTGAATGTATGTATGACATTATTACAGGTATAAATTTTTCATATAATTTCATTTACTAAATAAATATGTACACTTACATGATATATTTTTCTAGGTTTGGTCCTACGAGCACTTCAGTATCGGTAGGCCAGTCTTCCGTATTGATACCGAAGATGGTGTCTTCCCATCAGCTTTACGCTGGATGACGGCTGCAGCTGATCCAACTCGATGTGCTCACAAGGATATCACAGTATATCGGGGCCAATTCGATTCACTAAGGTTTAACGTGGTAAAATTTTTATAGTTTCTTATTTTTTTGTATTTCATACAGTCAATATGTTTATTATCTTATAAATTTTTTGACATAAAATAGGTATTTTTTTACCGTACTGGCTTGGGCAGAATCATCTTGAGTTACAAACAACAGCCTTTGAATTGAGTCTACATAGATTTTTTATAATATTCCACGATAACATCATCTATCATCCAGCTGATCGTGTTATGCGACAATTCTGGATGATACAACACATTCCTGATGAGCCACCATATTTCAATCGTGGTAAAGGCAATGCAACTACCAGAGCACGCAGATTGATTCCTGGGTGAAATTCTAGATTTGAGACACATAAGGTGGGACATTTGTCTCAAATGATGTCCTCTATTGATGATGGTAAGTTATTCCAAAAGTTTAACAAAATTTACTTCAAAAATTATAAGAAATCATATGCTCATAATTTGTAATGGTGCAGCCTACAGTGATGATGCATATAGATCTTGGTGGGGAGCTCCTCTTATCAGCAACAGAGCCTACAAATTCTAATAGTTTCGATTCCAACATGGAGCCATAGATGATTATAGTCTCCGTGGCTATTATGATAATGTAGAAGGACTGGTACGTTATTTTTATATGAAAATGTCTATCCGTAGTACTTATTTATATCCTCTATTGAATTCTATTTAATATTTCAGCTTCCAATTTTAAATACCGCATACCAAAATCATCCAGTGGCCGACCCGTTGCGCACAGCAGTTGACGAATTTTTGGCTGCTATGCAACGAGGACCGACTCCTCCGAACCCTCCCTTAATTATTCCAGGAGATTATCCTCAGGGTCTTGTTGCACAACGACAAGCACAACCCCTAGGAAGTATACCTCAGTTTGGTATCAGGATGATAGTCAGCCACTGCAAGATGACGATGTCCCTCAGTGAGGGCACTTCTCAGGCGACGGCTGTTGCGGGCACCACTCATTGGCCTAACTGGGGCACTTCTCAAGCGACGGCCGGTGCGAGAACTACTCAGCGGGCTGGTGCAAGCACTACTCAGTGGGCTGGTGAGGGCACTACTCATTGGCCTGAGTGGGGCACTTCTCAGGCGACGGCTGGTGCGAGCACTACTCAGTGGTCTGGTACGGGCACTACTTAGTGGGCTGGTGCGGGCACTTCTCATTGGCCTGACTGGGCACTTATCAGGCGAAGGCCGGTGCGGGCACTACTCAGTGGGCCCCCGAGGGAGATTCTCAATAGGATAGCCCATTCGCCCCCGGAGTTACCAGCTATACACATATCTTGACAACTCCATCAGCATCGATGCCATCTCAAGTGGAGGATTGTCACGCCCCAGTCCCAAAATGCCGAGGGACTGGAGAAGCGTGGCAATGGCCAGCAGCACGCACCGATGGACAACCCAATTTAATGGATCCATCGGGGCATGCTTAAGCTGTAGTCTAACAGGAATTAGGGCAATTGTTACAGGTCACGGGTTATTCTAATCTCATCCACAACAGATAATCACAGATTAAAAGACAGAGTAATGTAATTAGAAATAACTGTCAAATCTTAATAAATTCCTCGGGAAACAATTCCGAGAATATGTCTGGTACAACCATGCAAATAGACAGGAAATAAATAACTGGAAATAGAAACAGAGATAACTGACTCTATACAGCCAATGCTCAGGAGTAGTCCTCTGGTGCGATCTCGTCCTCAGGTCCTGGTACAGCTCCTGGAAGTGGTCCTGTACGGTGTAGCTCTGGGTGGTTCTCTTCGGCTATACCTGGGGACATAGTCCATTCCAGGTCCTCAGGGGACATAACAAGGTACAGAAAATACAAGCCAAAATAAATGCAGTGCAGGAATTAAATAAGCAATAGGGTAAACTATATAACCAGCTAAGTGATATGCAACATGAGAGCAGTACAAGAACTCAGGCTGAAACTACTACAAGCTCTGTGTCCGGGAGCCGGTAGCAGTGATATCATGTAGTTGTCTAGCTCTTAGTGAGACTAAGACGCTGGCATAATATAAAATCAACCTGTAGCCTGTGTGACTCTCCCCTCCCAATGTAATCACGCATATCATGACCATAACGTCTCATGTCCATGTCAGCGGGATTATAACTAATGCAGCAAGTCATAATGTCTATAAAATATCACTGTCAAGTCCTGTATCCTATACAGAATCACCATGAATGTCTCAGGAAGACTCTGTCTCATGAATAGTGTCAAGTGTCCTGGGTTCTGGAGTACTTGAGAAGACAAGTACGAGCATTATCGGGTCTCGATAACCATGCCTATGTGACATTACACAACTCCGCGTACGGAGTTGGCACCCGACTATGATCGGACACTAAGCACGTCACCCGCTTCCTAGGTTAAGCAGTTTGGAACAAGTTACATTTAATGAAATCAAGTAAGCTACTATGTCAAGAATTACTGAGATTTGGCAAGCTTTACTTGCCCACTAATGTATAAACAAGTCAAGAAAAATAAGTAGCAAGCTGCAGAGTTTGGCAAGGTACACTTACCTGTGGTTCTGGCTATGTTTGCAGTTCTGACTTCAGTTGGAATTGCAGGCGGTACTCCGGTTGCTGAAACAAACATCACCATCAGATCCAAAAAATATCAATCATCTAGGAACGCCTGTCCTTGGGTTCAATTTGGAGACAAGGGCAGAAACGGCAGTTTCGGCCCAAAACGGGGTCCACCGGTGGGCCCGCTTTGCACCGAAAAACGCGTGTCAAAGGTCTCCAATTTCACCAAACTTAGTGTCCACAGGTCAGAAACGCTGATACGAACCCAACGGAACTTTCAGAATTGAATTCCGATGAGCCGATCACAAAATCGCCCGTCGAGCGGGACTTGTGGGGCCCACGACACGCGATTTCGTCAACGTTCTCAGAATCGGACCAAACTTGACCCACAGGACCAGCGTATCGCTACGAGTCCGATGGCGCAAGTTTCGTCTCGATCCGACGTGTGTGCACAAAGTTAGGGTGAATTGCAGAAAAGGCGGATAAGGAGCGATGTCCGCGGATACGCGTCGATTCCGGTGTGCACGCACGCCCGAATCAGCTTCCGCGGACTCTCACACGTCCGTATCGACGAGGCGTACGTATCTGCGAAGACCGCACGCGACCAAGTCGTCCCGTTTGGCGGGGCGTACTCAGTTCCGGGGTGAAACAAGGTCTGATTTTTTCCTGTTTTTGGATCGCGGTGTGCGATCACCACAGGACGCGATGCCCCGAACAGTTTGTCCGGACACCGAGAGGGTCATACAGGCTTCGCAACGCAATTTGCGGAATCGAAAACGGAGCTACGAATAAAAAGTTACACACACCTGAAGGGGACCCGAAAACCAGGGTCAATCCGTGTCCGACACGACACGGACACTGTGTCCTGTGTCCGTGTCCGACACAGGGAATAGGAACTAGGGTTTGGGGATTCCGGTGCTGCGGCGGCCGGAGGACCGCCGGAGAAGGCTGGGGGCAGCGGGGGAAAGCTCTGCCGGGCTGGGCGACTCTCGGGGAGGCGGAGCTGCGGTGGAGGGCGGCCACGCCGGAGCTGCGGTGGCTGCTCCTGGCTGCTGCTGTGCTCGCTGCAGTTGCCGGCGGCGCTCGCCGGAGGGGAAGAGGAGGGGAGGAAGAGGGCGGCTGCAGCGGCGGCGTCTCCGGAGGGGCTGCCGGAGAAGAAGGCTGGTGGCGGAGGCTAGGGTGGCTGGAGAGGGGGCGGACGCGGGTTTTATAGGGAAGGGAGAGGGGAGCTGGCGCCGGGCAAGGCGGAGGGGGTGGCGTCGTGCGCCAGGCGATGCGGGCGGGTGGTTGCGTGGCCGAGAGAGGCGGAGCGAGGCGCGGGCTGAGCGGCGGGCGGAGCGCCGGACGACGCGGGGCGGAGGCTGGGGTCGAGTTCGTGTGGGGGTGCGGGTTGCGGGCGGGTCGGGTGGCTGACAGACCCGACCCGACCCGATAAGGGCTGCGCTGGGCCGGGTTGGGGCTGGGTCCGGTGGGCCGGGCCGAGGGAGATGGGCCGGGCCGAGGGTTATATAAAAATAATAATAATAACTTTAATTTTAATAATCAGTAAATAATTAATAATTAATTAATTAATTAATTAATTAAATAAATAGTTTTAGGCCTTTAAAAAATAGGTCCGGGGTCCGATAAATTCTAGAAAAATTGCCCTAAGTCCAGTTTTCTATTTTATATCCAAAAATATTATTTTCATAATATTTTAATACTGTTTAATATTAATTAAAAATCATTGAATAATTAAAACCCTGTTTTTAAATTACAGAAAATTCTCAGAAAATTCCAGAAAATTGTGAAGAATCCAGTTTTGAAAATTTTGAAAAATTAGGGGGTTTACAATCTACCCCCCCTTAAGAGGATTGCGTCCTCGCAATCAAAGAATAACCGGTCAACGGAGATGACGCGGTCGCAAGCATCGTTTGAACCACATCACAAGAGACTTCGGGAAAATACTGTTTCCCTAAAAATTGAAAGTTTACACTTTCCAGGAAAATCTAGTTAAAGCAAAAATCTACAACTTTTAGGAAAACCAGTTGTTATTAACAAGTTACAAATTACTAGGTTGGGGCTGAGGTCACGAACCAACGGACTACAACAAGACTAGAAACGGAAACTATAAATCACTTACGCGCATTGGCTACTCCACGAGTCTGCGCGTTCTCTACTGTCTTCGCCAGGGCTTGTTCGCGTCCTTGCAGTCGATTCTTCTGCTGTTGAGCCTGCTGGAAGAGTATTTCCTGGGGTATCAAGGGTGGCCTCGGCTGATACCCTCCTGGAGCTGGTGGTAGGACTTCTTGAACTTCCGGTTGCGGTACTTCCAATGCTGGTACTGGTAGCGCTTGTTGTTTTACCCTTGGTGCTCTGTCCCGATGCTCAGGGCATTCCTTCAATAAATGTTGATTGGATCCACAGACTATACATAATCTCTTCTTTCGTCTGCACTCGTCTTCAATATGGCCTCGCTTGCGACAATATGGACAAACAGGTATTGTCTGCGGAGATGCTTCTGGTGGCGGGTGTACGTAAGGTCTTTTTGCAACTTCTTCCTGTGGTGCTGAAGTGGAAGTCCGTTTCAGACTAGTCTCTCTCCTGATGACGCGCTCAATGCGTCGCGCTGCAGCAAGGACGTCCGAGTACGAAGTAGGTGCAACGGATCCAATTAGTTTCTGTAGCTCAATGTTTAGTCCGTCGAAGAATTTTTCGGCCTTCTCTTCTTCTGTCGGGATCAATGTTGGAGCGAAGCGGCTTAGACGAATGAACTCAGCGTTGTACTCTTCCACCGTCTTAGTATCCTGAGTGAGGTGATTGAACTTGTCCCGAAGTTCTGATCGAGCGATAGCTGGAATGTACATCTCCTGAAAGAGTCTAGAGAACTCTTCCCAAGTGACTCAGTCTGGTCCGAGCCGTGCTTCCTCAGATAGCCACCAGTGATGTGCATTGTCCGTCAACTGCATTCTGACGGCAGTCATCCAACGTTCCTTTGGAAGCTCAGCTGCTTCTAGTTGATGTTGAGTGTTGGTGAGCCACTCATGAACTTCGGTGGGCTCTTCCTTGCCTGAGAATGTACGGGGCTTCAGCTGTCGAAAGTCGGTGATAGAGCCCGTTGTTGACCGTCGAGTTGGTAGGTTAGCCTGCTCCAGTGCAGTTAATAGGCTGCGACTCAAAGCCTCTTGTTGAGTTTGCATTATTGCATAGACCATTTAAAACATCTGTTGTCCGTCCATGGCCTGCCCTGGTGGAATTATGGGCATTGATGGAGTAACTGGCGCCGTTGGTGGAATGTTATCGCGCTGGACTCTCGAGGTATATTGTTGAGCTGATTGTCCTCCATCCATTAGTGTTACTTCATCTTCGTTGGTTACCTCAGCATCTCGCTGTGACGTTATGGGAGTCTCGTTGTTTGCTCGTGAATCCATAACCCTGCAACCAAAATAAACAATAAGAGGCGCACAGGAATCAAGGCAGGATGCAAGTCAAGGAATTAATTCGATATGGATATCAAGAACGTTTTAAGCAAGTGGATGAGATCCTAAAAACTTATCCTATCTTATTTGCAGGCCTGTTCGGTCCCTGAGTTGAAACCGAACAATTTAGTCGTAGACCTGCATGGGCCACCACAAAAACCATGTCACGCCCCAGTCCCAAAATGCCGAGGGACTGGAGAAGCGTGGCAATGGCCAGCAGCACGCACCGATGGACAACCCAATTTAATGGATCCATCGGGGCATGCTTAAGCTGTAGTCTAACAGGAATTAGGGCAATTATTACAGGTCACGGGTTATTCTAATCTCATCCACAACAGATAATCACAGATTAAAAGACAGAGTAATGTAATTAGAAATAACTGTCAAATCTCAATAAATTTCTCGGGAAACAATTCCGAGAATATGTCTGGTACAACCATGCAAATAGACAGGAAATAAATAACTGGAAATAGAAACAGAGATAACTGACTCTATACAGCCAATGCTCAGGAGTAGTCCTCTGGTGCGATCTCGTCCTCAGGTCCTGGTACAGCTCCTGGAAGTGGTCCTGTACGGTGTAGCTCTGGGTGGTTCTCTTCGGCTATACCTGGGGACATAGTCCATTCCAGGTCCTCAGGGGACATAACAAGGTACAGAAAATACAAGCCAAAATAAATGTAGTGCAGGAATTAAATAAGCAATAGGGTAAACTATGTAACCAGCTAAGTGATATGCAACATGAGAGCAGTACAAGAACTCAGGCTGAAACTACTACAAGCTCTGTGTCGGGGAGCCAGTAGCAGTGATATCATGTAGTTGTCTAGCTCTTAGTGAGACTAAGACGCCGGCATAATATAAAATCAACCTGTAGCCTGTGTGACTCTCCCCTCCCAATGTAATCACGCATATCATGACCATAACGTCTCATATCCATGTCAGCGGGATTATAACTAATGCAACAAGTCATAATGTCTATAAAATATCACTGTCAAGTCCTGTATCCTATACAGAATCACCATGAATGTCTCAGGAAGACTCTGTCTCATGAATAGTGTCAAGTGTCCTGGGTTCTGGAGTACTTGAGAAGACAAGTACGAGCATTATCGGGTCTCGATAACCATGCCTATGTGACATTATACAACTCCGCGTACGGAGTTGACACCCGACTATGATCGGACACTAAGCACGTCACCCGCTTCCTAGGTTAAGCAGTTTGGAACAAGTTACATTTAATAAAATCAAGTAAGCTACTATGTCAAGAATTACTGAGATTTGGCAAGCTTTACTTGCCCACTAATGTATAAACAAGTCAAGGAAAATAAGTAGCAAGCTGCAGAGTTTGGCAAGGTACACTTACCTGTGGTTCTGGCTATGTTTGCAGTTCTGACTTCAGTTGGAATTGCAGGCGGTACTCCGGTTGCTGAAACAAACATCACCATCAGATCCAGAAAATATCAATCATCTAGGAACGCCTGTCCTTGGGTCCAATTTGGAGACAATGGCAGAAACGACAGTTTCGGCCCAAAACGGGGTCCACCGGTGGGCCCGCTTTGCACCGAAAAACGCGTCAGGGTCAAAGGTCTCCAATTTCACCAAACTTAGTGTCCACAGGTCAGAAACGCTGATACGAACCCAACGGAACTTTCAGAATTGAATTCCGATGAGCCGATCACAAAATTGCCCGTCGAGCGGGGCCTGTGGGGCCCACGACACGCGATTTCGTCAACGTTCTCAGAATCGGACCAAACTTGACCCACAGGACCAGCGTATCGCTACGAGTCCGATGGCGCAAGTTTCGTCTCGATCCGACGTGTGTGCACGAAGTTAGGGTAAATTGCAGAAAAGGCGGATACGGAGCGATGTCCGCGGATACGCGTCAATTCCGGTGTGCACGCACGCCCGAATCAGCTTCCGTGGACTCTCACACGTCCGTATCGACGAGGCGTACGTATCTGCGAAGACCGCACGCGACCAAGTCGTCCCGTTTGGCGGGGCGTACTCAGTTCCGGGGTGAAACAATGTCTGGTTTTTTCCTGTTTTTGGATCGCGGTGTGCGATCACCACAGGACGCGATGCCCCGAACAGTTTGTCCGGACACCGAGAGGGTCATACAGGCTTCGCAACGCAATTTACGGAATCGAAAACGGAGCTACGAATAAAAAGTTACACGCACCTGAAAGGGACCCGAAAACCAGGGTCAATCCGTGTCCGACACGACACGGACACTGTGTCCTGTGTCCGTGTCCGACACAGGGAATAGGAACTAGGGTTTGGGGATTCCGGTGCTGCGGCGGCCGGAGGACCGCCGGAGAAGGCTGGGGGCAGCGGGGGAAAGCTCGGCCGGGCTGGGCGGCTCTCGGGGAGGCGGAGCTGCGGTGGAGGGCGGCCACGCCGGAGCTGCGGTGGCTGCTCCTGGCTGCTGCTGTGCTCGCTGCGGTTGCCGGCGGCGCTCGCCGGAGGGGAAGAGGAGGGGAGGAAGAGGGCGGCTGCAGCGGCGGCGTCTCCGGAGGGGCTGCCGGAGAAGAAGGCTGGTGGCGGAGGCTAGGGTGGCTGGAGAGGGGGCGGACGCGGGTTTTATAGGGAAGGGAGAGGGGAGCTGGCGCCGGGCAAGGCGGAGGGGGTGGCGTCGTGCGCCGGGCGATGCGGGCGGGTGGTTGCGTGGCCGAGAGAGGCGGAGCGAGGCGCGGGCTGAGCGGCGGGCGGAGCGCCGGACGACGCGGGGCGGAGGCTGGGGTCGAGTTCGTGTGGGGGTGCGGGTTGCGGGCGGGTCGGGTGGCTGACAGACCCGACCCGACCCGATAAGGGCTGCGCTGGGCCGGGTTGGGGCTGGGTCCGGTGGGCCGGGCCGAGGGAGATGGGCCGGGCCGAGGGTTATATAAAAATAATAATAATAACTTTAATTTTAATAATCAGTAAATAATTAATAATTAATTAATTAATTAAATAAATAGTTTTAGGCCTTTAAAAAATAGGTTCGGGGTCCGATAAATTCCAAAAAATTGCCCTAAGTCCAGTTTTCTATTTTACATCCAAAAATATTATTTTCATAATATTTTAATACTGTTTAATATCAATTAAAAATCATTGAATAATTAAAACCCTGTTTTTAAATTACAGAAAATTCCCAGAAAATTCCAGAAAATTGTGAAGAATCCAGTTTTGAAAATTTTGAAAAATTAGGGGGTTTACAGGATAGTCAAGGAGGTAGTGATGATGCGGCCCCACAGAATACACGAGAAAAGAAGGACCGACTCAATCTAAGAGAGATTGATCGTCCAAACTATCAGAAATTAGCCAAGAGAGGTCGATGAAATTGTTATATCAGTATCAACTTTATTTGAATGTAACTTTCTTCTATTTCAATAAAATTACATATTGTTCTCATAAAATAAAACTATTTAAAAATCTATGACAATGCCTTCATTCTCTTGGTTGGTTTGTACATCTCCTTCTATTGTGTCCTAAACTATTGCAGTTACTACATCAAAGATCTCTTGAAGCTTGATCATTCGCTTTGATCAAGTTCTTCTTTGGTCTTTCCGCCTTGCATCGTACATCTGGTACTCCAATGTGACCTCTAACCAATGTATTTTGGAGGTTGTAAGGGACTGGAATTGGCTCCAAGTGCGGCTCATATACGCTTCTTAATGCTTGTTTAAAGAAAATATCTGGATAAAACTCTCGATGCTAATATTTTTAGACTTCACGCATAATATGCATGTACACATGGAAGCAAAGTATGATACCACTTTAAACATGAACAAGATTTTTCATGTAAGTCTACAACATATGTTCTATTTGTTTTACAATCTAATAATTTAAACAAATATCTAACTGTATTCAACGTTTGCATCTGTTTCATTTTTCATCTAAGTCTACAACATATATTTTATTTTTCAGCTTTAATTTTTTATCGTTTGCATCAGTTATTACATATGTTCTATTTTTCATCTAAGTCTACAACATATGTTCTATTTGTTTTACAATCTAATATTTTATCTATGTTTTCATCTTTAATTTTTTTCAAACAATAGTTCGCATCTATTTCATTATAGCATCTAAAAAGATAATCTAAACTATGTTAAAAATGTGAAAATCTGAAGAGTTTTTTCAAAAAAATTTTAAAATGTTGAATACAAAAAAAATGAGAAGATTCTGGAAAGATATCATGCATAGCCCTTATCAATCTTTTTTGTTTATCTGATGTAAAATAAATTGTATACCATGCATCAAAATATTTTTCAAAAGATGTTCTCAAACCGTTTAAAAACCAAGTCCAAGAATCAGTATTTTCACTCTCAGCAACAGCATAAGCAATGAGATATAATTGATAATTTGGATCATGAGCACAAGCAATAAAAAAAATACCTTGATATCTAGAGGAAAGAAAAATAACATTAGTACTAATCACAGGTAAACATTCCCTTAAAAGTCCATCAATGCATGCCTCAAAACAAATAATTTTTTTTTTAAATCTATTATCTTCTGTAGTCTGTATAAAATATTGGCTACCTGAATCTGTTTCAATAATTCTAAAATCATACTCTTCAAGACTACTATATGCATCAATATAACTACCATTTATTTCGGATAGAGCAAGTTCCCTAGCTTTCCAAGCTTTACAATATTTAATATATATTTTGTGTTCTCTATATATATCATTTACAACATGCGATGGACTATACGACTGATTATCTCGAATTTTATCAATAATCTTATTTTTAACCCATACAGTAGTAGCTAATGGATGAGAAGCTGTTGTAAGTTCCCTTAAACAAGAATGTACGTGTTTTAGCGTAGTAATAACAAAACATTCACCTTTACCACTTGCTTTAGCGTATACTCTCCAATTACAACTTGAATCGTTATATTATATACAATCCCACTAGCATTGTTTAAAGTAGCATGACAAGTAAAATTATGTGCAATTTCTATATCACCAATAAAACATCTAAATTCAGAATAATTATCAAAATTTCTTCCAATGATTAATCCTGAAATACTAACACTATCAACATTGCCATCAAATTCATCATCTAAATTTTTAATTAAATTATCACTGTTTTCATCGTCGTTATTACCATCATCTACTATATGTTCTTGTTCAGTAAATGAAATAACTTGATGAGAAGAACTAGGAGCAGTATTAACTTGATTAGAAGCACATATACTACTTACAATATTATTTCTAGGTGGTGGTAAAGTTACATAAATATTAATGTACGTTGCTTGTACATTAACTTCTAGAATAAATTTTCATGCTTGTTCACTAACTAACTTTATACAATTAGTTAAATAAACATGAATCAATATAAATTCATAATCAATAGAACATTGCTCAACAATTTGATTACCTAAACTATCAAAAGAAATAATTCGATCAATTAAAAAAATTCAGTTAAATCTCCTTCATAAACTAACCCATTAAGCACACATCCAACCGAACATAATATTGTTAGACTTTGATCCATCACATGAGAATGAGATTCTAAATACAGAGTGGTTGAGCTAGATTCTGTTTGAAAGTATAAGTGGGTTGAGTGAGAAATGAACAGCAGAAAAAATTGATAGATATAAGAAAAAAAGAGCCGTTATAAAAATATTAACGTTATAATATTAACGTTACTATGAATATACCCAGAGTTATATACTATGAACATACCCAGAAAATAAATCGGCAAAAACATAACACAAAAAACCAAAAAAAAAAATCAACACAAATCAAATCAACAAAAAAAACCAAACCAAATCAAACCCTAAACATAAAAAAAAAAACCAAAAAAAAAATCAACTCACCACATTTTCGCCAACTGAAAATTTGGGCAGCCAAATTTTTGCCAACTCAGTTGGCGAAAATAAAATTGACATGTCGGATTTCACGTCGGTTTTTGTCGGATTTTCGCCAATCTGGGTTGGCGAAAATCGAGACTTCTATTTTTCGCCATCCCAGTTGGCGATATGTATCAGAATTTTAATTTTTTTTAAATTTTATCGTTACATTTAATTAATATAAAATTAGTATCGGTACAGTACATTTTTTGATATATATATATATATATATATATATATATATATATATATATAAAAGGTTATTTAGCAAAAATCCTAAGTAACTCATGAGTTCTTAATTTTTAAAACTCGACAACGAGATGTCACTCGATTACGTGCATATCATTCCTTGATTTTTTTAAGGGTCTAAACAGAAAAATTAGTTGCGGCTAAACAGAAAAATAAGTCCACGTGTTATAACCATATTGATAGTTCTTATAGCCGAATAGATTATTAAGACGTAATTGCCTAATTATTCCTCTTTACTTTAATAAATTATTTTAATTAGTAGATATATAAAATGGTATATTTGGAAAGAAAATTTTTACGGTTGAAATGGAACAATGTTTGTTTTTAGTTATAAGAATAATTCAGCTATTCGTCACCTAAATTTTTTTTTTGGATGATATTATCTTCCATTATGTGATACATGATATGACAACTTATATGACAAATTTTGACCCAACAAATTTATCACCAAAATTTTTAATATTATTTTTAATATTATGATTAAAATTTGACATATCAACTGTCATATTAGATGTCACATAATAAAAAATGACATCATTTAAATTTTTTAAATGATGAATAACATTTTTGTTATAAGAAAGCCTAATGGGTAGATACTTAGCTATCATTCGTGTTCAAAATGGTTGAGAATTATAATTGTTTTAGTTTAATGCTCTTTTGTCACCGGGAGTGGTCCAAGGATTTGGACTGATACGTATTATTGAAGAAATTTTAAGTTAAAATACTTCTTTCAACAGAAAATTTACTGTACCGATAAAAAATATATAATAATTAAATACACCGATATAAGTTTGAAAAAATTAAAAATAACGATACGATTCGCCAGCAGAGATGGCAAAAATTTGGAAAACTGGATTTTAGCCAACCCAGCTGGCGAAAATCCGATGAGAATCTGACATGTATTAAAAAAAACAAACTTTCGCCAACTCTGTTGGCGAAACAAGGAAAAAAAATCTAAAAAAAAGAATTAAAAAAAAAAATTTTAAAAAAAAAATTAAAAATCAAAATTTAGATTTATTTGTTTTGGTTTTGGTTTTATTTTAGATTTTTTGGGTTAATTTGTTTAGGGGTTTATTTGTTTTGATTTTTTTTTATAGGTACGTTAATAGTACTCACTCTGTCATAGATATGTTAATAATAACTCTGTCATAGTAACGTTCATATTTTGACAACGGCTAAATTTTTACAACGGCTAAATTTTTTGGGTTAATTTGTTTAGGGGTTAATTTGTTTTGATTTTATTTTTTTTTTGGTTTTTTTTATAGCTACGTTAATATGGTGAACCTTATCAGAACCAACCAAAAAATTGGGAAACCAAATTTTCGCCAACCCACTTGGCGAAAATATGGTGAACCCATTTTTTCCCTCATGTTAAAAAAAATCGAACCGAAGAAATCACAAAAAATCAAGTGAAAAAAACCGAACCGAACCCCAAAAAAAACCCTTTTTCCTAATTTCGCCAACGGAGTTGGCGAAATTTTAAATTTTTTTTAAATTTTTTTTTTAATTATTATTTTAAAATTTTTTTTTTCTAATTTCGCCAACTAAGTTGGCAAAATTTTGAATTTTTTTTTTATTTTTTTTAATTTTTAATTTTTTAATTTTTATTTTTTTTAAATTTCGGATTTCGCCAACTGAGTTGGCGAAATTTTGAAATTTTTTTTTTAAATTTTTTTTTTTTTTAATTTCGGATTTCGCCAACTGAGTTGGCGAAATTTTGATTTTTTGATTTTTTGATTTTTTTGATTTTTTTTTTGAAATTTTTTTAAAATTTTTTTTTTTCCGGATTTCGCCAACGGAGTTGGCGAAAGTTTGTTTTTTTTTTTTTTTTTAATACATGTCAGATTTTTTCCAAATTTTTGCCAACTTGGATGGCGAATCGTATCGTTATTTTAAAATTTTTCAAACTTATATCGTTATCTTTAAATTTTTCAAACTTATATCGGTGTATTTAATTATTATATATTTTTTATCGGTACAGTAAATTTTTTGTTCTTTCAATGCAAGATATATTATAACATAAAATAAAAGAGAGAGAGAGAATCGAATTCGAGTGACTCTTGTGGTTACCAAGAAGAAGTATAAGATCCCGACTGGATGACAAAATGTCAGTGGATCGAGTCAGGAGGAGTATTATTTTTTTCATTTATAAATGGTGGAAGTTGGAGGATAGTTAGTCCAAAGACATGCAATGCAGTGTGCACAAAAATTTCGAACGTTATGTCGGATTCCGTAGGTTATGCAAAAAAATTAAAAAAAAATTAAAAAAAATAAAAAAGAATAAAAAAAATAAAGAAGAAGAAGAAGAAGAAGAAGAAGAAGGAGGAGGAGAGAGAGAGAGAGAGAGAGGTATTGCTATTGGTGTTAGATAGGGTAAAAGAGGGGTGAAGCTCAACTACCTCATCAACAACTAAATCATAAAGATGATTTCTAGATGAAGTTGGCTAAACAAACATGTACCATCTAAATTATTAAGAAGACTTAGATGTTGGCAATACAAACAAGTACCAAGTAAATAGAAGGCAAGAAAAAAAAAATGCTTAAAACCAGAATGCAAACCCACCTCACATTGTTCACGGAAGCTAAATTAGGACCGAGAACTCTATACTTGACTAATATATACTCTTTTTTTTTTATATAATTCGAGGATTAATTCTATATATTTAGACCTTACCATGCCACTATTTCATTCAGACAAAAGACTAAATTTTGTAAACAATTCATTTTTTTTATATCATCACTTAATTTGTGAACCTTGAATGTTCAGACAGATGCAAAATACAACCCAACTTAGCCAAATTTTTTGTTTTTAGGATGATCTTTCAATAATAATTATGAGTTGTACTATAATTTGATAAGAAAAGTAGAGATTTATTTAGAAAAAAAATGATTTGCAAATTTTAAAATTTCAATACTTCAATGCGATAGAAAATTATCACTTAATTAGCGAAGGGATAAAGTGATGTTCACATGTATGATTAGCAAACTCAAATATACAAGTAAAATAAATAATATAAATAAATTAATTAAAATGAAGAAAATGTTTGCTAGTGTTATTTAAATGCTAGTGTACTCTTCGTAGAAATTTGTCGATTTTTTTTTTTTTTTTTTTTTAGTTATGAGCACCATGTGCTCCCCAAATCTGTTCTTCTGTTTTGAGCTACTTTCCTGTTGGTTGAATAAATGATGCAATTGCTGAAATTTATTGTTAGATCTGAACCCACGGCTACACGACTCTTTAAATCTTTGTGCCGTTTTCGGATTGCTTACATTGATGGAGAAATTATTCTATGTGCCAGTTTCATCGTACACTTTTTATATCAACAGTTAGATTATAGAAAAATATTTGCATGCACATATCTCTATCTATTCTAACGATTAGGAAGAGGAATGATACAGTGAGTCCGGCTTACCGAATAATTTCTTCCAGTGATGCTAGATGAACAACTAATGGGCTATTATGGGTACAACATATTGCTATTTTGATCTATTCTACCATAGAACTAAATCCACGAATATATTCCAACTTCAAATCTTGAGAAGCGACTAAATCGACGAATATATTCCAACTTCACATCTTGAAAAGCGAGTCCGTGTAATCCGATTATATGTGTTTCAAACCAACTAGAACATTTAAACTAGCACCTGAAGTAATACTATTTTACGTATCATGAATGTTCGATACAATATGTCTCGAACCAATTACTAGAGCATCACCAACCCCTTGGAAACCTTGAATCTATTGGAAACGAAACGCGAAAATCGTTTCCAAACCAGAGAGTACCTGTGAGAGAACCGAACAAAACGCACAAACCAAAAAATATCAAACACAAATCGTACACACAGAAATTTTTACGTGAAAAATTCAGATGAAAAAAACTACGGGACGATCGGAGTCCAACCCTGAAGAACCTCCACTAATGGAATAAAGAGATTACACCCTCTACAAGCTCCTCACCGATCCAACACCTATCACCGCTGTAATGCCCCGCTCCGCGTCGGCGTTATATATCAAGGTGAGTGGGCAGAACTTCGTTCTCTGATTCTTGCACGCCTTAATAATAACCTGAGTTTTTGCTTGCAATATTTTCATAAGAGAATGATAGAACCTGCCTTGCATGTTAATGAACGAACTCACCTAGCTTGTCTTTGAAATAATGTCTGCTTAACGAGAATCCTGAATCGCTTGCTTAGAATGCATGAACATGTTCACTATCGTCTATGCTTCGAGAGAACCATACTGTGCCTGAACGTGTTCAAGTGATAAGTCGGATTGCCCCGCATCAACGATTGTATTATGATGGTTCGTCTCGTCTGCATACTAGAATTTATTTGATAGTGTTCCATGCATTCGCACGCGGTCGGACAATGGCTTTTGGTGGAGAGCTGAACTGCATGCGTCATAGCCACCATGGGTCATAGCTGCCATTAGCATCAGAGAAATGAGTCATTGGTATGATGTTCCACCAGCTGCCGATCCTGAGATACTCGGGGACCGCCCTGCATATAGCTAAGTCATTGTGTTGGCTTGGATAGTGACTGCCCCTAAGAATGTGCATTGTGTGTCTAGTTTTGCATCAGACCCTGAAGTCGCACGAAACACGCTGCGCACACCCTGAAGCATGAACGGTTTGCTTGCTTGCATATTCAATATAAAACTCTGTTTCCAAACATGTTTCGAATCGATGTAATATGACTCTGCTAGCGAACTGCATGAAACGAACCTAGGTAAAACTAGAAAGATCACTAGTAATATAATGTTTTATAACATGATTACTTAGTGTTGGTTTGAGTGAATGCTTGTTTCTGTTCAGTTGATTTATCTCACCAGTACTTGTATAAAGTGATGACCCACCAACAGTTTACTTGCTTGCAGGTACTGGATCGTCCGAGGGAGCGATAGGCGTGCCACAGTCCCGAAGACCCGGAATCCTGGTTTCGATTGTTGCCCCGAGAATGTTATCGTATAAAGGGGCATAATGTATGGAACGAACGTGTGCCTTTGCTAAAGGAAACCCAAGTTGCCTCGATTGTCCCGAACACTCAGTTGGCTAAATGTATTGTATTGCAACAAGTCCCTATCCGCTGTTTACTCGATTGATGCGATGATAGCCAACTATCAACTTAAACGATTGGCCTTGCACGGGCGCAACCCCAGGCCCGTGCGGTATTACGTCCCCCGAAGGCTCGAACAGGCCATTCGCTTAGCTCCCTTCCTCCCTCGCACCCGCGGGACGGGCGCGGTGATTCGCGTCCGGGGCGTCGAGGCACGGTGATACGTGTCCGGTTCGTTAAATCCTGGCCGTACGGGACGGGACAGGAGGGAGCGGCGGCCCGGGCGGGTCCGGGGCGTGACAGAATGGTATCAGAGCGGAATCGATTCTCTGGCCCAAATTCGTTGCTATGACTCTGAGATATTATCGATATGGTTTTGCAAAGAGCGTTCCATACAATAAGTCCATAGATATTCTCAAAGTGCAAATGTTTTCTGAACTTGAATTGCTTGATTGTTTCGATTGAGTACGGCGAGGGACGGCACTATCGCTACTCGGGATATCGAGAAGTTTATCCTTGAAGTTTCGAGGACAAAACTTTTTGTTGGTTGGTTGGTAAGTATGTAACGTCCCGCTCCGCGTCGGCGTTATATATCAAGGTGAGTGGGCAGAACTTCGTTCTCTGATTCTTGCACGCCTTAATAATAACCTGAGTTTTTGCTTGCAATATTTTCATAAGAGAATGATAGAACCTGCCTTGCATGTTAATGAACGAAATCACCTAGCTTGTCTTTGAAATAATGTCTGCTTAACGAGAATCCTGAATCGCTTGCTTAGAATGCATGAACATATTCACTATCGTCTATGCTTCGAGAGAACCATACTGTGCCTGAACGTGTTCAAGTGATAAGTCGGATTGCCCCGCATCAACGATTGTATTATGATGGTTCATCTCGTCTGCATACTAGAGTTTATTTGATAGTGTTCCATGCATTAGCACGCGGTCGGACAATGGCTTTTGGTGGAGAGCTGAACTGCATGCGTCATAGCCACCATGGGTCACAGCTGCCATTAGCATCAGAGAAATGAGTCATTGGTATGCTGTTCCACCAGCTGCCGATCCTGAGATACTCGGGGACCGTCCTGCATATAGCTAAGTCATTGTGTTGGCTTGGATAGTGACTGCCCCTAAGAATGTGCATTGTGTGTCTAGTTTTGCATCAGACCCTGGAGTCGCACGAAACACGCTACGCACACCCTGAAGCATGAACGGTTTGCTTGCTTGCATATTCAATATGAAACTCTGTTTCCAAACATGTTTCGAAACGATGTAATATGACTCTGCTAGCGAACTGCATGAAACGAATCTAGGTAAAACTAGAAAGATCACTAGTAATATAATATTTTATAACATGATTACTTAGTGTTGGTTTGAGTGAATGCTTGTTTCTGTTCAGTTAATTTATCTCACCAGTACTTGTATAAAGTGCTGACCCACCAACAGTTTACTTGCTTGCAGGTACTGGATCGTCCGAGGGAGCGATAGGCGTGCCACAGTCCCGAAGACCTAGAATCCTGGTTTCGATTGTTGTCCCGAGAATGTTATCGTATAAAGGGGCATAATGTATGGAACGTACGTGTGCCTTTGCTAAAGGAAACCCAAGTTGCCTCGATTGTCCCGAACACTCAGTTGGCTAAATGCATTGCATTGCAACAAGTCCCTATCCGCTGCTTACTCGATTGATGCGATGATAGCCAACTATCAACTTAAACGATTGGCCTTGCACGGGCGCAACCCCAGGCCCGAGGCGGCATCACGTCCCCCGAAGGCTCGAACGGGCCATTCGCTTAGCTCCCTTCGTCCCTCGCACCCGCGGGACGGATGCGGTGATTCGCGTCCGGCGCGCCGAGGCACGGTGATACGTGTCTGGTTCATTAAATCCCGGCCGTACGGGACGAGGCAGGAGGGAGCGGCGGCCTGGGCGGGTCCGGGGCGTGACAACCGCAACTTTTTGGAACAGAAAATAGATTATAACCACAAAAAAAGACAATGAGAAATACCCAAAATTGATCTCATTTCTTCGAAACGGTCTCCAATCATTCTTTCTCCTCTCCAAAGTTGCAATGACACTCTTGCCACCTTTTTTTCTCTCTAATTTTTTTTTTCATGTTGTTGTATATTGCATGAGCCTTTATATAAATCCTTGCATGAATTATGGTTTCCATATAAAAATCTATATATAGAAGCCAAAAATATTTATAAAAATCCAATTACATTCAATAATATATTTAATGGAAATCAAATCATAAATTAGCTTACCATAAATTGGAAATCCAATTATATGGAAAGTTAATATATGAAAGATCCAATCATAAATATATAATTAAAGTCAAAGATAGAAATCCAATATAATATCTGCTTACCATAAATGTTCCAATACACGTCGCTCGATGCACTTTTCAAATTTTTTTGACACACGGATGGCGCTTGTCGCACTCCGGGTATTCTTTACAAAGGTTGGGAACCCCACCCACTCCAACAAATCTCCCCCTTCACAACTATGTGGAGGAGGTCGTCATCCCGACGATCCGCCTGAAGTACTCAACTTTTTTCTTGGAAGAATCTTTGTGAACATGTCTGCTCTGTTGTCATCTGTATGAACCTTCTTAAGTGCCGCTTCCTTCTTTTCCATAATATCCCATATACAATGATACCGGGTCTCAATGTGCTTGGACCGGCTATGAAATGTCTGGTTCTTCACAAGGTAAATAGCACTTTGACTATCGCAAAGCAAAGGATACTGCTCTTACTTTAGTCAAATTTCTTGCAATATCTTCTTCATCCACAACAACTCCTTGCAAGCCTTCGTCGCCGCAATGTACTCTGCCTCTGTCGTCGACAAGGCAACACACTTCTGCAACCGCGACTGCCACGATACTGCTCCACCGACAAACATCATCACATAGTCCAAAGTCGATCGTCTCGTGTCTAAATCTCCAGCCATATCAGAATCGGTATACCCAACCACCTTCGGCTCGTCACCACCAAAAAAAAGTCTCCAATCGGCAGTGCCCTGAAGATATCGTAGAATTCACTTGACCCAACTTCAATGTAACCTTCTAGGATTGGAAGTATACTTGTTAACTGTGCCAACTGCGTGAGCGATGTCTGGCCTCGTACACACCATAGCATACATAAGACTTCCCACAACTGAGGCATATGGAACCCGCTCCATATCTTCCTTTTCGTCCTCGGTAGATGGACACTTCTCCTCAGTGAACTTAAAGTGAGTCGCAATGGGGTTACTCACTTTCTTCGATCCGTCCATCCCGAAACGCTGAAGTACCTGGTGAATGTACTTCTTTTGGGACAAGTGTAGCAGTTTGGACTCTCTCTCTCGGCTGACCTCCATTCCAAGAATAGTCTTCGCTGTGCCTAAATCCTTCATAGAGAAGGTCGTGCCCAGTTGACGCTTCAACTCCGCTGTTCTAGTGGCATTCCGACCCACCAGTAGCATATAATCAACATAGAGCAGTAAAATGATGAAATCATCCTCGGCAAGGTACTTCACAAATACATAGTGGTCCGACGCCGTCCGTGCGTAACCATGCTCCCCCATAAATGACTTGAACTTCCTGTACCACTGCCTCAGAGTCTGCTTCAGACCATACAAGCTCTTCCTTAACTGGCAGAACAAGTGTGACTTGCCCTTCTCACAGAATCCCTCTGGCTGCTCCATGTACAACTCCTCCTCAAGATTACCGTAGAGGAATGTCATCTTCACGTCCATTTGCTAGACCTCCAAGCAGAAACTGGCTCCAAATGCTAGCACCATCCGAATAGACGACTGTTTGACGATTGGCGAAAATATCTCATCATAATCTATACCTTTTCGCTGACCATAACCTTTAACTACCAGCCTCGCTTTGTATCGAGGGCAAGTAGCATTATTTGTCTGCTTCACTCTAAACATCCATCGATTCTTCAAAGTCTTCTTGTCCTTTGGTAACCGCACCAAATCATAAGTAGAGTTGGCCTCCAAGGAACTCATCTCCTCTTGCATGGCCTCCATCCACTCCTGCCTGTATTCGTCTTCCATAGCCTCTGCAAAACTTTTGGGTTCTCCCTTGTCAGTCAGTAGCACATACTCGCCCAGTGAGTATCTCGTAGATGGTCGACGTTATCTATCGCTCCTCCCCAATGGAATCACTGGTGCTGGCTGTATACCAACAACTTTGTCCTTAGGAACTGCCTCCTCGGCATGCTCATCCTCTTGATGATCACCCTAACCACCATCAGCAGGCTGATGATCACGGTTGGGAGCAACTTCATGTACTGTCTCTCCCATAAATGGATCCTCTGCGATGTCCTCTGGAAACTGCTCGAAGCGAAATAACTCTAACTCTGAAAATTCTTCAGCCTCAGAAGGCATCTCGAAATCCTTATGTTGGTCATGGTCTAATGGTATGATCCTCGAAGAATACCACGTTCCTACTTCTGTAGAGTTTTCTTCCCACTGGGTCGTAGAGTCTATAGCCAAACTCTTCCTAACCGTAACCGACAAAGATGCACCGTCTAGTCTTCGACTCAAGTTTGGATCTCTCCTTCTTCGGTACATGCACGAAGTCCTTGCAACCAAACACTCGCAGGTGATTATATGATGACTCATTGTCGTACCATACTTTGTCAGGCACATCACCCTACAAATGAGCACTAGAAGATAAATTAATAATATAAGCAACTGTGTAAAGAGCCTCACCCCAATAGCTGCCCGACAAGTTTGCTTTTGACAGCAAATACCGTACCCTCTCTATCAGCATCATGTTCATCCACTCTACTACACCATTGAGATGATGTGTCTTTGGCGGAGTCTTCTGCTATCGTATCCCTTTCTCTCTGTAGTATGCATCAAAGGGACCGATATATTCATTGTCATTGTCCGACTGAACACATAGCAGCTTATTGCCCGTTTCCTTTTCAACGGAGGCCTGAAACTCCTTGAAAGTGGGCATCACCTGATCGTTGGTATTTAAGGCATAGACCCAAACCTTCCTGGAACAATCATCAATAAAAGTTACAAAGTAAGAAGCAACACCAATATATTTTACCTTCATAGAACCGCAGACATCCGAGTGAATCAACTCGAACAACGCCGACTTCTTTGAACTTGGGTGACTTTGGAAAGACACCCTATTTTGCTTTTCCGCCAAACAGTGAGTGCACCTCTCCAACTTTGTAGACTTGAGTCCTAGACTAACCTTCCTGTTCACCAAGTAGCTCACCCCCTTCCCGCTGATGTGGCTGAGCTGCCTGTGCCACAACTCAGTAGATACATCAGTAGCCACGTTCACTTCATGTGTCCCATGTGCGCTCCCTTCCATATAGTAGAGTCCATACCTCTTGCTTCTTCTAGCAATCACCATCGAACCTCTGGAAATCTTCCACTAATTATTCCCGAAGAGATTGAAGAAATTTTCGTCATACAACCTTCCAACCGACACCAGGTTGAAATGGATATCAGGGACATGACGAAGATCTTTAAGAACAAGAACTACACCCATTTTTGCCCTCAAATGCACATCTTCAATGGCAACTGCCTTCGACACATCTCCATTGCCTATCTTCAACACTACATAGTCGCCTACTGTGTAAGTAGCAAATAGTGCCATATTGTGAGTTACGTGAGTTGAAGCACCTGAGTCCACCAACCAAGAGTTGTCATCGCATGCGAGATTCATAACTACCGCATCACCTACAATGATCAGTGTCACCACCCCATTTCCAGAGCCGGGTATTTTTTTTTATTTTTAATTTGGTTAATTGTGCATTATTTATAATTAATTGTATTTATATTTAATTAGTGATTGCATTATTTTTTTATTATTTTTATTTTGATTGTTTTAGGATTTTGGCTAGCCTGGACCCATGTCAGACCCTAGTGGACCCATGTCCGACCCAACCCACACCCTTGTGAGAATTATTTTGCGGCTTAGAATATTTATTTTATTTTTAGGAGGTTAGTTGGAGAGATTTGGAGTTAATTTGAGTGCTTTTGGAACCCGGAACCCAAAACAAGTGAATAGGGGCGTTTTAGGAATGTGGAACTTGTGTAACCCCATTTAATTCCTTTGGCCGGCCCTACCTACCCCATTTTCCGTGAGCAACCAGCAGCCCCCACTCCCCTTTCTCTTCTTCTTCTTCTTCTTCATCTTCTTCTTCACTTCTTCTTCTTCTCCACTTCTTTTTCTTCTTCCTTCCTTCTCCAAGTAAGTTCCTTCCTCCTATTTCTCTTCTTTCTTCTTCTATTCTCCATGGTTGCTAACCCTAACCTTGCATTTTCTCTAACCTAGGTGGGTAGAGCCTAGATTTTGTGTTGGAGCTTGGATTGGGAGCTTGGAAGCTTGGATTGGAGGATTTGGAGCATTTTGGAGATTTTGGCTTGAGATTCCAACTCCCAAGAGGTAAACCCTGATTTCCCCCCTTGTAATTATTTTTATATAGTGTAGTTAATATTTTAGAACCTTCCTAGACCCTTAGGCTACCCGTGGGAGGAAGTTGGAACTAGTTTGGTTGGGTTTAGAGACTTTAACATTAGGTTTTGTGTCAATTTCGGGTAGAATCCGAATTTGGCCCAATTTTGGGTGATGCCCTAGGTTAGATGGACCTAGGTAGACGTTGTCGGGTGTCTTGAGGGTGAGTGCGTGTCTCCGTTCGGACACGGAAAGTCGTGTCGCGGAAAAACGGGCGTTTCGGGCGAAATTGGGGCTTTTCGTCGTCGCCGATTCTAAGTGCGTGTGCGTTTCCGCCACGGGCCTAGAATCGACGCGGGAGACATTTTTTAGGATCTAGACATCGTTTAGAGTGCGTGGGTAAATTTTGGGCCGATTTCGAGTTCGTTTGGTGTGCGTTTCAGGAGGTTTTCCGAGCCGCGCACCACGTGTTCGTCGAAATGACCGAACGGCCATTTCGACTTGGTTTTCTTGTTTCGGGCTTGTGCGCGCGTTGGGTTAGTATCGAGGAGTGTGTGCTAGAGTTTTTGAGCTATATTTTATATATTTATAGGCGTTGGTGAGTGTCGGGGTCGTTGGGCGTGAGTGGGGTGTGTGGTTTGAGTGTTGTGTTGTGTTGTGGTTGTGTGTGTGTCTTTATATATATATATTTGTATGTGTATATATATATGTATATATTTATATGTAAGTGTGTTTATGTATATATATTTATATATGTATGTGTGTATTTATATCTATGTGCTAGTGTATGTGTGTAGGTGAGTGTGTGAGTGAGTGCTTGTGTGAGTGTGTAGGTGAGTGTGTGTGAGTGTGAGTGAGTGTTTATAGGTATATATATATGAGTTTATGTATATATGTATATATATTTATATATATATATATGTATGAGGGTTTGTGTGTGAGGGTGTGTGAGGTTGAGTGTGTGTGAGTGAGGATATATAGATATATATATATATGTTTAAGTGTGTGAGTGTGTGTGTGTATATATATATATTAGTGTATGTATATATATAGATATATGTGTGTATATATATATAGATATATGGGTGTTTATATATATATATATATATATATATATATATATATATATATATATATATATATATATATATATATATATATATATGTATATATGTTTATGTGTGTGTGTGTTGATAGTGTTGTGAGTGTGTGTGTGTATTAGTGTGTTAGTGTGTGTGTTAGAGTGTGTAGATGAGTGTGAATATATATATAGATATCTAGTTATATATATATAGATGTATATATATGTATATGTATATATGTATATGTATATGTATATAGGAGTGTGTGTGTGTGTTTGAGAGAGGGGGGGTGCCTGGGACTGGAACCAGCAGCTGCAGCAGCAGAAATAGGCGCAGCAGCAGCAGTATTCAGCAGTAGCAGCAGCTCGCTCGAGTGAGGCAGCGCCGCGGCAGCAGCTCGCTCGAGCGAGGCAGCGCCGCGGCAGCAGCAGAAGCATCAGCAGCAGGCTGCAGCAGAGCGCGCGGGCGCAGCAGCGCCGCGGCAGCAGCGGCAGCGCGCCGCGGCAGCAGCTCGCTGCAGCGCGGCCTGCAGCAGCAGCAGCAGCAGCAGTTCCAGTACCGCGGCAGCAGCTCGCTCGAGCGAGGCAGCGCCGCGGCAGCAGCAAGAGCATGAGCAGCAGCTGTAGCAAGTAGAAAATGCAGCAGCAACAGCAGTTTAAGGTAGCAGCAGCAGCAAGTTAAAGCAAGAGCAGTAGCTTAATGCGAGGAAAAGGAGATAGATATATATATATATATATATATATAGATGTATATATATATCTATAGATGAATGGATAGATAGATGCATAGATAGAGAGATAGATAGATAGATAGATGCATAGATAGTTAGAGAGATAGGTAGATAGTTAGACATTTAGATAGATTTAAGTTTATCTATTAGATAGATATATTTATGGATTGATAGATGAATAGATAGCTAGGTAAAGAGATAGATACATAGATAAATAGATAGATTGATAGGTAAGTAGGTAGTTTGATAGATAGATAATTAAATATATAGATAGGTAAATAGATAGATAATTTGATAGATAGTTAGGTAGGTAAATACTAGATATTAGATATCTAGTTAGATAGATAGATAGATAACTAGATAGCTAAATATTAGATAGATAGTTAGATATCCATATCTATATGCATAGATATATATATAGATATATACATAGCAAGATAGATAGTTAGATATCTAGGTATAGATATATATATTTGAGGGTAAGGTAAGGTAAGGTATTGGGTATAGATATATAGGTATATGCCTATATGTATTAGATATCTATATATTTTAGCCTAGATTATAGCTAGATATATATGTTTATGCATAGTTAGCTAGCTAGAGGGGTAATCGGGTTGAGTTTAGAGAGGTATCTCAATACCTTGAGATACCAAGGTATTTCAATACCTTAAGATAACCAAGGTATTGGGTTTTGAGCGGGGTAATTGAGCAATAGCCTAGAAATTGTATTGGAGTGATTTTTATATGCTTATGTGTATATATTTACGCGTGCTAGCATAGGTTTTAGAGGGTATAGGCGGGGTGCGTAGCCTAGGTTGAGGTATCGGATACCGAGGGTATCCCGGTATCTCAAGGAGGCGAGTTTGTGAGTTTAGTAGCTTAATGACCTCGGTTTGACCTAGAATTTCAGGAGCACCCTAGTTTGACCCAGACTTGACCGTAGTTGACTCGGTTGACCGCCAAAGTCAACTTTTGACCTAGTTTTGACTCAAAGTTGACTTTTTGGACCCAGAGTTGACTTTTTGACCCAAATTTCACCGGTTTGACCCGTTTGACCTAGAACGACCCTAGAAGCCTATTTTTAGTTATTTTATATCTGTTTAGCTCATTAGAACCCTGTTTAACCTTGCTTTTCGCATTAGGTCGTTGCGACACCGGTTCGGATCGCCAGTTGCTCAGGACGTCAGGCGAGTACATTCTCTGATAGTTTTCATTATCTGATGATTATTATGATTCAGCTTCTAGTATAGTATCATCTGATTATTCTGGCACAACACGAGACACTGACTGGTATTTCTGGATTCATTTACTTGCGACACGTACATTTCATGTTTCTGGCCTCTATTCTGGAATCACTACTGGCATCACCTACTGGCATCACCTACAGGCATCATTCATGTTCAGGCTGGACTCATCTTGATTTGCGTGTCGGGTCTTGGATCCACTTGTATTAGTCGGGGCGGAGAAATACTCGAGTAGACATGTAAACATTCCCATCTGGAATCATCAGGCATCACTCCCTCTGGTCTAATCTGGAATGATAGCAGCCGCGCACCCAGTGCGCGGTGAGCCGTACTTACCCCTAGCCGTTTACATGTCGAAACAAGTATTTCAAAGACACCGAGTTCATTCTTATAGTATGGACTCTCATGCATTTCTTGACTTGTCTCACTTACATGTTTCTGGACTTGACTCACTACATGTTTTTCATGCTGGACTCACTACACGTTCATGTGCACGGACTTGATCTTAGCTTAGATTCTTGTATCTTACAGTTACTACTATCTTATTTCTGATATTCCTGCATCTTTACCTTTATGCACCAGTGATACATGTTTATTTCCTGTTTCATACTTACTTCTTTCTTCTTGCTACTTGCTATAACTGTTTTATAGTTTTTATCATTTAAATGGAACTGCTGTTAGAGATGTACTTGCTCCAGTCCTGACTGGACATATTTTTTCCAGAGTATCCGGAGGATTGGTGTCCGACGTTTTATGGACCTGAGCCTGTCGATGGTGCAGACAGGGACCCTCTAGTTTAGAGGTGATTTCCGGGTTGGTAGCCGGGATCACTAGAATCTTGTTGTTGTTTTTATTAGTTTTTAGTACCGGATTTGTCTCCGGTTTTGGATTGAGACCTTGGTTGTATATTATTTTGGATGATGTATTATTGTATTATTATTATTATTGATGTTGTGGTTGTTGTAGTAGTAGTTGGTGGTTAGACTTTATAGTTGTTAGTCTTCTTTGCCATCTTATCGTGCTTAGATTCGTGATTGAGTATATTGTGATTATCATTATGATATTTGCTCCTCCGTTTGGAGTTGAGATCTTGACAGGTTTATATTTTGATTGTGTGGTTGCCCTCCTTTTGGAGAGGTCATGTCCGATTTTTGTGTGAGATTATTATCTAGATAGTTGACCTAGACAGCGTTCTACCGCCGATGCTGCGGCGTAGGCTGGACGTACCCACGACTCATGCCCGATTTTCCGGGTGCGGGTCATGACACGTTTTTGGTGGCGGCCCCATGCAGGTCTCGATTCGTAATTAGTGCGATGTCGTGGTGGTACAACAACTTAGTTGTACTGCTGCGAGCCTGCTATAGGATCTAGGATCTAGGATCTAGGATGAGAGTGTACTCAATCACGACTAGGAACAATTTCAATCTAATTATTCTGAAATTGCTTCTTTTGAAATATTACTGTCCTTCTTTGATGATATCGTATCTTGCGCCGTATTGACATCTTTTGATCTGTGTTCAGGATGCCTCCGAAGACACGATCTCGTCATACCGTTCCAGCAGTTGCTACTGAGAGGTCTGCTACCTCTCGTCCATCTCATATTCAGGCAGCTGCTACTGCTCCACTCACCACTCCTGCGGTTGAGGGAGCATCTGCTTCTCTCGGGGATCCTCCTTCACCTGTCGATCCGAGGACTACCCCAGTCGTTCCGGTGGTTCCTCCACCACTTCCTGCTCCAGTAGATGCCGCGCAGTTGTTTGCGTTCTTCAGGGAGATGATGGACGCGCAGCACCGTCAGGTGGATGTGATGAGGCTGGGCATTGAGAACGCCCACCAGGTGGCCATGACGGCAGTGGATAGGGTGGCACAGGTTCAGCCACAGGCAGATCAGATTCAGCATCCGAGGCCGGGCAGTATTATCGACTTTCAGAGGATGCGGCCCAAGGAGTTCCGTGGTACAGAAGGTATCCTGTACGCGGATGACTGGATAGTGCAAATTGAGGGCATCTTCAGGCTAGCGCAGATTCCAGACAGCATGCAGATAGAGGCAGCGGGCAGTCAGATGTTCGACCTCGCTTTGACATGGTATCGCACAGATACGAGGATTGCAGCGCCAGGGCTTACTTGGGAGGCTTTTAAGAGGCTTTTTAAGGAGAAGTTTTTCCCAGATGTGGCGCTCAGTGCTTTGGAGAGCCAGTTCGAGGCACTCGTCCAAGGGAGCATGACAGTGGACGAGTACGCAGCGGAGTTCTGCCGTCTGGGCAGATTCGTGGATGGCTTGAGTGAGGCAGCTAAGGCGAGAAAGTTTCGCAAGGGCTTGGTTATGGCGGTCAAGTCTTTGACCAGGAGCGACCGTGAGGCAACTTTTGAGCAGATAGTAGGAGATGCTCAGAGAGCAGAGGATGACTTAGAGCTCAAGTCCAAGAGAGGCAGGGATGATTCAGGCAGTGCCAGTGGTAGTGCGGGACCAGCTAAGCGTCCCTATGTGCAAAAGGCAGCGCAACAGGGTCAGGATCAGAGAGCGCCCACTTGTGCCTACTGCAGGAAGGCAGGACACACTTGGGATGTTTGTAGGAGGAGGCTAAAGGTGTATTTGTTCTGTGGATCCGCTGCTCACCAGATGCGAGATTGCCCCACTGCACCTCCATTGGGTGGAGCACAGGATCAGAGAGTTGGAGCTAGGCCATCTGTGGCACAGCATCATGCCCCGCACCAGCAGAGGGATACACCCCAGCAGGGCAGGGCTTATGCGTTGACGGTCGAGGAGGCCGATGCTACGGATGTCGGGTTAGCAGGTCTGTCTTTTGTTTCTTCTTCCTGTCCTTTCCATTCCTTGTGGTGTGCTTCATTAGTACCTGTTAGACTTTTTGTGCTGTGGTAGATAGTTTAGTGACCCTGATTAAGACTGTGATAACACGACCAGTAGGACCCTGATCTTGCATGTTGTTTAGGTAGAATTTTTTGACTGTGATTGTTGGGGGTTTGACCTAGAAGGAGTGTGATTGACTTTAAATTTCGAGGACGAAATTTTCTAAGGAGGATAGGCTTGTCACCACCCCATTTCCAGAGCCGGGTATTTTTTTTATTTTTAATTTGGTTAATTGTGCATTATTTATAATTAATTGTATTTATATTTAATTAGTGATTGCATTATTTTTTTATTATTTTTATTTTGATTGTTTTAGGATTTTGGCTAGCCTGGACCCATGTCAGACCCTAGTGGACCCATGTCCGACCCAGCCCACACCCTTGTGAGAATTATTTTGGGGCTTAAAATATTTATTTTATTTTTAGGAGGTTAGTTGGAGAGATTTGGAGTTAATTTGAGTGCTTTTGGAACCCGGAACCCAAAACCAAGTGAATAGGGCGTTTTAGGAATGTGGAACTTGTGTAACCCCATTTAATTCCTTTGGCCGGCCCTACCTACCCCATTTTCCGTGAGCAACCAGCAGCCCCCACTCTCCTTTCTCTTCTTCTTCTTCATCTTCTTCTTCACTTCTTCTTCTTCTCCACTTCTTTTTCTTCTTCCTTCCTTCTCCAAGTAAGTTCCTTCCTCCTATTTCTCTTCTTTCTTCTTCTATTCTCCATGGTTGCTAACCCTAACCTTGCATTTTCCCTAACCTAGGTGGGTAGAGCCTAGATTTTGTGTTGGAGCTTGGATTGGGGGCTTGGAAGCTTGGATTGGAGGATTTGGAGCATTTTGAAGATTTTGGCTTGAGATTCCAACTCCCAAGAGGTAAACCCTGATTTTCCCTCTTCTAATTATTTTTATATAGTGTAGTTAATATTTTAGAACCTTCCTAGACCCTTAGGCTACCCGTGGGAGGAAGTTGGAACTAGTTTGGTTGGGTTTAGAGACTTTAACATTAGGTTTTGTGTCAATTTCGGGTGGAATCCGAATTTGGCCCAATTTTGGATGATGCCCTAGGTTAGATGGACCTAGGTAGACGTTGTCGGGTGTCTTGAGGGTGAGTGCGTGTCTCCGTTCGGACACGGGAAGTCGTGTCGCGGAGAAACGGGCGTTTCGGGCGAAATTGGGGCTTTTCGTCGTCGCCGATTCTAAGTGCGTGTGCGTTTCCGCCACGGGCCTAGAATCGATGCGGGAGCACATTTTCTAGGATCTAGACATCGTTTAGAGTACGTGGGTAAATTTTGGGCCGATTCCGAGTTCGTTTGGTGTGCGTTTCAGGAGGTTTTCCGAGCCGCGCACCACGTGTTCGTCGAAATGACCGAACGGCCATTTCGATTTGGTTTTCTTGTTTCGGGCTTGTGCGCGCGTTGGGTTAGTATCGGGGAGTGTGTGCTAGAGTTTTCGAGCTATATTTTATATATTTATAGGCGTTGGTGAGTGTCGGGGTCGTTGGGCGTGAGTGGGGTGTGTGGTTTGAGTGTTGTGTTGTGTTGTGGTTGTGTGTGTGTCTTTATATATATATATTTATATGTGTATATATATATGTATATATTTATATGTAAGTGTGTTTATGTATATATATTTATATATGTATGTGTGTATTTATATCTATGTGCTAGTGTATGTGTGTAGGTGAGTGTGTGAGTGAGTGCTTGTGTGAGTGTGTAGGTGAGTGTGTGTGAGTGTGAGTGAGTGTTTATAGGTATATATATATGAGTTTATGTATATATGTATATATATTTATATATATATATATATGTATGAGGGTTTGTGTGTGAGGGTGTGTGAGGTTGAGTGTGTGTGAGTGAGGATATATAGATATATATATATGTTTAAGTGTGTGAGTGTGTGTGTATATATATATATTAGTGTATGTATATATATAGATATATGTGTGTATATATATATAGATATATGGGTGTTTATATATATATATATATATATATATATATATGTATATATGTTTATGTGTGTGTGTGTTGATAGTGTTGTGAGTGTGTGTGTGTATTAGTGTGTTAGTGTGCTAGTGTGTGTGTTAGAGTGTGTAGATGAGTGTGAATATATATATAGATATCTAGTTATATATATATAGATATATATATATGTATATGTATATATGTATATGTATATAGGAGTGTGTGTGTGTGTTTGAGAGAGGGGGGGTGCCTGGGACTGGAACCAGCAGCTGCAGCAGCAGAAATAGGCGCAGCAGCAGCAGTATTCAGCAGTAGCAGCAGCTCGCTCGAGCGAGGCAGCGCCGCGGCAGCAGCAGAAGCATCAGCAGCAGGCTGCAGCAGAGCGCGCGGGCGCAGCAGCGCCGCGGCAGCAGCGGCAGCGCGCCGCGGCAGCAGCTCGCTGCAGCGCGGCCTGCAGCAGCAGCAGCAGCAGCAGTTCCATCGCCGCGGCAGCAGCTCGCTCGAGCGAGGCAGCGCCGCGGCAGCAGCAAGAGCATGAGCAGCAGCTGTAGCAAGTAGAAAATGCAGCAGCAACAGCAGTTTAAGGTAGCAGCAGCAGCAAGTTAAAGCAAGAGCAGTAGCTTAATGCGAGGAAAAGGAGATAGATATATATATATATATATAGATGTATATATATATCTATAGATGAATGGATAGATAGATGCATAGATAGAGAGATAGATAGATAGATGCATAGATAGTTAGAGAGATAGGTAGATAGTTAGACATTTAGATAGATTTATGTTTATCTATTAGATAGATATATTTATGGATTGATAGATGAATAGATAGCTAGGTAAAGAGATAGATACATAGATAAATAGATAGATTGATAGGTAAGTAGGTAGTTTGATAGATAGATAATTAAATATATAGATAGGTAAATAGATAGATAATTTGATAGATAGTTAGGTAGGTAAATACTAGATATTAGATATCTAGTTAGATAGATAGATAGATAACTAGATAGCTAAATATTAGATAGATAGTTAGATATCCATATCTATATGCATATATATATATATAGATATATACATAGCTAGATAGATAGTTAGATATCTAGGTATAGATATATATATTTGAGGGTAAGGTAAGGTAAGGTAAGGTATTGGGTATAGATATATAGGTATATGCCTATATGTATTAGATATCTATATATTTTAGCCTAGATTATAGCTAGATATATATGTTTATGCATAGTTAGCTAGCTAGAGGGGTAGTCGGGTTGAGTTTAGAGAGGTATCTCAATACCTTGAGATACCAAGGTATTTCAATACCTTAAGATAACCAAGGTATTGGGTTTTGAGCGGGGTAATTGAGCAATAGCCTAGGAATTGTATTGGAGTAATTTTTATATGCTTATGTGTATATATTTACGCGTGCTAGCATAGGTTTTAGAGGGTATAGGCGGGGTGCGTAGCCTAGGTTGAGGTATCGGATACCGAGGGTATTCCGGTATCTCAAGGAGGCGAGTTTGTGAGTTTAGTAGCTTAATGACCTCGGTTTGACCTAGAATTTTAGGAGCACCCTAGTTTGACCCAGACTTGACCGTAGTTGACTCGGTTGACCGCCAAAGTCAACTTTTGACCTAGTTTTGACCCAAAGTTGACTTTTTAGACCCAGAGTTGACTTTTTGACCCAGATTTCATCGGTTTGACCCGTTTGACCTAGAACGACCCTAGAAGCCTATTTTTAGTTATTTTATATCTGTTTAGCTCATTAGAACCCTGTTTAACCTTGCTTTTCGCATTAGGTCGTTGCGACACCGGTTCGGATCGCCAGTTGCTCAGGACGTCAGGCGAGTACATTCTCTGATAGTTTTCATTATCTGATGATTATTATGATTCAGCTTCTAGTATAGTATCATCTAATTATTCTGGCACAACACGAGACACTGACTGGTATTTCTGGATTCATTTACTTGCGACACGTACATTTCATGTTTCTGGCCTCTATTCTGGAATCACTACTGGCATCACCTACTGGCATCACCTACAGGCATCATTCATGTTCAGGCTGGACTCATCTTGATTTGCGTGTCGGGTCTTGGATCCACTTGTATTAGTCGGGGCGGAGAAATACTCGAGTAGACATGTAAACATTCCCATCTGGAATCATCAGGCATCACTCCCTCTGGTCTAATCTGGAATGATAGCAGCCGCGCACCCAGTGCGCGGTGAGCCGTACTTACCCCTAGCCGTTTACATGTCGAAACAAGTATTTCAAAGACACCGAGTTCATTCTTATAGTATGGACTCTCATGCATTTCTTGACTTGTCTCACTTACATGTTTCTGGACTTGACTCACTACATGTTTTTCATGCTGGACTCACTACACGTTCATGTGCACGGACTTGATCTTAGCTTAGATTCTTGTATCTTACAGTTACTACTATCTTGTTTCTGATATTCCTGCATCTTTACCTTTATGCACCAGTGATACATGTTTATTTCCTGTTTCATACTTACTTCTTTCTTCTTGCTACTTGCTATAACTGTTTTATAGTTTTTATCATTTAAATGGAACTGCTGTTAGAGATGTACTTGCTCCAGTCCTGACTGGACATATTTTTTCCAGAGTATCCGGAGGATTGGTGTCCGACATTTTATGGACCTGAGCCTGTCGATGGTGCAGACAGGGACCCTCTAGTTTAGAGGTAATTTCCGGGTTGGTAGCCGGGATCACTAGGATCTTGTTGTTGTTTTTATTAGTTTTTAGTACCGGATTTGTCTCCGGTTTTGGATTGAGACCTTGTTTGTATATTATTTTGGATGATGTATTATTGTATTATTATTATTATTGATGTTGTGGTTGTTGTAGTAGTAGTTGGTGGTTAGACTTTATAGTTGTTAGTCTTCTTTGCCATCTTATCGTGCTTAGATTCGTGATTGAGTATATTGTGATTATCATTATGATATTTGCTCCTCCGTTTGGAGTTGAGATCTTGACAGATTTATATTTTGATTGTGTGGTTGCCCTCCTTTTGGAGAGGTCATGTCCAATTTTTGTGTGAGATTATTATCTAGATAGTTGACCTAGACAGCGTTCTACCGCCGATGCTGCGGCGTAGGCTGGACGTACCCACGACTCATGCCCGATTTTCCGGGTGCGGGTCGTGACAATCAGATCACCTCCATGTGTCGAGGCCGTTGCTGTAGTGTTCTCGCCCTGCTTCCCCTAGTCTTCCTTCTTCTCTTCCTTCTAAGCGAAATAGTTTCGCTTGATGTGGCCCTTCTTGCCACAATGGTAATAGTCCGAGTCCTCGTACCGACCCTTGGACCTTCTCCTGCTTTTGTCTCTGCCACCGCTTGGACCCCTGCTTTTACCCCTTCCGCGGCTCTCTGAAACCAGCACCACTGAGTGTGATGCGGATGAAGTGCCCTGAGAACGTCTCCGCATCTCTTCATTCAGTCTCCCACGCGTCGGGCAATGTACACAGCAGCCATAGTCCCTGAACCTCATCGTCGAACTTGACTCCCATCGAGGATAGCTGGTCAACCACGCCCTGAAACTCACTCAAATGATCCGTAATGGACGCCCCATCTTGTACCGCAGACCCATCATCATCCCGATCAGGAATAATTTATTTACCTCGATCTTCTTCGCATACAAAGATTCCAGCTTATCCCACAGTGTCCTCGCGTTCTCAGTACTGGCAACGTAGTTGTACACATTATTGTCAACGAATTGCCTGATATACCCACACACCTGTACGTGCTCGAAATTTCAGTCCTCTTTGGATTTGTCACTGGGCCTCCAGGAAGCAAATACCGACAGATGCAGTTTCTTAATAAATAACAGATCCTTCATCTTGCTCCTCCAGTAGTGATAGTTGGTACCGCTCAGGTTTACCATGTGTACCTGCTTTACGTCCATCTCTCCTCCCTGGTTTGCCTGTCAACTCCTGACACCCTTCTGAAATTCTAGAACCTGGCTCTGATATCACACTATTGGGAACGAAACGTAGAAACCGTTTTCCAAACCAGAGAGTACCTGCGAGAGAACTGAGCAAAATGCACAAACCAAAAAAATACCAAACATAAATTGCAGACACAGAAATTTTTACGTGAAAAACCCAAATAAAAAAAAACTACGGGACGATCGGAGTCCAACCCTGAAGAATCTCCACTAATGGAATAAAGAGATAACACCGTCTACAAGCTTCTCACCGATCCAACACGGATCACCGTAACTCTTTGGAACAGAAAATAGATTACAACCACGAAAAAAAAGACAATGAAAAATATCCCAAATTGATCTCCTTTTCCGAAACGGCCTCCAATCCTTCTTTCTGCTCTCCAAAGTTGCAATGACACTCTTGACACCTTTTATTTCTCTCACTTTTTTTTTCATGTTGTATATTGCATGAGCCTTTATATAAACCCTTGCATAAATTAGTCTTTCCATATGAAAATATATATATGGAAGCCAAAAATATTTATGGAAATCCAATTACATTCAATCATATATTTAATGAAAATCAAATCATAAATTAGCTTACCATAAATTGGAAATCCAATTATATGGAAAGTTAATATATATGAAAGATCCAATCATAAATATATAATTAAAGTCAAAGATGAAAATCCAATATAATATTTGCTTACCATAAATGATCCAATATACGACGCTCGATGCACTTTCTGAATTTTTTCGACACACGGATGTCGCTCGTCGCACTACGGGATATTCTCCACAAAGGTTGGGAATCCCACCCACTCCAACAGGATCATGAAACGACATGTTAGAAATGCAGTGCGACCTGAATCAAAATTGAGTTGAATCAAACTCAGGAGCAACTTCAGTCGAGGATTTGGATATTTTTTCCATCAGAGCACCCATGAGATCGGGTAGGATTTTATTTTTGGATACAAGTATCATTATCTAGTTAAAGATACTTATATCTAGTTATCGTACTTTTTCGTATTTATTTTCAATCTACTAGCAGCAAATTTGTCTCCACCGGACTGATCACATTCTTGTTGGACTTGTTATTCAGTCGATTTACTTTCGACACCATGTTTTAGTTTGTTTTTTAATCTATTATTATTATTATTATTATTATTATTATTATTATTATTATTATTATTATTATTCAGATCTAGATATCTCTATGTTATTTATTATTGTAGCTTATGGGCTGGATCGTTTATACCAGACAATAGGTTACGTTTCGATGGGTCCATTAGATTGAAATGTACTTCGAAGACGTATTAGTTGGTCATTATCACGTGTTTTGGTTTCACGTATTTTAGAAATAATACGGGACGAGCCGATATATAATATTTTTGAAAAATATACTTCCTAGGTAAAACGTGTAACAATATTTTATCAATTGGAGATCCAGTTGGATGTGGAAGAGTCAATTGTGATTACCAGAGACCCAATCTTGTTAACAACATGTTTCTTTTATCAACATAAATTAATATAAGTTTCTTGTGGTATATAAATTTTTCTGGTTATCATTATATGAAAAAACTATCTAAGAAATTGTGCACTTAAATATAAGCAATTTTGTAAGAACATATAATAATCACCAACATAAGCCTATATCTCAAAATTTTGCAATTGCTTAATTTTTGAACCCTTTCGTTCTATTCATTTTATATAGGGAGTACTTCGATTAGTGGTCGAGCCGAACTAAAGTTAATCGATTTAAAAATAATCACAATCAAATCAAACCAACTAACTGGTCGGTTCGACTTGGTTCGATTTGATTTGATTTGGCTGATCGTTCTTAACCACAGACAAAAAAACAAATATTTTTTTTGAGAAAGAGTGAAGTACATTGCGATTTACAATGATGAATTTTTTTAGTTAAAATTTAGAGTTAATTATCGAAATGGTACGCGAGGAATGTAGTGTTTGTCATTTTGGTGATCGAACTTTTTTTTTGGTCGAAATGGTGCATGAGCTTTGCATTTTGACTCAATTGGTACCTGAAGTAAATTTCGTTGATATTTATGGATAAAAATGGACATGTGATGGTCACGTGCCTTATTTTTAATGGTTATTTTACCAAATTTTTTATTTTTGACTACTATTTTTAACGATTTTTAACTATTTTTGTCCAAACAATTTTCTTCTAACACTAATATTCTTTTGAAATGATAGTCAAAAATCTAAAACTTGACAAAAGAACCATTAAAAATAGGACACGTGACCATCACATGTCCATTTTTATTGATTTTTATCCCAAAATATCAACAAAATTTACTTCAAGCACTAATTGAGCCAAAATGCAAAGCCCATACACCATTTCGGCCAAAAGAAAAAGTCCGATCACCAAAATGACAAACACTACATTCTCTATGTACCATTTCGACAATTAACTCTAAAATTTATCATGTTGGCTGGCAATGTTAGATGTCACATAATAAGAGATAACATTACTCAAATTTTTTAGTTGATGAATAGCAGAATTGAAATAAGCATTCGAAGGTTATTTTTCTTACAAAACTGAAGGGTTTTTTTTTGTTGGGTGACCGGTATTTATTCTTGTCCTTCTTTTACTGAACATAGATCACTAAGAGTGACATGAGAAGTAGATATAGCCCCATATAGACATGAACAAGGGGCAGGGAATCAAGCAAATAAAATCAATACAAACTTTTAAGATATACTGACGAAATCCATCCTTTGGGATCAAAATTTCAATAAATAGTTGTTTAGAGATTAGTGACCGCCAAAAAGAACTTTTAGCAACAACAGTCGAAGATTCATCAAGCCGATAATGCTTTGATCTCTCTACGAAGGAAAGTAGAAGGCTCCTCGTGAAACTCATAGTGTCTAATGGACCGGACAGTTCGGAACCCGGCCCAATTCAGCCCATGAATATAGTGGGTCCAGGTTGGGTCATATTTTTCGATACGATAGTCCGGTCCGGCCCGGTTACGAAACAGGTTCGGTCCGGTTAAATCCGTAAAGCCCGGTCAAACCGGTCCGGACCGGCCCGGTCACTGATTCAGTTCAGGTCCGATGTAGCCCAAAAATTAAATTTTTTTTTATATTTGTTACGGGATATTTTGACCAAAATACTCCTGTTTTGGTGACCGTTTTAGGAATATTTTGGTCATTTTGTTAAAAATGACCAAAATACCCTTATAACAACTCTATTTTAGGGCACCAAAAAATTCTTATAAATAGACCATAAATAATAACAATTAACCATACAAATTTTCTTTCCTCTCTTACAATATACAGAAGCAAAGCAATTTCTGAATATTGAAGTGACAACTTCTGGATATTTGAGTACAAGTTTCTAGAGTCCAAAGTGCAGTGTTCGTTGATGCTTTAATTTGTGCAAATTTTTTTGGTGACTTCAAGTTAACGTTTCAAGTAATTTTAATATTACATATTTTTTTTTTTTGGTTTCAAAAATTTTCTTTCCTCTCTTTTTGGTAGAAAAACAAATTCTTCCTTTATATTATTTTTTTCTAAAATTTAATTTTTAAAATGTGGATGCTACCGGTTCTAACCACCCTTATGGAGGTGATTCGAATCAAAAAATTTCTTATTATGCTGAGTTGTTTGAAAATAATCATATTCCTGATTCTATGCCACCGAAACAAATGGCATCTCCAGAAGTTAGAAGCATGGCTACAAATGTTACAAATAGAAAAGTATCAGTTTTATGAAAATATTATGATAAACTTATGATTATTTTGTATAAGGATACCAGGTTTATGATCTAATTAGACTTTGGATACAGTGTTTATCCGTTTTAGACTTTATATACTCGAACTTTTTTAGTGACAAATTTTAGTGACGAACATTCGTCATTAAAAGACTCATTTCATCATTGAAAGTTCAATTTTGTCACTAAAATGTGCCACTAAAAAGTTCGAGTACCCAAAATCTAAAATCGATAATTCCAGTACCTAAAGTCTAATTAAGTCTAACACTGGTACGCTTATACAAAATAATCCAAATTATATGTCACTGATAATGAGGATGTACCGATTTTAGATCCAAAAGATCAAAAACTAATAGCTAAAGGTTCACAATGCAAGAAATGTAAGCAAACTTACAAAAAAAAAATGATGACACAAACACTTTAAGAAGACACTATGAAAGTTATTATTGGCAATGACACATTGCAGGCTAGACAAACACAACTAAGTAGCGGTCATCAAGGATCTTCTATAGGTAACTTTACTTATTTCTCTTAACAAAATTGGGTTAACAAAATATATTATTTGTGATGAACAACCTTGTACATTTGGTTAGAGTGATTGGTATTACGATTATGCAAGTAGTACCCTTAATCCTTTTTTTACTAAAGTTTCTAGATAGAGCATATCAGGCTATGCAAATCTTTCAAAAAAAAATGATGCTTTAAAAGGAAGTTTTGTAAATGTTAGTAAATTTTCTCTAACTTCTTATATATGGACTAATAAACAAAATTACGCTTATATTTGTATCACGACACATTATGTATATGCAAAATGGATGTTGCAAAAACGTATTATTTGTCTACGACCTTTAGAATTTTTCTATACTGACGTTGTAATCGGTGGCACTATATACAATTTTTACGTGCATATGATATTCACATTTTTAATTTTTTTTTGATAATGCTAGTAGTAACTTCTTCTATTAATGTTTTAAAATTATAATTTGTGTCTGTACTAGAATGACGACTTTTTCATGTAAGATATGCTTGTCATATTATAAATTTAATTGTACAAGAATGTCTTCAATTCTTTCAAGAAAATTTAGAAAATGTTAGATTATGTTTACAAAGTTTGAACACTTCTGCAAGTAGACAACAAGCTTTTCAAACTTTATGTGCACAATATGGTATAACTTTTAGGAGATTTGTTAAGGATGCACCACATAGATAACATTATACTTATTTAATGTTGAAATCTTCTATTAAATTTAAAGATGTTATTACACATTATTGTAATGTTAATCCAAGTTTTGATTATCAAGTAACTGAAATGATTGGTTAATTGCTAGTTCAATTTATGAATTTTTAGAATTATTTTACAATGCTACATGTATTTTATCTGGAGTTTATTATCCATCTTCTCCTTTAGCTTTAATAGAAATTATTAACATGTCTCATTTATTTTGTAAATATAGAACTGTTCCTGGTTTTCATTATGTTATTTTCAAAATGGAAGCAAAATTTTTAAAATATTGGGGTGATATACCTCTTCTATATTGTTTGGTTTCAATTTTTGATCCTAAGATTAAATTAGATAGTGTATTTATTTTATTAAACGATTTTAATGACAATATTAATGTTGAGGTAGGTAGCTTAAAAAGTAGAAATTAAAAAAGTTTTAGATAGTTTAATTACTTTATATGAAAAAAGAGTTGTATCGAGGCAACCCGGTACAACCGATCAAGGTAGTAGTAGCTAGCTCCGATTTTATGTCTAAATTATCATATGCTAAAAGTGTACTGCAAAGGAAGACACAAAAATAATCTTACCTATCAACTAAATTTTTTTTCTTATATTTAAATTCTTACGAAGAAGATGAAGCTGAATCTGGATCGAAATTTTTAATTTTAGAATGGTAAAAAAGACACGAAAAAATGTATCATATACTTTCTTCCATAGCACGTAATATTATAATGGTCTCGGTGTCCACGGTAGTATCAAAATCTTATTTTAGTGCAGGTTCAAGGATGTTAAGTAAGAAGAGAAGACAGATGCTACCAGATACTTTGGAAGCCTGCATCTGCATTCAAGATTGGGTTTGTGCTGAAAAATGAACTCAAAACTAAAAAGATGAAACTGCCGACTAAGTGAGCTAGACTTTCAATCTCTTACTTTGGAGGACGAGCTACTAGGGTAAGAGCTGAGCAATAAACTTGGATGAAAGACGGACGACGAAAAAGAAAAAAATGCTTGTACATTTTATTACAATTTTAAAAAAATCAACTTTCAATATTCAATTTTTTTGTTAGTTAATGTTATAAACATTCCGTTGAGTTTGTATCGTCGTTATGGTCTTGTTAGATACTAAGTTTGCTGAATTTGGAGAACTTTACTCCTAGTACATTTTTTGATGCAAAGCTTGGCTACCCGTGGATCCCGATTTGACCCGAAACATCTATTTTTTTTCTCCTGTGTCCAAATTGGACTTATGGTTAGACAATTCTGAATATTTTACTTAGTCTGAAACGTTGGTGATGTTATTTTCAGTATCCGGATGCATTTACTCAGATCCTATCTTTTTGTAGGTTGTTGACCTATAGAGTTCGCTACCTGGACTTCGTCATATCATCCTTCAGGATCCAGGCAAGTATATCTTGCTGTGTTCACTGTATTCACTTTTTAATTACATTATTTATTTGTATATTTTTGTATTGATCTATTCTAGATTATATAAACTGTGCGTTCAAGCTATACTCTGATGATGCTCGAGTACACCAACTGTCTGATACTTTTTCTTGGATTTGGCTTCATCTTTATGTTATACCTGAGGAGTATCGTCCCTGATACCCAAAGCGTGTGATCAACTATTCATGCATAGAGCTTGTTACTAAGCAAACCCACGTGTTGTTTGGATTATCTTATATTCTCAAGATGATATTTGCAAACCCATGTCCAGAGATTGGTCAAGAAGGATATCCTTGTTCTAGTGACACTTCTATATCCACAGCTAGGACTAGCAAGTCATCCATATAGATATAAAGGATGACTCCTCCATTATCATCGAACTTTCTGTATACACACACTTGTCTGTCTCACTGATCCTACGATAACTTTGACTAGATTTCTTGTCAAACTTCTGATGCCATATCCTGGAATTTGCTACAGGCCGTTTATAGATATCACCAACCCACAGACTGTCTTCAAACCTGAACGACAATAATTCTGTTTATTGTCCGTAAATCACTTATGTCAGTCATTATTCAAGACTTGTTGTCTTCACTTCATATGATATGCATTAAGCTTATGAATATCATCTACGACAATCATCATCCTGATATATGATACCCTCAATGAGGTGCCAAAGTACTAAATCCCCTGTATCTGAGAAAATTCTTAGGCAACTAGCCTAGATTTGAATACAACTATTCTTTCTGTTTTCATATTCTTCTACTGAAGATCTATAAGCATTTGATAGGTTTAGCTCATTCAGGCAGATTGATCAACATCCAAATGTTGTTATAGGGCCAATCTCTTCATGGACTGCCTCCTCCCAGCAGACTGAGTCCCTGGTCTCGATCACCTCATCATAGGTAAGTGGCTATATCTCCACATGATAGGTGATAAGATCATCTTCGGTCCTTCAACCTCCTAACTCTTCTTGCTGAATGCTTTGTGAGTTCTGGTTCAAATGTTATCTCGTTAAAGACAACTCTTTCCTGGACTACATCTTCGTCTAGAGAAGTGCCAACGTCTCTTGCAAAAGGGTCCTTTGGAAGCTACTCATACGCCAAAAAAAACCCACAATCGAATGATATCCATGTGGATCAGACTTTTGAACCAGAGTTACCTCAGAAGTAACGAGTGACACTTTTTAGAACGTGACCGTAATTGCAATATTCTTCCACAGACAATCTAGAAGGCCCATTGTACAACAATATGTATATATATACTGTCACCTACTTGTCCTTCCTATCTGCACCTTTAAAGGATTGAGAGAGTTCGAAGATGTCGTTTCATAGTCAATTCCATGTTCTGAGCTGAACGATGCGAATTCAAAGAATGATACTCATTCCATAGTCAATTCAATGTTCTTAGCTGAATGATGCGTATCCAAGAAACGATACTCGTTCCATAGTCAATTCAATGTTCTGAGCTGAACGATGCGATTCCAAGAAATGATATTTGTTCCATAGTCAATTCTATGTTCTGAGCTGAACGATGCAAATCCAAGAAATGATACTCGTTCCATAGTCAATTCTATGTTCTGAGCTGAACGATGCAAATCCAAAGAACGGTAATCTTCGTCTTGATTACTTCTGAGTCTATTGAGTTGCAGACCGGTTTGACGCTTAACTTCAAGCTTAAAGTACCTGATATTCTCGAATGCTTCATCCTTCGATTAGGAGAAGATATACAAATGCGTTTCCCGAGAAATAGATGAAGAAAGAAGTGATAAACTTTATCCTGGCCTTTTATGGAGAATAGAAGTTATGGATATCTGAGCGCACCAGCTCCAGAAGTTCTGTACTTATAGTCACCCGTCTAAATGACTTTTTGGCTACTTGTGTCTGAGCATAGTCATCATAACTCTCCACTTCCTTACCCCCCACATCTTGGAGATATACCTGGATTAGACATCTTTGTTTGAAAAAGATATGTCTCAGTCAGATGCGTCACAACTCAATAAGAGCAATCTCTTCCTCAAGCCGGAAGTCCAGAATCATAATCCCGATCCCTAGATCTTCTGCTTGACACTTATTCGTCATAGAGAACTTCTTATAAGATAGTGCTCTTCTTTGGTTAATTGCTCTTTCTCAGAGCATGCATGGTCAGATGCACCAGTGTCTACCACTAGTCCACAACCACGCTTGATGACTTAACCTACGCAATCGTAGCAACCAAGTTAAGTAATCAAAGGAACCAAGTTTTAGTTATACCTTGCTATATTGGTTCAGATTGGTTCTGCAGTCAAGCACCAATTCCAGCCATGCGTCAAGTCCTGTCATGTACAGAGACCTTCATGCGCAAAGGCCACCATGAGCCAGTCTTTCTAGGCGCAGAGACGTCCATATGCATAAGCCTTCATGCACGTCGTGCATGCACAGAGACCATCATGCGCATAAGATATTATGCGACCAGCTCTGCCATGCGCCAAGACCTTCGATGCGCCAAGATCCGCCATCTGCCAAGTCTTGCCAAGCGCCAAGTCCGATCATGAGCCAATCTCTGCCATGCGCCAAGACCTTCGATGGGCCAAGCTCCGCCATCTGCCAAGTCTTGCCAAGCACCGAGTCCGATCATGCGCCAATCTCTGCCATGCGCCAAGAGTCTGCCATACAACAATACTTGTTATGCGCATAATCTGCAATCTTTATAATCTTTCTTCCATCTGGAATGTGCATCCTGCAAATGTTATCTCCTCCATCCTGGGAAATGATAGGTTTTGACAAATTTCATTTAACATATGACAAAGGACTCCTTTCATCCAAATGTTCGAAGTAAATTCCGTCAATCCTCTCAAGTTTGTGAAAACTTATTGCCGAGAAGATTTGAACGAATGTTCTTCAGCTTTCTTCGGATCTTTCTTTGAGATTGTTAGTCCCAGAACGGATCAAAGATGGTAGAACATGGGCCATTAGCAGAGCTCCAAGCGTGACCCGAAAGTCCGCTCTCTACTAGAACCCAAGTTGTCTTCGAGATAAGAGATTCACATAAGAGTTCCTCATTTGATATTCTCGATTCCAACGAAGCACAAAACAAAACATGTTACAAACATACTTCGAAGAAAATAAAGATTACAACTAGCAACAAGAAAAATCGTTCTTCTCTTTACATTCGTAGACGCTAAAATGAGAAAGAACAAAGCAAAGAAAAAACTTAAGAAAAGCTCCTTTCTGGGGTGTCAAAATCACTGTTGCTTAAAGCAAGATTCGTCGTATAGGAGATATGTACCAACAAGAAAAACCGAATTCGGATCTCTGTGGTGGGAGATATGAATCCGAGAACAGGGGTGGTTGCAACAGAATTTTCTGAGATTTAAATATCGGGGTTTTTCCTCGATTTTGCGTCGATTTTTACCTAGGTTTGCGCATGGTTCGAGATGAACTAACATACAAATATGGAAGGGGGATAGGTGAGGATCATACCGGCAAAGACGACGTCGAGTTTGATCAAGCGATGGCACAGAAAACGGAGCGGGAACACATGTAAGCTGTTCGATAAATTTTTGTCTCGCGCGCGCGGCGTTGTGGCGGGCGGTCGGCCGGGGTTCTCCGGCGGTCTGGGGCGGCTCCGGGCGGCGATCGCGTGGCGGAGAGAGGGGGATTAGGGTTAGGGTTAGGGTTTGAACACATATAGAGGGAGAGAGGGAGAGATCGCGAGGGGAAGGGGGAATTGGTCGCGCGGGGGGGGGGGGGGGGGATTCGGATCTCTGCTGCTGCTGCTTCATTTATATTAGCGGGTAGGATACCTTAAGGTAATGGGTTTAGGATTTCTATAGTGGTTTGGGTTTGGGGTAGGCTAAGGATCCAATAAGGAAATTATTTTCTTTTCTTTTTCTTTTCTTTATTTCTATTTCTTTTCCTTTCTAATCATTTCTTTTTCTTTCTAAAAAAAACTATATATATATATATATATATATATATATATATATATATATATATATATATATATATATACAATAGAAAATTCTAGAATTCATATTTGCGCATACCATTAAACTAGCAACTGTCCAAAGGGTCTCATACATGAAATAAATTAGAAAAAATTCCTAATGGTTCCATAAATCTCCTAAATTCACAAACACCTAAAATAAAAATTAAATAAATTCTATTTCTCCTAATTTGCTCATAATTACTACAAATAAATTAATAATAAAAAAGAAAAAAGAAAAAAATGGATTTAGGATCAGGAGTTTTACACATATACTCCATGTAACAATCAGTAGGGACTTGAAAAATGGTATTAGGGATATCTAGGAGATGTTGTGTATTTGAAATGTGAAACCCCAATATTTAGCTATACATCCGACCACTTGATTGCCTACACTATATATGAAGCTTTCGATCCAAGTTTTGGAAGAATTTTGTTGAAGGTGTTTTTATTTTATTGTCAACAAAGGAATATGATGTATGGAACGATGATTATTTTGCTGTTTGAAAAGATGTAAGTCAAGTTTTAACACTTTTTTACTTGTTTGTTTTAGAGTCTACATGTTTTCGCTGCAAGGTTATGTTGTTTCTTCCATATCATGTGTCATTCAATTTTTCTGTCGCCGGTGTAAATTCGACAACATGTACAAATATGTCTTGTACAAGTACAATTTAGACTTTTATGAAGTCACGTTCAATGGTAACTTTTTGATTCGGTAGAATCGAGACGTGATATATATATATATATATATATATATATATATATATATATATATATATATATATATATATGTGGAGGGTTTGAAGTAAGAAACTCGATCCAGATCAAGTTCGAAGCCGTTTTTATTTTTGAAAAATCGACAAACACAACACAACACAACACATCACAACACAACACTACAGCTCTGGCATGATCAGATGTTCAACCTAATTTATTGCATGCATGAATCTCGACCGATCTATTCCGAGAGGATGTTCATGTTTATTGGCAAGATAGAGAGAGGTCCTTAATCAAGACATTCATAGCAGCTGCAGTAAGAGCCGGAATCGGTGCACCCAGCCCATAGGCCGTCCCCGCATAGCCCAAGACAATCATCCGGCAAGGAACATTGTTGTGGTATCGTAAAACTTAGACGGAACTGGCAACCTTCAACTTTGATCCCTTCTGAGAAACGAGAGCAAATTAATTTAATTGATCTTTTTTATATATATATATATATATATATATATATATATATATATATATATATTAGGTATATGAATGCATGTAATGAAAAATTAATACATATTTTACCACATCTAGTTTTAATTATATTCATGGAATATTTTACTAGCAATAATTAAGAAAAGAAAAACAATCATACAACACTACTTAGAAAGAGCAAATGACAATTTTTTTATATATATATATAATTATTTAACAACTATTGTAATTAATAAACAATTTTGTAACGACATAATTAAAAGAAAAGCTTTTACCCGCATGAAGTCTAAACGTTCACCTAAACTTTTATTGTTTAGCCATATAGATAAATAAAAGTTAATCAAAACTACTAAATACTTTTACAGGTTGTTGCTTAATTATTACTTTTTTCAGTACGATAAAAAATAAAAATGACAGTCGATTATTTCTCATTTTGGTTTATATATAGGAATTAAATTGTCCAAAATTAGTATATTAACCGGCAAATGTGAACAAATTTTAGATGTTAATTCCACCATAGGTTAGCTTAATGGAGGATATATAGTAAACTGCAAACAATCAAAAGTTCTACTGGTTTGCTAATAAGAATTTGTAAACGCGTCAAAGTTGAAGGTATTTAAATGAAAATTGAGATTAAACCACATAGAATTAAAGCAACAAATATGAGAAGAAGAAAGAACCATGAGTGGAGAGTAGCATCACGACGAAGAAGAAGATGGGAAGCATTTTCATGGCGAGTAGTCCCATGAGGAGCAGATTTCGTACACACAAGTGACCAAGGACGAGACAGTTGGGTCTTCAAATATATAGCCAGCTAGGAAGCTGTCATGTAAATGTGCTATTTAGGAATGTAATCAGAACTTGAGACAAACTTTAATTTAATGTTCCCTCAAACCAATTCGGCTGTTCGGCTGTGTGCCGATTCAGGTCGTTAACAAACATAAAATGTTACATCTCCATATATATAGAGGACACATGCTCGTTTCCAAGCATGCAATTAATCATCCAATTGAGAGTTTATTGTTCTCATATTTACAAATTAAAGATTTCTCCAAACTATATATATATATATATATATATATATATATATATATATAATCATCCAATTGAGAGTATTGTTTCCTTATGTATAAATTAAAAATAGTTTTGGCAGTTTTTGATTGATCCTTCCATAGTTCAAAGAAGATATACCATTTGGACGGCATCTGTCATATTTGTTTGGACAATTTAGAAGCCTTCCACTCCACCTGATATGTATCAAATATATTTCTACAAAAACACTGAGATTTAGCGACATATTTTTTCCGTCGCAAATAACTATTTTTGTCGTATTTCTACTTAGCAACGAATTGGCAACAAAAAAGTTTCGTCACTAGATTATTGATCACTTATCATGGTCAAGCTAACATTAGCACATAATCAGAGGTAGGCACCAAGTGCACAATAGGATCTACACATGCACACACAATCAACAAGAGTCTCACTATCATAGGTGTACTTCAACAAGCACGTTAACGTAAGCATCAGGGTGTACAAGGTCAAGAACACGCAAGCAAGAACCGGCATATAAATCCAGGGTACTCATGCATTACTTGAACAAAGCACGCATGCAAGAAAAGAGGGTGGTGTACTCTAAAGAAGTACGCTATAGTGCCCCGTTCCCCCTATTCGGGGAGCGCGACTAAAAAATACTTTGTATCGTTCGATCGGGACAGATTGAATCAAGATCATTTCCTCGTTATGAATTGGTTTGTTCAGAATCATGTCCCACATTCAACGGATCGTGCCTCAAGGAAGGACTCGGCGGCAGAATCGAGAGTGGCATTTCCGTTGCGCTGGTTTCTTTGTCCGTTTTTTATGCTGCTTGGTTGCTTTCTTGTTGGTTTTGTGACTTGCGTTTTCTTGAACAGTTTTGATGGATTTTATTGTCTTCGTTCTTTGAATTTCGTATTTCGTATCGAACCCTTAGAGACCAAAGCAGGAGATATTGATCAACTGTTGGTGCGTGCAAGTGATCGTGTAGGCGACGCACAAGCGGAGTCTTGAAGATCTCTCTTCTCTCTCCTGATTAACCAACTTGTGAGTGACTCTACTTCCGATTAGCACCCTTCTTCCAAGTCTTTATTCCTAATAATCTGACCCGTTTGTGCGTTCCGATCAACGATACCAAAATAATAAAATTTAGTCAAGATAAAAAGAATAAGTAGACTTGAAACACTCAATGCTTGTCACATAAAAATTTATATACGGTCATATTGTTGCGTGCTTGTCCGCTATACATTATCCAATTTATGTTCATTTGTGGCTAGAACTTATTCATCTGTAACTTTTTAATGGGTAGTATATAACTTGTGATTTGATCATATCAGCTAGTAGACTATGTCATCGCACTGTGCTAAAGTAGTTATGTCCATGTTGATGTCTTAAAATACTTCGTATGTTAACTTAGTGTTTAGATAGTCAATGATCATGGACTACTTGTGCACAAGGTATATTGTTCCTGCGAATGGTCGCTGGGGCACCAGGGCCAATTTGTCCCGGGCGGAACAACAATTAGTCGTGCTAGCAACTTAGCACGGATGAGACGGGAGTTTATAGCGGGGCTTGCTACATGCGCTGCAAGCATCGTCGTCTACCCAGACTATAGTCCATGACGCCTATTCAAGACAATGATCCTTATATATATTTAAACTGTAAACTAACTATGTCTTCGTGGCAGGGAATGTCATGGTAAGTTGTGTACTGGTGGTTCTGAACGGTGCAGGTAAAAGTTTACCGAACGGTGGCACATTTCGTTATGTCATTTACTTATATGAATTTCTTGTAACTTGATCTAGGGCAAGATAGAAAGACTATATAATGATAATATTGCATGTTCATATGAATATTGTGTCGATTTGGTGTGTTGGGTTAGCTCACCCTCACCGGTACTTTTTGAAGTACTGACTCTCTTTGCAGCAGGTTCCCCGAGCCAAGGCGACGCGACGAGGAGCTGAAGCTTTCATCCCCCCAAACCTTTCACCGATCTGATTTGCGTTCGTGTTCATGACTTTTTTGAGCGCAAAGTACAAAATCTCACGGAGCTCGCACATACCCTTTTGAAGCTCCAAAGCGATGGTACTAACACACACCCAAGGTGGTTTGATTTTTTAAAATATTAGTAATGGATGTAATGTATGGATCAACTATCTTATTTTGCGTCCATGGTGTAAGCCCGTGTGGCATCCTTTTTACTTTTAAGTCAAGAGTCTGTAATAAGATGTTCATTATCAATAAAAAAAAAATTCTATATTCCAATGAGTGATATCTCAGTTGCGTACTCTATTGCATATGTTTCTAAAGTATATCATTATGCCTAAGCCTTGTGCGGCGCGCCTTACGCTCACACGACATCACGCTCGGGGGACGATTATCTATTTAGCAAAAATTGAGACGTGACAAATTAGTATAAGAGCATGGCTTCAGATCCTTTGACCTTCATATTAGAAGAGTTTTCTTTAAACGACCTTGTCCCTCCTAGTTGAACTCTTGAATTCGCTTGGCCAAAATGAGATGCATTCCATACAGTGAGTCCATAATATATTTTGAGACTGATGTAAGTTACTTTTCTTTCAACGAACGGGCTCAGAGCCGGATGCACAAGCGCAGGTAGTGGTGCAGGTGCAAGGGAGCAGTTTCGGCACTTCGGGCAGCTCAAAAAGTCCAGCAGTCGTGCCCTCTGTCGATCCGTTCGAGCGGATGAAGTGTTTGATAGAAACGCAACAGAGGTAGGCAAAATTATGTCAAAGCCAATTCGAGTCCTGGATTGAGGCTCAATTTCAGGCACAACGGACTCAGACCGAGGTACAGCAGAAGCAAATGGATACCTTGCAAACGATTGTGACGACGCTCGTCGCCAACAACCATTCTGCATCAATGGCTGCCACGACAGTGCCTGTTGTAGCCAAAACTATGTCACGCCCCAGTCCTAAAATACCGAGGGACTAGCCACGTGGCAATGTCCAGCAGTACAACTCCAATGGGCAAACCCAATTTAATGGACCCGTTAGAGTGCACTTCAACTGTAATATAGATAAATACAGTCTACTACTCCTATCACAGTATATAATCTAAACCAATCTCATCCACAGACAGTAATCATAATACAAGAAGATAGAACAATCTAGAAAACAAATAAAGAAAACTGTCCATCACAACTCCAAAACTATATAATGTCAGAGGGAATAACCTATCATCAAAACTAAAGAAAAGAAATAAAACTTAGTACATATATCCAGTGGTCACAGAAACAAGTCTCAATATCTAAAGAACATGAAAAGTAAATAAAATAGTAACTGTGCTCAAGAGAAGTCCTCGATCACAACCTCGTTCTCTGATGCAAGTACAGCTCCAATGTCAGCTCATGTCCCGTAAACCTCGGGGTAACTCTCCTCAGCTATACCTGGGGACATAATCCGGATCTAGGTCCTCAGGGGACATGGCAAGGTACAAGAATAACTCAAGCCAAGTACAGTAAATGTTAGAAATAATGAAAAGAGGTGTGCTTAGTGTATCTAACTTAATCCATCTATGTGTATGCAAGTGAATACGTACTCGTCCGCTAAACCACCGGGTTTTATACATATACTAGGGGTACTAGTGATAGTATTAATAATAGTAGTAGGTATGTACAAGCCCCGTCAAGGTACCTGCAGTACTATAATACTAGTAGAGTTTGGTAGTCCAGCGGTACGGTAAGTTCTTCCCAACCTTATGTATCTCATGCCTCATGTCATAAAATACAAGACAATCTCTATCTATCAAGTCAAGGTATAAATAATAGCACTAGTACAAGTCTCCAGCCCTGTCCTAAAATGGAAGCCGGGATCCTCGAATATCTCAAGAGTGGCTCATGTGCATGAAAGTCGAGTATAATGTCTTATGGTAAATCATGCAAGAGTAGTATGAGTAGGTAAGCGCTGACAATGCAACTAAGGATACCCGAACTCCACGTACGGAAGTCGGCACCCGAATGTAATCCTGAAGCTAAGTATCGTGAAGGTCCTAGGTCATCATAATTACAAGCAATAAAAGAAACATCAAAAATAAAATAACTAGAGCACAATCTAGTATGAACAAGGCAAGGTACACTTGCCTTCTGTCTGCTGCTGCGATGTAGCGAGTCCCAAGTCCACGTCCTATGGTGTTGCATCTTCGATGTGTCTTGTGATCAATAATATATAAATAAATACTTAAATATAATATTTACTACTTTTATATAAATTATAGAATCATCATGCGCTTGTCAACCACGTCGCGTTATTGGTGCCAATGACACTACGCATGACTAGTGCGGTACGTCGTACGCTATCGTACACCCCATGTTACGTTCAACCATAACATGGAGAACACGCATACATGTATATAATATATATAATTTAATATTATAATTGCATGTATATTATTATATATACATATTCGTTATTTTACGCATAGAATACACACGTACAAGTTCCTTACAACTTAGTGATCAATTATCCATAGTCTCAGACCCTAATATACATGCTTTAATATATATATATATATATATATATATATATATATATATATATATATATATATATATATATATATATATATATATATATAATCTGAAATAATATCCAATAATTTCTAAAATTAATATTAAAATTTGAATTTAAATTATTTAAAATTCAATAACTCATATTGCATTGCATGCTACAACTTAACAAAACCTATGAATGTGCTTGCATGATCAACTAGTAGGTTGCATGGGTTATATATAAGAAGGGAGGGGGTTATTGATCACGCATGGATGGGTTCTTGGTTCTCTAATATATACATACATACATGAAGGAATGGGGGTTTGATCAACTTACAAAGTCTTGATGCCTACGGGCTTAGGTCGACCCGTAGTCGACGAAGAGAGAATGTGAGGTATTGGAGAGGTGGTTCACGGCTGCTAGGGGAGGTTGCTGCTGCTGTGGGCCGCGTATTAGGGGGAGGAGGTCGTCGGGTTGGTGTTGGTGTTGTTGTCAGGGGTGGTGTTATTGTCAGGGGTGGTGTTGGTGTCGGTGGTGGGAGAAAGAAGGGGTTTGAGGTCACGTTGTAGGTCGTATTTGGATCCTGTAGGGACTCGAATAAATGTAACACCGAAGTCATGCACTTAGTAGATCATGTTTGGATAGGGGTTATATAAATCAGGTTCGGGATTTGACGTCATGTTGCCCATCTAAATTGATTGTAACGAAAAAGGGGTTTCTAAAATCAAATAAATATTATGTAAATGTACTAATAAAATACTAATACTTTTTAAATAAAATAAAATATACCAATTTTACTGTAATATCCTTAGTTGAATTTTTTGATGATTACAGACCGAGAGACTTCAAGGCTCTCAGGAACCTCCGCCCTCAGACGAGAAGGGTTCCATCCTTCAAATATCAGCGTTTAAGAAGATATGTTATACTACCTTTAAAGGGACCGAGGAACCCTCCGTGGCGTTGGATTGGCTGGTTGAGATAGAGGACCACTATGAAGTGCTTCGCATGGATGAGACGAAGAGAGTTGCTTGCACTCAACTTCAGCTTCAGCTCTGTTAAAATGCACATGATTGTTAGGATATGCACAAACAAGCTATCTTGAGTGAAGATAAATAGACAACTATCTCTTTGTCCATGTTTCGTAAAGCCATTGAAGATAAGTACCTTCCACCCGCCGTCCTTCGCCAGAAGGAAGACGAATTTATACATCTTCAACAAGGAAATATGACAGTGCGGTAGTACACCACATAATTCAGCAGGCTTGAAAAATTTGGTAAGTCTCATCTATGTGACATTAAAAGTCGAGCCCGAAGATTTAAAATAGGACTGTGACCTTTTATTCGTACCCATGTTGTCGTCCCTCAGTACCATACCATGTGAGAGTCTCTAAACCATGCCCTCTCCCTAGAGTCACAGTACCTCCCAGTTCACACCGGCGCTGTATAAAATTTTCATCACAAGCGCCCTAGCAACATAGGTGGTTCCAATGCGCACAAGCGCCACAATAATGGAGGCTCTCAGGACCATGACCTAGGGAAGAACCAAGGGCCACCTTGTGCCTACTTCCAGCTCGGACCCCGCTCGGACCCAGCTTGGACCGCTGGACACCGGTTCATGGGTTCGGGCTGGATCCGGCTCTCACACGTCCAGGCCGGTCCGGTCCGTAATTCTCTGCTGGATTTGGATCCGGACCGGCCTGAATTTGGTCCAATTCGATCAATCTAGACCTCAGGCCGGTTCGGTCCGATTCACACATTGAGACATATTTGAAAGAAAAACTATTACCGTGAAGTCTAAATGTTGACCTAAACTTTTGTTGTATAGCCATATAGATAAATAAAAATTAATCAAAACTAATAAATATATAAAAATTAATCAAAACTAATAAATACTTTCTCGGGCTATGCTATGACTACAACCAAATGTCTACAACTCTCTTACAACCGCCACGTGACGGTCATGTGGTGTCCACGTGATGACCGTCCATTGCAGAAGAGGGGAGCGGTGGGACCCGTTGGCTGTCCGGATAGTCGCCACGTGACAGAAACGTCATGTGGCACCGTTCATTGGAATAAAAAGGTAGGACCGGATGTGGCCCATATTGTAGGAGGAAGAGAGAGTTGTAAGAAAGTGGTAAGCATTTGGTAGTAAACTTGGCATTATTGATACTTTCACACGTTGCTGCTGAATTGGAACTATCTTTTTTTTAGTACGATAAAAAAATGACAAACGATTATTTCTCCTTTTGGTTTATGTTTAGGAACAAAATTGTCCAATATTAGTACGTTAACCGGCAAATGTGAACAATTCAGGTTAGGTCAGAGACGGAGCTATACAAAGACACATCGGATTGTAGTCTGGTAAAAAAAATTAATTGAGATGAATGCATGCATGCAATGCAATGAAAAATTAATACATGTTTTACCACATCCAGTTTTAATTATAATCATGAAATATTTTACTAGCAATAAGCAAAGAAAAACAATAATACAACACTACTGGAAAAGAGCAAATGACAAATTTTGTTTTTATATATATACACACACACACGTAATTATCTAACAAATATCGTAAATTTAATAAACAATTTTGTAATGACTATTTTATGGTGTATAATGGACCGGGCGGCCCGGAATCCAGTCCGGTCAAAGCCGGTCTGGACTCGGACCGACTCAGCCCACCCTCTCCGCGGGTCTGGACTGGGTCGACAAAATCGACCCATAAGCCCGACCCGGCCCAGGTGTGCAACAGTGCGGATCCGGACCGGTTCACGATCGAATCGGACCGGGCCGGTAAATTTATTTTATTTTATATATAATATATGCTATATTATATACATTATAAGTAAATTTTTTTAGTAAATTTAAATAGAAAATTATAAATTTTTTGTTAGTAAATTTTTTTATAATTTTTATATATATTTTTTATATATACTTTTCAAAATAAGGAACGAAATGCCAAATCATATGGAAAGTTGAAACTTTTCGTTGAAACTTTTTTGCAAATCTTGCCAAATTAATTTGCGAGATGCAAAACAAACCGTCAAAATTGGTTCTTTAAACAACTGGGTTAGGTTAATGGAGGAAATATTGCAACATGCATTAACTGCAAACAATCAAAAGTTCTACTGGTTTGCTAATAAGAATTTGTAAATGCGTCAAAGTTGAAGGTATTTAAATGCAAATTGAGATTAAACCACATAGAATTAAAGCAACAAATATGAGAGAGAAGCATCACGAAGAAGAAGATGGGAAGCATTTTCATGGCGAGTAGTCCCATGAGGAGCAGATTTCGTACACACAAGTGACCAAGGACGAGACAGTTGGGTCTTCAAATATATAGCCAGCTAGGAAGCTGTCATGTAAATGTGCTATTTAGGAATGTAATCAGAACTTGAGACAAACTTTAATTTAATGTTCCCTCAAACCAATTCGGCTGTTCGGCTGTGTGCCGATTCAGGTCGTTAACAAACATAAAATGTTACATCTCCATATATATAGAGGACACATGCTCGTTTCCAAGCATGCAATTAATCATCCAATTGAGAGTTTATTGTTCTCATATTTACAAATTAAAGATTTCTCCAAACTATATATATATATATATATATATATATAATCATCCAATTGAGAGTATTGTTTCCTTATGTATAAATTAAAAATAGTTTTGGCAGTTTTTGATTGATCCTTCCATAGTTCAAAGAAGATATACCATTTGGACGGCATCTGTCATATTTGTTTGGACAATTTAGAAGCCTTCCACTCCACCTGATATGTATCAAATATATTTCTACAAAAACACTGAGATTTAGCGACATATTTTTTCCGTCGCAAATAACTATTTTTGTCGTATTTCTACTTAGCAACGAATTGGCAACAAAAAAGTTTCGTCACTAGATTATTGATCACTTATCATGGTCAAGCTAACATTAGCACATAATCAGAGGTAGGCACCAAGTGCACAATAGGATCTACACATGCACACACAATCAACAAGAGTCTCACTATCATAGGTGTACTTCAACAAGCACGTTAACGTAAGCATCAGGGTGTACAAGGTCAAGAACACGCAAGCAAGAACCGGCATATAAATCCAGGGTACTCATGCATTACTTGAACAAAGCACGCATGCAAGAAAAGAGGGTGGTGTACTCTAAAGAAGTACGCTATAGTGCCCCGTTCCCCCTATTCGGGGAGCGCGACTAAAAAATACTTTGTATCGTTCGATCGGGACAGATTGAATCAAGATCATTTCCTCGTTATGAATTGGTTTGTTCAGAATCATGTCCCACATTCAACGGATCGTGCCTCAAGGAAGGACTCGGCGGCAGAATCGAGAGTGGCATTTCCGTTGCGCTGGTTTCTTTGTCCGTTTTTTATGCTGCTTGGTTGCTTTCTTGTTGGTTTTGTGACTTGCGTTTTCTTGAACAGTTTTGATGGATTTTATTGTCTTCGTTCTTTGAATTTCGTATTTCGTATCGAACCCTTAGAGACCAAAGCAGGAGATATTGATCAACTGTTGGTGCGTGCAAGTGATCGTGTAGGCGACGCACAAGCGGAGTCTTGAAGATCTCTCTTCTCTCTCCTGATTAACCAACTTGTGAGTGACTCTACTTCCGATTAGCACCCTTCTTCCAAGTCTTTATTCCTAATAATCTGACCCGTTTGTGCGTTCCGATCAACGATACCAAAATAATAAAATTTAGTCAAGATAAAAAGAATAAGTAGACTTGAAACACTCAATGCTTGTCACATAAAAATTTATATACGGTCATATTGTTGCGTGCTTGTCCGCTATACATTATCCAATTTATGTTCATTTCTGGCTAGAACTTATTCATCTGTAACTTTTTAATGGGTAGTATATAACTTGTGATTTGATCATATCAGCTAGTAGACTATGTCATCGCACTGTGCTAAAGTAGTTATGTCCATGTTGATGTCTTAAAATACTTCGTATGTTAACTTAGTGTTTAGATAGTCAATGATCATGGACTACTTGTGCACAAGGTATATTGTTCCTGCGAATGGTCGCTGGGGCACCAGGGCCAATTTGTCCCGGGCGGAACAACAATTAGTCGTGCTAGCAACTTAGCACGGATGAGACGGGAGTTTATAGCGGGGCTTGCTACATGCGCTGCAAGCATCGTCGTCTACCCAGACTATAGTCCATGACGCCTATTCAAGACAATGATCCTTATATATATTTAAACTGTAAACTAACTATGTCTTCGTGGCAGGGAATGTCATGGTAAGTTGTGTACTGGTGGTTCTGAACGGTGCAGGTAAAAGTTTACCGAACGGTGGCACATTTCGTTATGTCATTTACTTATATGAATTTCTTGTAACTTGATCTAGGGCAAGATAGAAAGACTATATAATGATAATATTGCATGTTCATATGAATATTGTGTCGATTTGGTGTGTTGGGTTAGCTCACCCTCACCGGTACTTTTTGAAGTACTGACTCTCTTTGCAGCAGGTTCCCCGAGCCAAGGCGACGCGACGAGGAGCTGAAGCTTTCATCCCCCCAAACCTTTCACCGATCTGATTTGCGTTCGTGTTCATGACTTTTTTGAGCGCAAAGTACAAAATCTCACGGAGCTCGCACATACCCTTTTGAAGCTCCAAAGCGATGGTACTAACACACACCCAAGGTGGTTTGATTTTTTAAAATATTAGTAATGGATGTAATGTATGGATCAACTATCTTATTTTGCGTCCATGGTGTAAGCCCGTGTGGCATCCTTTTTACTTTTAAGTCAAGAGTCTGTAATAAGATGTTCATTATCAATAAAAAAAAATTATACATTCCAATGAGTGATATCCCAGTTGCGTACTCTATTGCATATGTTTCTAAAGTATATCATTATGCCTAAGCCTTGTGCGGGCGCGCCTTACGCTCACACGACATCACGCTCGGGGGACGATTATCTATTTAGCAAAAATTGAGACGTGACAAATTAGTATAAGAGCATGGATTCAGATCCTTTGACCTTCATATTAGAAGAGTTTTCTTTAAACGACCTTGTCCCTCCTAGTTGAACTCTTGAATTCGCTTGGCCAAAATGAGATGCATTCCATACAGTGAGTCCATAATATATTTTGAGACTGATGTAAGTTACTTTTCTTTCAATGAACGGGCTCAGAGCCGGATGCACAAGCGCAGGTAGTGGTGCAGGTGCAAGGGAGCAGTTTCGGCACTTCGGGCAGCTCAAAAAGTCCAGCAGTCGTGCCCTCTGTCGATCCGTTCGAGCGGATGAAGTGTTTGATAGAAACGCAACAGAGGTAGGCAAAATTATGTCAAAGCCAATTCGAGTCCTGGATTGAGGCTCAATTTCAGGCACAACGGACTCAGACCGAGGTACAGCAGAAGCAAATGGATACCTTGCAAACGATTGTGACGACGCTCGTCGCCAACAACCATTCTGCATCAATGGCTGCCACGACAGTGCCTGTTGTAGCCAAAACTATGTCACGCCCCAGTCCTAAAATACCGAGGGACTAGCCACGTGGCAATGTCCAGCAGTACAACTCCAATGGGCAAACCCAATTTAATGGACCCGTTAGAGTGCACTTCAACTGTAATATAGATAAATAAAGTCTACTACTCCTATCACAGTATATAATCTAAACCAATCTCATCCACAGACAGTAATCATAATACAAGAAGATAGAACAATCTAGAAAACAAATAAAGAAAACTGTCCATCACAACTCCAAAACTATATAATGTCAGAGGGAATAACCTATCATCAAAACTAAAGAAAAGAAATAAAACTTAGTACATATATCCAGTGGTCACAGAAACAAGTCTCAATATCTAAAGAACATGAAAAGTAAATAAAATAGTAACTGTGCTCAAGAGAAGTCCTCGATCACAACCTCGTTCTCTGATGCAAGTACAGCTCCAATGTCAGCTCATGTCCCGTAAACCTCGGGGTAACTCTCCTCAGCTATACCTGGGGACATAATCCGGATCTAGGTCCTCAGGGGACATGGCAAGGTACAAGAATAACTCAAGCCAAGTATAGTAAATGTTAGAAATAATGAAAATAGGTGTGCTTAGTGTATCTAACTTAATCCATCTATGTGTATGCAAGTGAATACGTACTAGTCCGCTAAACCACCGGGTTTTATACATATACTAGGGGTACTAGTGATAGTATTAATAATAGTAGTAGGTATGTACAAGCCCCGTCAAGGTACCTGCAGTACTATAATACTAGTAGAGTTTGGTAGTCCAGCGGTACGGTAAGTTCTTCCCAACCTTATGTATCTCATGCCTCATGTCATAAAATGCAAGACAATCTCTATCTATCAAGTCAAGGTATAAATAATAGCACTAGTACAAGTCTCCAGCCCTGTCCTAAAATGGAAGCCGGGATCCTCGAATATCTCAAGAGTGGCTCATGTGCATGAAAGTCGAGTATAATGTCTTATGGTAAATCATGCAAGAGTAGTACGAGTAGGTAAGCGCTGACAATGCAACTAAGGATACCCGAACTCCACGTACGGAAGTCGGCACCCGAATGTAATCCTGAAGCTAAGTATCGTGAAGGTCCTAGGTCATCATAATTACAAGCAATAAAAGAAACAGCAAAAATAAAATAACTAGAGCACAATCTAGTATGAACAAGGCAAGGTACACTTGCCTTCTGTCTGCTGCTGCGATGTAGCGAGTCCCAAGTCCACGTCCTATGGTGTTGCATCTTCGATGTGTCTTGTGATCAATAATATATAAATAAATACTTAAATATAATATTTACTACTTTTATATAAATTATAGAATCATCATGCGCTTGTCAACCACGTCGCGTTATTGGTGCCAATGACACTACGCATGACTAGTGCGGTACGTCGTACGCTATCGTACACCCCATGTTACGTTCAACCATAACATGGAGAACACGCATACATGTATATAATATATATAATTTAATATTATAATTGCATGTATATTATTATATATACATATTCGTTATTTTACGCATAGAATACACACGTACAAGTTCCTTACAACTTAGTGATCAATTATCCATAGTCTCAGACCCTAATATACATGCTTTAATATATATATATATATATATATATATATATATATATATATATATATATATATATATATATATATATATATATAATCTGAAATAATATCCAATAATTTCTAAAATTAATATTAAAATTTGAATTTAAATTATTTAAAATTCAATAACTCATATTGCATTGCATGCTACAACTTAACAAAACCTATGAATGTGCTTGCATGATCAACTAGTAGGTTGCATGGGTTATATATAAGAAGGGAGGGGGTTATTGATCACGCATGGATGGGTTCTTGGTTCTCTAATATATACATACATACATGAAGGAATGGGGGTTTGATCAACTTACCAAGTCTTGATGTCTACGGGCTTAGGTCGACCCGTAGTCGACGAAGAGCGAATGTGAGGTATTGGAGAGGTGGTTCACTGCTGCTAGGGGAGTTTGCTGCTGCTGTGGGCCGCGTATTAGGGGGAGGAGGTCGTCGGGTTGGTGTTGTTGTCAGGGGTGGTGTTATTGTCAGGGGTGGTGTTGGTGTCGGTGGTGGGAGAAAGAAGGGGTTTGAGGTCACGTTGTAGGTCGTATTTGGATCCTGTAGGGACTCGAATAAATATAACACCGAAGTCATGCACTTAGTAGATCATGTTTGGATAGGGGTTATATAAATCAGGTTCGGGATTTGACGTCATGTTGCCCATCTAAATTGATTGTAACGAAAAAGGGGTTTCTAAAATCAAATAAATATTATGTAAATGTACTAATAAAATACTAATACTTTTTAAATAAAATAAAATATACCAATTTTACTGTAATATCCTTAGTTGAATTTTTTGATGATTACAGACCGAGAGACTTCAAGGCTCTCAGGAACCTCCGCCCTCAGACGAGAAGGGTTCCATCCTTCAAATATCAGCGTTTAAGAAGATATGTTATACTACCTTTAAAGGGACCGAGGAACCCTCCGTGGCGTTGGATTGGCTGGTTGAGATAGAGGACCACTATGAAGTGCTTCGCATGGATGAGACGAAGAGAGTTGCTTGCACTCAACTTCAGCTTCAGCTCTGTTAAAATGCACATGATTGTTAGGATATGCACAAACAAGCTATCTTGAGTGAAGATAAATAGACAACTATCTCTTTGTCCATGTTTCGTAAAGCCATTGAAGATAAGTACCTTCCACCCGCCATCCTTCGCCAGAAGGAAGACGAATTTATACATCTTCAACAAGGAAATATGACAGTGCGGTAGTACACCACATAATTCAGCAGGCTTGGAAAATTTGGTAAGTCTCATCTATGTGACATTAAAAGTCGAGCCCGAAGATTTAAAATAGGACTGTGACCTTTTATTCGTACCCATGTTGTCGTCCCTCAGTACCATACCATGTGAGAGTCTCTAAACCATGCCCTCTCCCTAGAGTCACAGTACCTCCCAGTTCACACCGGCGCTGTATAAAATTTTCATCACAAGCGCCCTAGCAACATAGGTGGTTCCAATGCGCACAAGCGCCACAATAATGGAGGCTCTCAGGACCATGACCTAGGAAAGAACCAAGGGCCACCTTGTGCCTACTTCCAAAGGCCAGGACACCATGTTAACGACTGTCATTTTCGAAAAGGGGGTTGTTTCGTTTGTGGTAAGTTTGGCTACGTAGCCCACGATCGTCGGGATTGCCCCAACGACCCCCCTTCGCGCCGTCCACAACAACAACATCATCCGCCTCAGAATCAGGGTCAAGCACCTTGAGCGAACCAGACGGCACCACAGAACGCTCAAGTCTGGGTCTATGCTCTGACTCGGGAAGAGGCATTCAGATTAAACACGGTGGTGTTAGGTATATTACTTTTCAATAATGTACCTGCTCGAGTATTGTTTGATTATGGTGCCACACATAGTTTCATTGAGGCAGATTTTGTCGACGAGAACATATTCTATGATACTACTAGGCCTAAACCTTAGCGTAAGTACTCCATTGGGCGTGGATTTGCCAGCTCACTTAGTTTGTCATGAAGGTAACATTTGCATCGAAGGAAGAAAATTATCACTTGATGCGATAGTCTTAGACATTAGGGACTACGACATCATTCTGGGGATGGATTGCCTTGGCACTGGCTCTGCTACCATTGATTGTGCAGAAAAGAAAGTCGTGTTTCATCTACATGGCGAGATCAAATTTTGTTATTCGTGTAGTCCACCATCGAGAGCGCCGAATGCCTGCGTGGTGATCTCTGCAATGTCTGCTTGGCGGATGATACATTCCGACTGTGATGGGTAATTGGTGTCCGTTCGAGACACACAACGAGATTGCGAAAACATAGAGTCTAGTTCCGTTGTGGCAGATTTTTCTGATGTGTTTCTAATTGAGATATACGACATGACGCCCGTTCGAGAGATAGAGTTCACTATTGATATATTTCCAAAGACTCGACCGATTTCCAAAGCTCCGTATCGAATGGCCCCGACATAACTAAAAGAGTTAAAGGTCTATTTACAAGAATGGTTAGATCATGGGTACATTTATCCTAGCGTATCTTCGTGGGGTACGCCTGTATTATTTGTAAAGAAAAAGGATGGCTCGATGCGACTCTGCATCGACTATCATGAATAAAATAAGACCACTGTTCGAAACAAGTACCCCCTTCGTAGGATCAATGACCTCTTTGATCAACTATAAGGTGCGACGGTATTTTCAAAAATTGATCTTCGCTCAGGTTACCATCAGCTCAAGATCAAGCCGGACGATGTGCCAAAGTCAGCCTTTTGCACTCGCTACGGCCACTATAAGTTTTTGGTAATGCCATTCGGACTGACCAATGCCCCTGCTACCTTTATGGACTTGATGAATCTTGTGTTCCGGCCATATCTCGACAAGTTTGTAGTAGTATTCATTGATGATATCATGGTATACTCGAAGAATAGGGAGGAATATTCAGAGCACTTGTGTACTAATAAAATACTATTTTTGCCGTATTTCTAACTAGCAACGAATTGGCAACAAAAAAGTGTCGTCACTAGATTATTGATCACTTACATTGGTCAAGCTAACATGAGCACATAATCAGAGGTAGGCACCAAGTGCACAATAGGATCTACACATGCACACACAATCAACAAGAGTCTCACTATCATAGGTGTACTTCAACAAGCACGTTAACGTAAGCATCGGGGCGTACAAGGTCAAGAACACGCAAGCAAGAACCGGCATATAAATCCAGGGTACTCATGCATTACTTGAACAAAGCACGCATGCAAGAAAAGAGGGTGGCGTACTCTAAAGAAGTACGTTGAAGTGTCACGTTCCCCCTATTCGGGGAGCGCGGCTAAAAAATATTTGGTATCGTTCGATCGGGACAAATTGAATCAAGATAGTGAGAAATACTTGGCTAGGGGTTATATAAATCAGTTTCGGGATTTGACGCCACGTTGCCCATCTAAATTGATTATAACGAAAAAAGGGGTTTCTAAAATCAAATAAATATTGTGTAAATGTACTAATAAAATACTAATACTTTTTAAATAAAGTAAAATATACCAATTTTAGTGTAATATCCTTAGTTGAATTTCAGGATGATTACAGACCGGGAGACTACAGGGCTCTCAGGAACCTCCGCCCTCAGACGAGAAGGGTTACATCCTTCAAATATCAGCGTTTAAGAATATGTGTCATGTTACCTTCAAAGGGACCAAGGACCCCTCCGTGGCGTTGGATTGGCTGGTTGAGATAGATGACCACTTTGAAGTGCTTCGCATGGATGAGACGAAGAGAGTTGCTTGCGCTCAGCTTCAGCTTCAGCTTCAGCTCCGTTTAAATGCACATGATTGTTAGGATGTGCACAAACAAGCTATCTTGAGTGAAGATGACAAGACGACTATCTCTTTGTCCATGTTCCGTAAAGCCTTCGAAGATGAGTATCTTCCATCCGCCGTCCGTCGCGAGAAGGAAGACGAATTTACACATCTTCAACAAGAAAATATGACAGTGCGGCAGTACGCCGCATAATTCAGCAGGCTTGGAAAATTTGGTAAGTCTCATCTATGTGACGTCGAAAGTCGAGCCCGAAGATTTAAAATAGGATTGCGACCTTTTATTCGTACCTACGTTGTCGTCCCTCGGTACCATACCATGTGAGAGTCTCTAAACCATGTCCTCTCCCTAGAGTCGTAGTACCACCCAGTTTACACCGGCGATGTGAAAAATTTCTATCACAAGTGCCCTAGCAACATAGGTGGTTCCAATGCGCACAAGCGCCACAATAACGGAGGCTCTCAGGACCATGACCTAGGGAAGAACCAAGGGCCACCTTGTGCCTACTGCCAAAGGCCAGGACACCATGTCAACGACTGTCATATTCGAAAGGGGGTTGTTTCATTTGTGGTAAGTTTGGCCACGTAGCCCGCGATTGTCGGGATCTCCCCAACGACCACCCTTCGCGCCGTCCACAACAACAACATTTTTTGCCTCAGAATCAGGGTTAAGCACCTTGAGCGAACTAGACGGCAACACAGAACTCTCAAGTCTGGGTCTATGCTCTGACTCGAGAAGAGGCATTCAGATTAAATACGGTGGTGTCAGGTATATTACTTTTCAATAATGTACCTGCTCGAGTATTGTTTGATTAAGGTGCCACACAGAGTTTCATCGAGGCAGATTTTGCCGTCGATAACACATATTCTATGACACCGCTAGGCCTAAACCTTAGCGTCAGTACTCCATCGGGCGTGGATTTGTCGGCTCACTTAGTTTGTCGTGAAGGTAATATTTGCATCGGAGGAAGAAAATTACCACTTGATGCAATAGTCTTAGACATCAGGGACTACGACATCATTCTGGTGATGGATTGGCTCGGCTCTTGCTCGGCTACCATTGATTGTGCGGAAAAGAAAGTCGTATTTTATCTACATGGCGAGATCAAATTTTGCTATGCGTGCAGTCCACCATCGAGAGCGTTGAATGCTTACATGGTGATCTCAATAATGTATGCTTGACGGATGATACATTTCGGCTGTAATGGGTACTTGGTGTCCGTTCAAGATACACAGCGAGATTGCGAAAACGTAGAGTCTATTTCTGTTGTGGCAGAGTTTTCTGATGTGTTTCTAATTGAGATGCCCGATATGACGCCCGACCAAGAGATAGAGTTCACTATTGATACATTTTCAGAGACTCGACCAATTTTTAAAGCTCCGTATCGAATGGCCCCGGCAGAACTAAAAGAGTTAAAGGTCTATTTACAAGAATGGTTAGATCATGGGTATGTTCGTCCTGGCGTGCCTCCGTGGGTGCGCCTGTATTATTTGTAAAGAAAAAGGATGGCTCGATGCGGCTCTGCATCGACTATCGTGAATTGAATAAGACCACTGTTCGAAACAAGTACCCCCTTCCCAGTATCGATGACCTCTTTGATCAACTATAAGGTGCTACAGTATTTTCAAAAATTGATCTTCGCTCGGGTTAGCATCAGCTTAAGATCAAGATAGAATATGTGCCAAAGTCAGCATTTCGCACTCGCTATGGCCACTATAAGTTTTTGGTAATGTCATTCGGACTGACCAATGCCCCTACCATCTTTATGGACTAGATGGATTGTGTGTTCCGGCCATATCTCGACAAGTTTGTAGTAGTATTCATTGATGATATCATGGTATACTCAAAGAATAGGGAGGAATATTCAGAGCACTTGTGGACCATTCTACATACAGACTCTTCGGGACAACAAGCTATACGCAAAACTGAGTAAGTGCGAGTTCTGCCTGAGCAGTGTATCTTTTCTCGGGCACATTATTTCTGTGGGAGGCATTTTTGTTGATCTAAAGAAAGTTGAAGCCATCGTCGAGTAGAAGCGGCATGCATCCGTCAGCGAGATTTGAAGCTTCCTCGGGCTAGCGGGCTACTACGTACAGGCATTTCGTGAAAGACTTTTCCAAGTTAGCATCACCTCTGACTCACCTCACATAGAAGGAAGTCATATTCGAGTGGTTTGCCAACTGCGAAGCTTTGTTTGAAGAGTTAAAGCAATGCCTCACCTCTGCTCTGCTACTTGATCTACCAGACGAGACCTCGGGATTGCAAATATTTAGCGATGCGTCAAGTCAGGGCTTGGGGTGTGTACTCATGCAGCAGGATAGGGTGATAGCCTACACATCCAGACAACTAAAAAAGCACAAGAAAAATTATACTACGCATGACCTGGAACTAGCAACAACTGTGTTTGCGCTAAAATTGTGGTGACACTACCTCTATGGAGTGGCTTACCGAATTTACACTAATCACAAAAGCTTGAAGTACCTATTCACCCAAACGAACCTTAACTAGCGATAGCAGAGTTGGCTAGAATTGATCAAAGTCTATGACTTGACGATCGACTACACGCCTGGCAAAGAAAATATTGTAACAGATGCTTGAGTCGAGTGTTTGCAGGATCCATGTCCATTAATCGCAGGTTACAAAGAGACTTTGAGGAAATAGGCATTGAACTCTGAATATGATGCCGTGATGCGCGAGTTACTCAGATATGATTTGTACCCAACCTGTTAAAAAGAGTCACATATACTCAGAGGAACGACCCATTTCTAAGGAAAAGGCGCGAGCAGATTCTAGCGGAGAAGGCGAAGGACTTTGCAGTATATGAGAATAGAGTGTTGCAAGTGAAGAGAAGGCTATGCGTCTCCAACGACGTAGAACTCAGAAAGGAGATCCTTACGGAAGCTCACTATGCAGCCTACACAGTCCATCATGGGAGCACAAAGATGTATAAAGACCTTCGCACTATTTTCTGATTGTATGACATGAAGAGAGATGTGGCGCTCTTCGTGTCACAATGCATAGCCTGTCAGAGGGTAAAAGCAGAACATCAAAGATCGGGCGGAGAGATGTAGTATCTTGCTATTCCAGAAAAAAAATGGGAGCACATAAGCATGGACTTCATTGTTGGCTTGCCAAAGATGCAACGAAAGAAAGACGCAGTATAGGTCATCGTCGACCGGTTAACCAATTCAGCACACTTTATTGCCATTAAAGTTACTTGGAGCATCGATCAACTCGGCCAGACCTACCTTGATGAGATAGTTCGGCTGCACGGAGTGCCAGTTTCTATAGTATCAAATTGGAACAGACGATTCCTATCACGTTTCTGGGAGAGCCTTCAGTCAACGATGGAGACCAAGTTAACGTTTAGCTCAGCCTACCATCCTCAAATCGATGGCCAAACAGAGTGGGTGAATCAGTGTCACTACCCCATTTCCAGAGCCGGATATTTTTATTTTATTTTAATTTGGTTAAATTGTGTATTATTTATAATTATTTGTATTTATATTTAATTAGTGGTTGTATTATTTTTATATTGATTATTTTAGGATTTTGGCTAGCTTGGACCCATGTCAGACCCTAGTGGACCCATGTCCGACCCAGTCCACACCCTTGTGAGACCTATTTTTGGGTTTAGAATATTTATTATATTTTTAGTGGGTTAGTTGGAGAGATTTGGAGTTAGTTTGAGTATTTTTGGAACCCGAAACCCAAATCCAAGTTAGGAGAGGGCATTTTGGGTATTTTGGACTTTGTAAACCCTTTATGTGTGTGAGACCCGACCCTATCCCCCCATTCCCAGCCGAACACAGCAGCTCCCCCTCCCTATTTCTTCTTCTTCACTACTTCTTCTTCTTCTTCTTCTTCTCCATTCTCCATTTCTTCTTATTTCCTTCTCCCAACTTCAAGTAAGTGCCCTATTTCTCCTCTTTCTTCTTCTATTCTTCATGGTTGTTAACCCTAACCCTATATTCTTCCCTAACCTAGGTAGGTAGAGCTTAGATTTAGTGTTGGAGCTTGGATTAGAAGCTTGGTTTGGTGGATTTGGAGCTTTTTGGAGACTTTGGCTTGGGATTCCAACTCCCAAGAGGTAAACCCTGATTTCCCCCCTTGTAATTACTCTTATATAGTGTAATTAATAGTTTAGAACCTTTCTAGACCTTAGTGCTACCCGTGGAAGAAAGTTGGAACTAGTTTGGTTGTGTTTGGAGACTTTAACATTAGGTTTTGTGTCGATTTCGGGTGAAATCCGAGATTGGCCCAATTTTAGGTGATGCCCTAGGTTAGACGGACCTAGGTAGACGTTGTCGGGTGTCTAGAGGGTTAGTGCGTGTCTCCGTTCGGACACGTGAAGCCGTGTCGCGGAGAAATGGGCGTTTTGGGGGTTTTTGTCGTCGCCGATTCTATGTGCGTGCGCATTTTTGCCACGGACCTAGAATTGATGCGTTAGTATTTTTTCTATGATCTAGACATCGTTTAGAACCCGTAGGTAAATTTTGGGCCGATTTCGAGTTGGTTTGGTGTGCGTTTCAGGAGATTTTCTGAACCGCACACCGCGTATTCGTCGAAATGACCGAACGGCCATTTCGACTTGGTTTCCTAGTTTCGAGCTTGTGCGCGCGTTGGGTTAGCTTCGGGGAGTGTGTGCTAGAGTTTTCGGGTTAAATTTTATATATATATAGGTGTTTGTGTGCGTAGGGATCGTTGGGCGCGCGTTGGTGGGCATTGTGTGCGTTGTTGTGCGTTGTGTTATGTTTTGTGTATAGGTGTATATGTGTCTATATATATATATATATATATATATATATATATATATATATATATATATATATATATATGTATGTGTGTCTCTATATGTATATATTTATAGATATGTGTTGTATGTATACATATTTGTGTGTGTATATACCTATATTTGTGTGTGTATGTGTATCTATGTGAGTGTGTATATACATATATATGTATGAGTGTTTGTGTGTGTGTTTCTATATATATGTATGTGTGTATGTGTATATATATATATGTATATTTGTGTGTGGTTGTGTGTTTGTGAGAGTGTGTGTGTATATATATATGTTAGAGTGTGTGTATATATATATATATATATATATATATATATATATATATATATATATATATATATATATATATATATATATATATATGTGATTGTGGGTGTGCGTGTTTGTGTGTGTGTGGTGCGAAGGCCAGCATGCAGCGAGGCGAGAGGGGACTGTTGTGCACAGCGCTCTGCTGTGCACACAGCAGCAGCAATGTCAGCAGCAGCAGCAGCTCCAGCAGCTCTAGCAGCAGCAGCGGCAGCCTCTAGCAGCATTCGCAGCGCCTTGCATTATAGCTAGTAGCTAGTGAGGAAGAGGGAGTTATGAATATATAGATAGATAGTTGATAGATAGATAAATAGATTACTAGATAGATAGCTAGATAAATAGATTACTAGATAGATAGCTAGATAAATAGATAACTAGATAGATAGATACATAGTTAGATAGATAGTTAAAAAGATAGATATCTAGATAGTTAAATAAGATAGATAGATAGATAGATAGATACATAGATTAATAGATAGATAGATTAAGAGATATCTAGATAGATAGTTAGAAAGATGGTTAGATAGATAGATAGCTAGATGGTTAGATAAATAAATACATAGATAGTTACATAAATAGATAGATACTAGATAGATAGGTAGATTGATAGATAGATAGGCATTAGATAGATCTATATGTATAGATATATATACCTATAGCTAAATAGATAATAGATACTATATATATATATATATATATATATATATATATATATATATATATATATATATATATATATATATATCATTTGAGAGTGGGTATAAGGTAAGGTATATGTGTGTTTGTGGATATGTATATCTATATATATGCATATAGATATGTAGGTATGTATGTATATGTGTGGTAGATATATATTCTAGCCTAGATAATTAGCTAGGTATATATCTATAAGCATAGTTAGTTAGTTGGAAGGGTAGTTAGTGAGGGTTTAGAGAGGTATCTCAATACCTTGAGATACCAAGGTATCTCAATACCTTGAGATATCCAAGGTATTGAGTTTCGAGCGAGGTTTTTGCGCAATAGCCTAGGAATAGTATTGGAGTAATTTTTATATGTATATGTGTATATATTTACACGTGCTAGCATAGGTTTTAGCGGGTATAGGCGGAGCGTATAACGTAGGGTGAGGTATCGGATACCGAGGGTATCCCGGTATCTCAAGGAGGCGAGTTTGAGGGTTTATTAGCTTAATGACCTAGTTTTGACCTAAAATTTTAGGAGCACCCTAGTTTGACCTAGAGTTGACCGTAGTTGACTCGGTTGACCGCCAAAGTCAACTTTTGACCTAGATTTGACCTAGGGTTGACTTTTTAGACCCAGAGTGGACTTTTTGACCCAGATTTTACCGGTTTGACTCGTTTGACCTAGAACGACCCTAGAAGCCTATTTTTAGTTATTTTATATCTGTTTAACTCATTAGAAACCTGTTTAACCTTGCTTTTCACATTAGGTCCTTGCGACACCAGTTCGGATCGCGAGTTGCTCAGGACGTCAGGCGAGTACATTCTCTGATAGTTTTCATTATCTGATAATTATTATGATTCAGCTTCTAGTATAGTATCATCTGATTTTTCTGGCACAACACGGTACACGGACTGGTATTTCTGGATTCATTTACTTGCGACACGTATATTTTATGTTTCTGGCCTCTATTCTGGAATCACTACTGGCATCACCTACAGGTATCACTACAGGCATCACTCATATTTCAGGCTGGACTCATACTTGATTTACATATCGGATCTTGGATTCACTTGTACTAGTCGGGGCGGGGAAATACTCGAGTAGACATGTAAACATTCCTATCTGGAATCATCAGGAATCACCCCCTCTGGTCTAATCTGGAATGATAGCAGCCGTGCACCCAGTGCGCGGTGAGCCGTACTTACCCCTAGCCGTTTACATATTGAAATAAGTATTTCAAAGACACCGAGTTCATTCTTTATAGTCTGGACTCACTTGCATTTCTTGCTGGTCTCACTTACATGTTTCTGGACTTGACTCACTACATGTATTTCATGCTGGACTCACTACACGTTTATGTGCACAGACTTACTCTTAGTTTAGATTTCTTGTATCTTGCAGTCATTACTATCTTGTTTCTGATATTTCTGCATCTTTATCTTTATGCACCAGTGATACATGTATATTTTCTTGTTTCATACTTGCTTCATTCTTCTTGCTACTTGCTATAACTGCTTTATAGTTTTTATCATTTAACTGGAACTGCCGTTAGAGGTGTACTTGCTCCAGTCCTGACTGGACATATTTTTCCAGAGTATCTGGAGGATTGGTGTCTGACGTTTTATTGACCTGAGCCTGTCGAGGTGCAGACAGGGACCCTCTAGTTTAGGGGTAATTTCCGGGTTGGTAGCCGGGATCACTAGGACCTTGTTGTTGTTTTATTAGCTTTTAGCACCGAATTTGTCTCCGGTTTTGGATTGAGACCTTGTATTATATTTGATTTGGGTGATGTATTATTATTAGTGATATTGTGGTTGTTTTAGCAGCAGTTGTTTAGACTTTGTAGTTGTTAGTATTCTGTGTTATCTTATCGTGCTTAGATTCGTGATTGAGTATATTGTGGTTATCATTATGATATTGCTCCTCCGTTTGGAGTTGAGATCTTGAAAGGTTTATATATTAATTGCGTGAGATTGTTATCTAGATAGTTGACCTAGACAGCGTTCTACCGCCGATGTTGTGGCGTAGGCTGGACGTACCCACGACTCATGCCCGATTTTGTGGGTGCGGGTCGTGACAATCAGGTACTCGAAGATATACTGAATCTATGAGCAATCGATTCAAAGTCAAGTTAGGACATCCACCTACCATTAGCCGAATTTGCATATAACAACAATAATTAGTCTAGCATCCAAATGGCTTCGTACGAGGCTCTGTATGGGCGGAAGTGTAGGTTACCGATCTGCTGGGATAAAGTTGGGGAGCATTAAATCCTTGGGATAAAACTAGTTAAACAAATAATTCAAAAGGTTCGGTTGATTCGAGAGCGACTAAAAGTAGCACAAAGCCGGTAGAAGAGCTATGCCGGCATTCGTCGTCGAACTCTTGAGTTATTTGAAGGTGACCATATATTTTTGAGGATCTCGCCCATGCGAGGAGTTATGAGATTCAGAGTAAAGGGGAAGTTAAGTCCAAGATTCGTTGGCCCATTCGAACTCCTCAAGCAACTTGCTCCAGTTGCCTATCAAATTGCATTGCCACCAACCCTGTTAGACGTGCATGATATTTTTCATATGTCACAGTTTCAGAATTATGTGCATGACCCGAACCATATGGTAAATTTTGGTCAGCTGGATCTGCAGGCAGACTTGTCGTATGTCGAAGAGCCCGTGCAGATCTAGGATCAAAAAAAGAAGTAGTTACATAATCGTGCAGTCTCGCCTGTGCGGTTTCTTTGGTGGAACCACTCGGTCGATGACTCGACCTGGGAACTCGAATCGGACATGAAAAAAAAATTTCCCTCATTATTTTCTTAGGGGTAGGTTCTATTCCTAAGTTTTGAGGACAAATTTTTTTTTAGTTGGTTAAGATGTAGTGTCCCGTTCCCCCTATTCGGGGAGCACGGCTAAGAAATACTTGGTATCGTTCGATCGAGGTATCGTTCGATCGAGATAGATTGAATCAAGATTCTTTCCTCGTTATGGGTTGGTTTCTTCGGAATAAGGTCCCACATTCAACGGATCATGCCTCAAGGAAGGACTCGGCGGCAGAGTCGAGAGGGGCCTTTCTATTGCGCTGATTTCTTTGCCCGTTTTCGATACCACTTGGTTGCTTTCTTATTGATTTTTTGACTTACATTTTCTTGAAAGATTTTGATGAATTTTATTGTCTTCATTCTTTGAATTTTGCATTTCGTATCGAACCCTTGGAGACCGAAGCAGGAGATATTGATCATCTATTGGTGTGTGCAGGTGATCGTGTAGGCGACGCACAAGCACAGTCTTGAAGATCTCCCCTTTCTCTCTCCCGATTCACCAACTTATGAGTGGCTTTACTTTCGATTAGCGTCATTCTTCCAAGTCTTCATTCCTAATAATCTGAATCATTTGTGTGTTCCGATTAACGAAACCAAAATATTAAAATTGAGTCAAGATAAAAAAGAAGAAGTAGACTTGAAACACTTAATGCTTGTCATATAAAAAAATTTATACGGTCATATTGTCGCGTGCTTGTCCGCTATACTTGTATCCATTTTGTGTTCAGTTCTAGCTAAAACTTATTTATCTATAAATATTCAATGGATAGTACATAACTTGTGATTTGATCATATCAGCTAGTAGACTATTCCATCACACTGTGCTAAAGTAGTTATTTTTATATTTATGTCTTGAAATGCTTTGTATGTTAACTTAGTTTTTAGATCGTCAATAGTCATGGACAACTTGTGCACAAGGTATATGGTTCCTGCGAAGGGTCGCTGGGGGCACCGGGACCGATTCATCCAGGGCAGAACAACAATTAGTCGTGCTAGCAACTTAGCATAGGTGAGGCGGAAGTTTGTAGCGGTGCCCGCTACCTGCACTACTAGTATCACCGTCTACCCAGACTATAGTCCATGACGGCTAGTCAAGACAGTGATCCTTTTGTATATTTAAACTGTGCAAACTAACTATGTCTTCATGGCAGGAAAGGTCATGGTAAGTTGTGTACAGGTGGTTCTGAACGGTGCATATAAAAGTTTACCAAATAGTGGCACATTTTGTTATGTTATTTACTTCTATGAATTGCTTGTAATTTGATAATGGGCAAGATAGAAAGACTACATAATGATAATATTGCATTTCCATATGAATACTGTATCGATTTGGTGTGTTGGGTTAGCTCGCCCTTACCGGTACTTTTTGAAGTACTGACCTCATTCCAGCAGGTTCTCCGAGCCATGACGACGCGACGAGGAGCTGAAGCTTTCCTCCCTCCTCCCAACCTTTCACCGATCTGATTTGCGTTTGTGTTCGTGAATTTTTGGAGCAAAAAGTACAAAATCTCAAGGAGCTTGCGCATACCCTTTTAAAGCTCCAAGGCGATGGTGCTAATAGGCACCCAAGGTGGTTTGCTCTTTTGAATTATTTGTAAGGGATGTAATGTATGGATCAGCTATCTCATTTTGCGTCCATGGTGTAAGCCTGTGGGACATCCTTTTTACTTTTGAGTCAAGAGTCTGTAACAAGATGTTCATTATCAATAAAGAAAATTTTTCTATATTCCAATGTGTGATATCTCAGTTGCGTACTCTGTTGCATATATTTCTAAAGTATATCATTATGCCTAGGCCTTGTGCGGGTGCCTTACGTTTGTACAACATCATGTCCAGGGGACGATTATCGATTTAGCGAAAATTGGGGCATGACATATATGAGCTAGGCGAGGGTGGCATACTACACGAGAGTACGCAAGCAGGCATGATGGTGTACTACACGAGATTATGCAAGCAGGCATGATGGCGTACAAAGTCGAGGAACACACAAGCAAGGGTGGCATAGAAAATCAATACAACGACCAACCAAACAGGCGGCGTGCAAAGAAGAGTACGCCAACAACAACAAGAAAAAAATATATGAATCAGAGTTGCTCGACAGTTGAGGGTACGAAAGTTGAGGGCTCGAGAACTGATGCATGCCAAATTTAAGGCTCATCTATTGAGGCAAGAATCAGGCAATAGTACGCTGAAGGCTACAAGGAGGTGGCGTACTTTTGCAATGGACAAATCAAAGTTCCCTACAAGAGTACGCCAAGGGGTTTTGGATGGGCAGCGTACTTTTGCCACGTTTGGATCAACAAGTTCTCAGGAAAAAGTATGTTGGCCTAAAGCTCACCAATAATACGCTAAGTCAAGATAGTGGCATACTTTCGCTAGGAAAGCAGAGTAAGGGTACGCCAATTATACGCCGAGGCTGAGACCATCAAAAGTACGCCTAAGAAGTCTTAGAAGAGTTCTTCTCCCTGGCATACTTTTGTGAGGGATAGGCTGTACTCACAGTGTACGCACGAGGCAAAGGGCATACGGGTCAAACTAAAAGTGTGCCCAAGATTGCAAACTCTCATGTGCACACCTCTGTTACTGTTCTTCTTCTCTAACCCAACCTATTATTGATGAACTCTGAGCTTGAGCTCAGGACTTATGACAGTGCTCCACATCACAAGCAACCAAATCCAAAATCAAAAAAATTTCCATGCTCTACAATATGAACCAAGAAGTTTTCGAAAAAATATATATAGTTTTGGGGGATCAAACCCCTACAAAAATTACTAATGAAACCCATATAATAAAACTTAGATCTACACCAACTCCATCTATAAAACAAAAAATACCAAGAAGTAACCATGATCAGAGTCATCACAGGCACACAAAAAGCTAATAAAACAAAGATAAGAAACTATAACAAGATCATGTGTTTCTTTATATTTGCAAGGTGTACTTTCCTATGAAGAAAGAATAAGAGAAAGCAAGATTAGTGAAACAATGAGAAGAGAGAAAAAGACAAGGGTATATATAGGCAAGGGTTGGATTGTAAATCGTTGGATCCCATAAATCGATCCAAGCCACACATCTCAAACCCTTAACCAAACAAGGGAAGCAAATGTACGCCGGACTCAAATTCGATCGGGCATACGAGGTTGCACACAGAGTACGCAAAGCAAGAAAATGCACTGAAAGTGCAACAAAACTAGGTGCACTTCAAGTACGCCGGGAAAGGGGAGTGATAGGTAAAAAATATAAAGCGTCAATTTTGGGCCAAGTCACAGTGGCAGTAGCACTGAGTATAGGCAGATAGTTTAATACCGAATAGGTAGAGAGTGGTAGTACAACACTACAAAGAGGCATGCGATCTCATACTACAGTGGGGTGACACCACCAAGAGATTGCGGACCTCGGCTTCAGGCCATATCATAGTGGCGTAGCACCGCAAAGATCCGCGCAAGGTTTTAGGCTAAAATATGTTGAGCTCTTTGAAAGAACTCACCTAAGTATAAGGAAAGAGATGTACGCTGTCTATTGAGGGTAAGCTTGTGGACACCCAAGATACATACACTAAGACCAGGTCAGCCCAGGGCCTTTATTGTGCGACTAAAGGCACAACTCAAGGCATTGTGGGAGTGGAAAGAATAGCAACTATAGTACTTAATTAAAGGCTTGGTCCATTCATGTATTGTACTTTTGTTTGATCCATACAGAAAGATTCAAGTCATAAGTGACATCTATCCTAATGCATGATGTATAGTCACTATGGGAACACTCATCCCATATATTAAGATATATGGAGGATTGTTGGAGTTTTTTCTTAGCAAAGACTAGAAAGATAGTCATACATTGAAAAATATTCCAAGTGAGTATCTCAATATATAACTATGCTTGTTATTGAGGTATGCATATGTGGAGAGTGGTGGCTTGTGGGTTGATTTTCTAGAAATGCTAATTTTAGAATTCTCAAAGAAACGTTATAAGTTTTTGTTACTCTCTTTGGAAAATTTCTATAGGAGCTAAGTCCCATAGGGGATTAGCGACTCAGACACGGACTCGGGCGGGCGAAGGGTGTAAAGTGGTGCTTTGATGGAACACTTTGCAATTTACACGTATGCATCGGTCGCGAGTTGGGGCTTGTGCACATTTGTTGTGCTATTGTGCTAGTTTCTGCGTAATTTTTTGTGCGTATTTTATTCGTGAATTTCTGAGCATGGTTATGTGCACTGTTATGCGCGCAGTTCTATACATGATTCTGTGTGTGTTTCTATGGATTATTTTTTCTGCATATTTATTCGTGCTTTTTAGCTACTGTTCAGATACGCTGGAATGTGAGATTTGTGCGCAGATCACGGAGATTCCACTGATAGCGGATCTTGATGGTTATGGTAGATATATTCGAATTTAAATTAGTTGTCCTAATATTTTGGGATTCTAATTTAATTTATTATTATCCTACCATAATTAGCGGCGGCTAGATTTAGGGTTAGGGTTTTCACCCTTCCTTATAAATATTCTCTTCGTGCCTCATTTTGGAAAGAAACAAAAATTGAGAGACAGAAGAGAAAAGTTGTTGTGGCTGCTACCTTCGTCCCGGGAGTTCGTTCGAGTTGTAAAATAGTGACTACGTGCGTTTCAGATGTTCACGACGTGAACTTTCTGGTTCATGAAAGCATATCATCGATAGAGAACAAATCTTGCTTTGAGCAATGATGGTTTTTATCACATCAATAAGAGTTTCGATTCTGTTATCTTCTCCTTCTCCTTCCTCTTGTAAATGTTTCATCTCAATTGCAAGTGTTTGCAAGGAAGAACGTGATTCTGTTTTGATTACTTTCCTATTTATTCATTATAGAAAGTTTGCATTCGATTACGTAATACCAATAAGGACAGTAATCGTTTGTTTGCTACATTTTTTTTATCTTTGTAAACCTCAGAAATAAAATTCTAATTGTTTGTTTGAGAGTATGTTTTGCTACAAGGTTATCAATAAAGAGCTATTTCTTTTATACCATATGTTATTCAATTTTTTTGTTTTCGCTACAAATTTGACAACACAAATACGTCTTGTACAAACATGATTTAGACTTGTACGATATCACTTCCAATGATAACACTTCAATTCAATATAATCGAAATGTTATGTAATGTAGCATTTGAAGTAAGAAACTCAATCAGGATCCAGTCCGAAGCTGTTTTTATGTTTGAAAAATCGATAAACACAACACAAAACAACACTACAGTACTGACATGATCAGATGTTCGACCTAATTTATTGCATGCATCTCGATGGATCTTTTGCCAGAGGACGTTCATGTTTATTGGCAAGAGAGAGAGAGAGAGAAGTACTCCTTTATCAAGAACATTCATAGCAGCTGTAGGAATTGCCGAGATCGCTGCACCCAGCATATCTTCCCCCGCTTGGCTCAAGACAATCAAGCTCTGAATTACATTTTTGTGCTATTACCTTAGAAAAGTTGCAAGTTTGAGCTTTTATCCCTTCTGAGAAACGAGAGCAAATTAATTTTAGCTTTTATATATATTAGTAACGTGCACATGCGTAAAAAAAATATTGTTAAAAAAAAATTAAATATGAATTTATTATTAAGAAAATGTCATTAGAAATTGAACTCAATCAACCAGAAAAACGTCTCACATCTTAAACACTTGAGTTAGAGTTGTTTAGTTATAGATATATCATATTAGTTAGCTAAATGCTTAGTTATTTTTTTAAAATAATTAATAGAGTATTTAGGTAGTTGTTTAGTTATCTTCTTATTATTTTTTAATTTATTTAAACAATCCTTCTCTTCAAACTATTGGAAGCCATACTATCCTATAAGAGGCTCGGCTGTGTTTTGCTTATAGACTCACATTCCGAATCAAATATTCCTACAAATAAAGGCGATAAAATCTGCAATGGAGATTCGGACTGGTGTTCTTTTTAACTGCTCGATGAGATCATAACCATCCTCTTATTATGTCCGTTCTCTAGCAGGTGGGATGCGCCATGATAATTGCGTCATTGTGCCTGGACTGTGAGGGCTCTCAGCAGCCCACATACATGAAGAGAAGAAGACCTTGTCTGTCGGTCGAAGAAGGCAACAAAACATGTGGAAGCAACCGATGCTTTGGTCCGACCACGAGAAAGATCCAAAATCGGGGTCATCTTCACCCTTTTGAGGGAAGAGTTGATGATTTACAAACGACTTGGACGGCTCATTTTTGAACTGTTTTCAAGCCGCATTATAATCGTAGAGATATATACCAAAGTAGCTATAAGAATGCATGCAGTAAAAAATTAATACATAATTTATCACAATAAAAATATTTTATTTATAGTCATAGAATATTTTAGAGCAAAGAAAAACAATCATAGAAGACTATTGCAATAATTCCTTTAATATTTTTTATTATATATAATTACTTAACTGTTATCGTAAATTTAATAAACAATTTTGTAAGGACACATTTAAAAGAAAAAAATTTACCGTGAAGTCTAAACGTACAACTAAATTTTTATTATATATAGTGGTACAGATAAATAAAAAATTATAAGAACTACTAAATACATTCACACGTTTCCATGTTTTTGCTTGTTATTATTTTTAGTACTATAGAAAAATGACATACAATTATTTTCCTTTTTAATTAGGTTATTTATACTAACATTTTCTATATTTTTGGTTTATTAAACCGACCTCTCTTACGTACTTTGAAAATAATTACACGGACCTCTCCTTTTTATGTTGTAAGAGTGGTTAGTTTAATAACCCTTTACGTAAAACATAAAACATATAAATGTAAAAAATAGGAAATGTTAGTGCAATTATTTTAAAAATAAGAGATGTCTATTTAATAAACCGAAAACATAAGGAGAATTAGTGTAAATAACCCTTTTTAATTTATGTTTAGGAACAAAAATATCCAAAATTAGCACGTAATTACTTGGAAAATGTGAACGAATTAGGTTAGGTTAATGGAGGATAGGTTGTTAACTTCAAACAATAAAAAGTTCTACTGGTTATCTAATAAGAATCTGTAAATTGTTGTGTCAAAGTTGAAGGTATTAAAATACAAATTGAGATTAAACCACATAGAATTAAAGCAACAAGTATGAGAAGAAGAAAGAACCATAAGTGGAGAGAAGCATCACGAAGAAGAAGAAGAAGAAGAAGAAGCATTGTCATGGAGAGTAGTCCCATGAGGAGCTGATTTCTTGTTTGAACCTGCACTAAAACAATATTTTAATTCAAGCATGAACACCGGGAATATTAGAATATCATGTGCTAAAGAAGAAAGTATATGATAAAAAAATACGTGTCTTTTTCACCATACTAAAATTAAAAAATATGATACATAATCATCATCATTTTTATTATAAGAATTTAGATACAAAGACAATTCTTGAGTTGGTAGAAAATATTATTTTTGTTTCTTCCTTTATAGTATATTCCTTGCATGAGATAACTTATAAGACATTAAACAAGAGTTACTACTACCTTGAGCGGTTGTATTGAGTAGATTCGATACAAGTTTTTTCTTTTGAATTAATTAGAGTATCTAAATGTTCCTTAATTTATAATTTAAGCTACTTACCTCAACATTTATATTGTCATGATAATCTAACAATATAAATAAACCATTTGATTTGACTTTAGGCTCAAAAACCACAGCAAAACAATATAAAAAGAAGTATTTTATGTCAATATTTTAGAAATTTTATTTATATTTTGAAAACAACATAATAGAAACCATGAGCATTTTTTATTTTAAAAATAAATGATTCATATTAAAAAAAATTGTTAAAACTAAAGGAGAAGTTGGATAATAAACTCCGGATAAAATACATGTAACATTAGAAAATAATTATAAAAATTTATAAATTAAAGTAGCAACTAATAAATCATTCTTATTTATTTGGTATCAATAGTTGGATTAAATTAATATAGTATATAATAACATCTCAAAATTTAGTACAAGATTTTAATATCAAATAAGTAAAATTATATTTATGTGGCGCATCTTTAACCAATCTCCTAAATGTCAAACCATAATTTGCACATAATGTAGATTTTTTCCAAATTCGGATGTAGAGTTGTTGCAACTTTGTGGTGATCGATCAAGTTTAAGCCTCAAAATTTCTCAAACTCTGGTGATTTATCCTTGCACTTCAGCTCCAGAAAGTTGCTACTTCACTAGTTGTCACTATCCCATTTCCAGAGAAGAATATTTTTTTATTTTTTTTTATTTGGTTAATTGTGTATTTATCATAAATATTTGTATTAATATTTAATTTTTGGTTGTATTATTTTTTTATTAGTTATTTTAGTGTTTTGGCTAGCCTGGACCCATGTCAGACCCTAGTGGACCCATGCCAGACCCAACCAACACCCTTGTTAGACTTATTTATTAGCTTAGAATAGTTATTTATATTTTTATTAGTTAGTTGGAGTGATTAAGGATTTATTAGAGTGCATTTGGAAACCCCAAACCAAAACCCCATTTAGGATGACTTAATTTGGAGGGCATTTTGGTCATTTCACCAAACCCAAACCCTTAACCCCCCCTTGGCCAGATACAACCAGCAGCCCCCCTCCCTTTCATTCACTTCACTTCTTCTTCTTCTCCTTCTTCATACTCCTCTCCATTTTCTTCTTCTTTCTTTCTTCCAATTTCTTCCAATCAAGTAAGTTTTTCCATTTTTTTCTTCTCTTCCTTCACTTGATTTCCTCTCTAATGTAAACCCTAACCCTTTGCTTTTCCCTTACCTAGGTGTGTAGAGCTTAGATTTGGTGTTGGAGCTTGGGTTGGAAGCTTGAAAGCTTGGTGTGGTGAATTTGGGACTTTTTGGAGACTTTGGCTTGGGATTCCAACTCCCAAGAGGTAAACCCTTATTTTTCCCCTTGTGATTACTCTAATATAGTATAATTAGTAGTTTAGAACATTCCTATACCTTAGGGCTACCCGTGGGAGGAAGTTGGAGTTTGTTTGGATGTGTTTGGAGACTTTCACATTAGGTTTTGTATCAATTTTGGGTAAAATCCAAGATTGGCCCAATTTTTGGTGTTGCCCTAGGTTAGACAGACCTAAGTAGACATGCTTAGGTGTCTTGAGGATAAGTACGTGTCTCCGTTCGGATACGTGAGGTCTTGTCGCGAAGATTTGAGCATTTCGGACGATTTGGAGACTTTCGTCGTCGTAGGTTCTATGTGCGTGCGCGTTTTTGCCACGGACCTAAAATCGGTGAGTTAGCATTTTTTTCTGGGATCTAAACATCGATTAAAACTCGTGGGTAAATGTTTGGCCGATTCTGAGTAGGTTTGGTGTGCGTTTCACGAGGTTTTGCGAACCGCACTCCACGTGTTCGTCGAAATGAGCGAATGGCCATTTCGACTTGGTTTCTAGGTTTTCGGCTTGTGCGCGGGTTGGTTTAGTCTCGGGGAGTATGTATTAGAGTTTTTGAGTATATATATATATATATATATATATATATATATATATATATATGTATGTTTTTGGGTGTAGGGGTGAGTGTGGTTGAGTGTGTGTGTTGGTGTTTGTGTATGTGTAGGTGTGTGTAGTAATATATGTGTGTATATATATATATGTTTATGTGTGTGTAGTTGTGAGAGTATGTGTGTGAGTGTGAGTGTGTGTTGTGAGAGTGTGTGTGTGAGAGTGTGTGAGTGTGTGTTTGTGAGTGTGTGTGTGAGTGTGGATATGTGTTTATGTATGTATATATATATATATATATATATATATATATATATATATATGTGTGTGTGTGTGTGTGTGTGTGTGTGTGTGTTTGTATATATGTATGAGTGTGTGTGTATATATATATATATATATATATATATATATATATATATATATATATATATATGTGTGTGTGTGTGTGTGTGTGTGTGTTTGTATATATATATGTATGAGTGTGTGTGTGTATATATATATGTGTGTGTTTGTATATATATATATATATATATATATATATATATATATATATATATATATATATATATATATATATATATATATATATATATATATATATATATATACATACATACGTATGCGTGTGGATATATATATATGTGTTTGTATATATGTAAGTGTGTGTGCGTATATAGGTTTCTATGTGTGTGTATAGATGTGTCTGTGTGTGTGTGTTAGTGCGTGTCGAGGTATAAGAGGGGGAGAGATTGAGGAGAGTGAGCGAGAGGGCGACCCGCAGTAGCTAGCGCAGCTGCAGGCGCAGCAGCAGCGGCAGCAGCAGCAGCAACAGCAGCAGCTGCAGGCGCAGCAGCGCACCGCGGCAGCAACGGCAGCAGCGAGCAGAAGCTGCAGCAGCAGTAGCAGCAGCAGCTGCGCTCAGCCGCATAGCAGCGCATTTCAGCAGCGCAGCGCGAGCGCGGCAGCAGTTCGCAGCGCGCGTTCCCCTCCCCCTTCTTTATATATATGTATGTATTTATATAGATGTATATATATACTTATATGGATAGATAGATATATAGAGAAGTAGATAGATATAGATATAGATATAGATATAGATATAGATAGTTAGAGGTATGTATATGTATATAGATACTAGTATATATAGATAGATACATATATGTATGAGTATAGATATATATATACATATATGTGTATGTGTGGATATATATATATATATATATATATATATATATATATATATATATATATATATATATATATATATATATATATATATATATATATGTGTATGGATATATATATATAGATATGTAGGTAGATGCATATGTGTAGGTATATATATGCTTAGTTATATAGCTAGGTATATGTTTATATAGATAGTTAGTTATATGGTTAGTGTTAGAGAGGGGGGTCGTTGGGTATCTCAATACCTCGAGATACCCAAGGTATTGAGGTATTAGGGGTAAGGTATTGAGGTAGCCTAATACTAAGTTATATATATATATATATATATATATATATATTGATGTTATATATATAGGTGTATATATATATATAGATAGATAACTAGTTAGTTAGAATTAGAGAGTAAGGTATCTCAATACCTTGAGATACCAAGGTATTGAGATAAGTTGGGTATCGGAGGTAAGGTATTGAGGTGTTTACCTATACACTAGGTTATATATATATATATATATATATATATATATATATATATATATATATATATATATATATATATATATATAGTTAGATATATATTATATATATATATCAGTATATGGTAGTGTATATATATAGATAGATAGATAGATAGTTAGTTAGTTAGCTAGTGTTAGTGAGGGGTAAGGCTTGAGTATCTCAATACCTTGAGATACTCAAGGTATTGAGCGTCGGGGCAAGGTATTGAATTTTAGCCTAGGATTGGGGATAGAGATGCTTTTATATATATATATATATATATATATATATATATATATATATATATATATATATATATATATATATATATATATACGTGCTAGTATATATTTTAGAGGGTATAGACGGGACGTATAGCGTAGGTTGAGGTATCGGATACCGAGGGTATCCCGGTATCTCAAGGAGGCGAGTTTGAGGGTTTATTAGCTTAATGTCCTAGTTTTGGCCTAGAATTTTAGGGGCACCCTAGTTTGACCTAGAGTTGACCGTAGTTAAACCAGTTGACCGCCAAGGTTGACTTTTGACCTAGATTTGACCTAGGGTTGACTTTTTGGACCGTAGTTGAACAAGTATTTCAAAGACACGAGTTCATTCTTTCTAGTCTGGACTCTCTTGCATTTCTTGCTGGTCTCACTTATAGTTTCTGGACTTGACTCATTACATGTACTCTTACTGGACTCATTACATGTTCTTGTGCACGCACTTGCTCTTAGTTTAGATTTCTTGTATCCTGCAGTCATATTTATCTTGCCTCTGATATTCATGCATCTTTATCTTTATGCACCAGTGATATGTATATTTCCTTATTTATACTTTATTTCCTTCACCTTGCTACTTGCTATAACTGCTTTATAGTTTTTATCATTTAACTGGAACTGCTGTTAGAGGTGTACTTGCTCCAGTCCTGACTGGACATATTTTTTCCAGAGGATCCGGAGGATTGGTGTCCGACGTTTTATGGACCTCAGCCTGTCGATGGTGCAAACAGGGACCCCCTAGTTTATAAGTGATTTTTGGGTTGGTAGCCGGGATCACTAGGACCTCAGTTATTGTTTTTATTAGCTTTTGGCACTGGATTTGTCCCCGGTTTTGGATTGAGACCTTGTATTGTATATGATTCAGGATGTTGTATTATTATTATTATTGATGTTGTTATTTTAGTAGCAGTTGTTTAGACTTTGTAGTTATTAGACTTATGTGTTATCTTATCGTGCTTAGATTCGTGATTGAGTACTTGTGATTATCTTATGATATTGCTCCTCCGTTTGGAGTTGAGATCTTGACAGGTATATATATTGATTGCGTGAGATTGTTAGCTAGATAGTAGACTTAGACATCGTTCTACCGCCGATGCTGCGGCGTAGGCTGGACGTACCCACGACTCATGCCCGATTTTTTGGGTGCAGGTCGTCACACGTTTTTGGTGGCGGCCCCATGCAGGTCTCGATTCACAATTAGTGCGATATCGTGGTAGTACAACGACTTAGTTGTACTGCTGTGAGCCTGCTCTAGGATATAGGATCTAGGATGAGAGTGTACTCAATCACGACTAGGAACAATTCCAATCTAATTATTCAGAAATTGCTTCTTTTGAAATATTACTGTCCTTCTTTGATGATATCGTATCTTGCGCCGTATTGACTTCTTTTGATCTGTGTTCAGGATGCCTTCGAAGACATGATCCTATTATACCGTTCCAGCAGTTGCCACCGAGAGATCTGCTACCTCTCGTCCAGCTCGTATTCAGGCAGCTACTATCGCTCCACTCACCACTCCTGCAGTTGAGGGAGCATCTGTTTCTCTCGGGGATCCTCCTCCACTTGTCGATCCGAGGACTACCCCAGTCGTTCCGGTGGTTCCTCTACCACCTCCTGCACCAGTAGATGTCGCACAGTTGTTTGCGTTCTTCAGGGAGATGATGGACGCGCAGCACCGTCAGGTGGATGTGATAAGGCTGGGCATTGAGAACGCCCACCAGGTGGCCATGACGGCAGTGGATAGGGTGGCACAGATTCAGCCACAGGCAGATCAGGCTCAGCATCCGAGGCCGAAAAGCATCATTGACTTCCAGAGGATGCGGCCCAAGGAGTTCCGGGGTACAGAAGGGATCCTGTACACGGATGACTGGATAGAGCAGGTTGAGGGGATTTTTCGGTTGGCACAGATTCCAGGCAGCATGCAGATAGAGGCAGCAAGCAGTCAGATGTTCGACCTTGCTTTGACGTGGTATCGCACAGATACGAGGATCGCTGTACTAGGGCTTACTTGGGAGGCTTTCAAGAGGCTTTTTAAGGAGAAGTTTTTCCCAGATGTGGCGCTCAGTGCTTTGGAGAGCCAGTTCGAGGCACTCATCCAGGGGAGCATGCCAGTGGATGAGTTGTAAACTCTCTCGACCAGATTTCAGTAATTTAGGATTAGTTTAGACTAATTAGAAATTATGCAACTTTTAAAAAAAATTATTTATTATATAATCTATTGATTGTGTACCTGTTTATTACATAATTAATTAGGGCATCACACTAGCTGTTAACCCTAAACAAATTTTACATCCCTGCTCTAGACTTGCTAGACTACATTTTCTGTATTTTTAGCAACTTCCAGAAACCTTGTTTGATGCCTCGTTTTATTTATTTCCTATTTAAAATTCTGCTCTTTACCCATTCCTATACCCTAGTGATTTAAGGACCAGTAGGCATCTATTTTTGCCAAACAAAAATACGATAATATTCTACTCTAATTATATTACAATTATCATATTGACACCGTAGAAAAATTATGACCCTAACAGCCTCAGAATAATTAGTGAACACCGTGCGCAGTATTTATTAAATAATAAATACGATGACCATATCACCTACAGAATCAGACCCTGCATCTGCCCAAACTCACCCCACACCGTCCAAAACATTTTCTCCAGCTATTTCCCTCATTTCTGTACAATTCAGAATTTCGGGAAATCAGTATTTGAAATTTGGTAAATTGCAAAATTACGCAAAATACAAATTTTATGCATTTATGCAAATATTGAAAAGTTAGGGGTTTAAAATGCAAAATTGCATGCTAGGTGGCCTAATCCTATTGGCTAGACCATAGGTGGGTGGGACCCACCATAAAATCCAGAAAATTCTGCTGGAAATATCCCAAAAATATCAAATTACCAAAATGCCCCTAAAGTTCCACTTAATTACGAAAATGCCATTAGGCAAAACCCTATATAAACCCTAGTATTCCCTCCATTCAAACCCATCCCACCCCCACCACGGCCACCCTCCGCCCACCGGACCACCGCCGAACCCGTCGCCACTCCCCTCCCCTTCTCTCCGACCACTGCCACCCACCTCCGGCCGGCCGCTCCGCCGTGGCCAGCCTCCACAGCACTATCCCGACCACCACCTTCACAGCACCACCACCACTCCCATTCACTTCCCCCGCCGCCTCCGGCCGTCGCCGACCACTGCCACCCTACCCAAACCCTTCGCCCCGACCTCCTCTACCTACCACCACCACCTCGCCTCCCCACGACGCCGCCTCCGGCCGCCCTAGCTCCCGCAGCAGCCACCCCCTCCTAACCCGAGCTGCTGCCACCCTCACCCCCGACGCCCCTAGCCGCCACCACCACCGTCGTGGAGCTCCGCCACCACCACCAAACCAACCACCGTCCTCCCCTCTCCCGAACCCGCCGCCTGCCCGGCCACCTCCGCCGCTCCTCCGCCGGCCAGCGCCCCCGCAAGCCGCTGCTACTGCTGCTGCTGCCAGTGGCCACTGCTACTGTTGCTGCTCCTCCGGCCGCCTCCGGCCAGCTCCGCCGCCGTCCTCCCGCCGGCGACACCGCGTGGGACCCCCCCTGCCACCTGTAAGGTATAAATATACCTATATTATACAGAAATACGTATATAAGCTCTAATACATGAATATATGTATATAATATATGTATATATATGTATATATATATATCTATATATATATTACTATGTATATTTATATATATATCTATATATATATTATGTTATAATATATATACTATTATTATACAGTATATATTATATACTTTATATACTTATGTAATATATTATACTATACATATATAATTATATATGTATATATGTATATATGAATATATGTATATGTATTATGTATATATTATATCATAATTACTATTATGTATATATTTCTGTTAAATATATAAACATATGTGTATACATATATTTATATAATTTGTATATAACATATATATTATACTATGCATTTTTCCATTTATTTATTTTTCTGCATTTAAATTTCCTGCACCTATTATATATATATATATATATATATATATCAATATATATATATATATATATTATCTATATGTATATATATTAAATACCAGCTGGATAATACAGCTTAATTATATATATTATATTTTAATTCTTGCAAATGTCATTTCAATTTATTATATTATACAGTGGTCACATATAGACCCTGCTACTACTTATTATATTGCTGAATAAATACAGCATTTATATACATATTAAATTCTTGCACTGTCAATTCCTTTTATTATCTATATATACTATACTATATACTATAGTACATATATATATATATATATATGTATTTAATTTCTGCACTGTCTCTTCAATTTACCTATATTATATACATCAGTGGATAAACCCTGAATATTATTATTTATTATACATATCTCAGTGGATATACCCTGACTATTATAATTATTATTATATCAGAGGATATACCCTGATAATATTATAATATTATATATCTATCGCAGTGGATATACCCTGCTACTATTATACTTACATTTGTCTGTTCTTTATACTATATATACTGCTATATATATTAGATACATACTATATATATATATCTATATATAAGTATATATATATATGCTTGATATTACAACTACGATATTCACAAACCTGTCTGTTTTAACAGAAATCAACTTCAGCACTGCCAGTGACCCCCTGTCACCAGCAATCTCAAACCTGACTGTGAAATCAGGTTATCAATACTACCAGGGAGTAGGCAAGTATACCTTGCCAAGTTATTGATTAAATTAAATTGTTGATATCTGCTTTGCTCTGAAATTCATATACCATGATCACCTGAGACTGCCTTGGGTACAGTCAACTGTTATGTTGACACGATATTACAGACTCACCAACAACTGAGAGAATATCCTAATATTCTCCTAAAACCCTATCACGGGAACACGCAACATGGTTGCATTACATATACGGATGTGAGCTGCGTATTTGATTAGCTACCAGTACGTGTGTTCCGCATCACGGATTAGAATAACTCAGGAGATGTACGACTTGACATTTAGTTTCATTGGGATGGGAAAGATAACTAGTGGACGTATGGGACACCCCCTCCATATATGATTTATACTTTCGTACCATGCTCCTCGGAGATGGTCGATTGCAGAGCTACCCGTGAGTCCGGGGGCATACGACACATATACTAGCCAGTCACCACGATTGGTGAATTACGTCAGCGTATGTCTAGCCACACATTCCCATGCGTACTACTGGATCTTTACTTGCATTTTCACTTAGTATGGTTAGCACCCAGTATTTATTTTCTTTATTCAGTATTTACATACATGGCATGTCATTTCCTGTATCTTGTTACGTCCCACTGAGGACCTGGTTCCCTGCCAGATCTAGACGAGGCTTACTACCCCACGGTGTACGGGCCTGATCAGGAGGCCAGATGTGCTACCGAGGAGGAGCTCGAGGAGACACCCTCAGAGTTTGCCTGACCCTAGAGGCCTGCCACCTGGAGATGGAGATGTTTCATCAGATAGACACTGCTTAGTCTATCTGATTTTTCTGCGCTATTATTAGTTTTTGTAGTAGACTTGTATTCTCACCAGTTGTGTATTGTATCAGACTCAGTTATATATATATTTCAGCACTTGCTTTTCTGACATATTGTTGTGGATGAGATAGTTTTACCTGTTCTATACTTGTAGTATTTTAGGACAGCGTAGCACGTCCCTTTGGGTCCATCAAAGTGGATTAAGCCCATAGTGACGTGTCAGCTGGCCAGTGATACGTGGCCTAGTTCCTGACATTTTGGGACTGGGGCGTGACACGGTTTTAGTGGTGGCCCATGCAGGTCTCTCTTTTATTGCTAGTGGTATGATGACATGCCCAGCAAGCCTGCAATAGGATAGAAATATTAGGTCTCATCCATACTGACTATATCCAATTTTTTTTTATTTTGCATATTGCTTGATTATCATCTATTATCTCCTTTGTGTTTTCTAATTATTCTATTTTCCTCAGAAATATGGACATACCCAAAAAATCTGCGAATAATGGGGCTACCCAAGCAACAGACCCTTCGCCAAGTATCCAAGGAACACCGTCCAATCATCAGAATTCTGGCCAGGAGACGACACCAACACCGCAGGCAGAGACACCTTTGCCTCCACCACCAGCCTTGCCTATCCTGATACCACAACTTGAGGGTCAACCTCAAATGTTGCAGTTTCTCCAGACGATGTTGCAGAACCAGTGGCAACAGACTGAGGCCCTGAGACAGTCTCAGTGGCAGCAGACTGAAGCTCTGCGACAGACATTGATGACGGCTTTGGAGAGAGCTACTACTCCCGCACCAGCACCTGTCCACCCAGCGGGCACAGTTCGAGGCTTTCGCCAAATGAGCCCGAGAGACTTCAAAGGCAACGAAACTCCTGAGGAGATCTCCGACTGGATCTCCAACACCGAAATGCTGCTGGAAGGATCGCAACTCTCTTCCGACCTATGGATGACTGCTGTGAGGGGCCAACTTCTTGGCAACGCCCATCACTGGTGGGAATCCATAGAGCGCAGCGTCGGCAAAGACCAAACTTGGCAACAATTCTTGGAGCACTTCAACGCCAAGTACTTTCCAGCGACAGTCCAGAATGCTCTATACTCCCAGTTCCTGCACCTGGAGCAGGGAAACATGACTGTCGATGCTTACGACGCGGAGTTTAGCCGACTGAGTCGTTTCGGGGCTGATCTGATCCCGAACGAGCTGAAGAAGGCTAAAAGATTCCACCATGGCCTTAACTACGAGCTCCAGAAGTACACCACGATGCAGTCAAGAATCTCCTACAACGAGGTTCTTACCGAAGCAAGGGAGCAAGAAGCAATTGGCCGAGGAGCCAGATGTTCAAATCCAACCTTCCCGGCCAAGAATCAGCAAGGAGCAGGAGGACCTATACGTCGTCCCCAATATCAGACTCAGCAGACGACGGGGCCCTACCAGAAGAAAGAACTCCCGACTTGTCACTTTTGTGGCAAGAAAGGACATTGGGTCAGTGACTGCAGAAAGAAGCTGGGATTATGCCTGCTATGTGGAGCTAAAAACCATATGGCCAGAGACTGCCCTCAACGCAGGGATGCAGCACCTCAGCAAGGGCAGAAGCCAGGAGCTCAAGCCCAGAAGATGCTACCCTCCACATCAGGAGGATATCAGCGAGGAGCACCCTTTCCTACTCAAGAGGCCCAGTTTAAGGCCAGACAACAACCTGGAGGACAAAGACACGGACAAGCCTTTGCGTTAGCTGCCGTTGCAGAAGAGCCTGAAGGGGAAACTATAACAGGTACCATTTTAGTTGCATCATTACCTGTAACTGTATTATTCGATTCTGGGGCTACTTTGTCTTTCATATCCAGTAGTTTCGTAGCCATGCACAAACTATCTACTTCGCCGCTACCCAAGTATTGGAAAATACTTACTGGAGGAGGTATTGTTCCAGTTACCAACATTATCGAAACTTGCCCAGTAGTTATTTGTAGTCGAGGACTAAGAGCGTGATTTTTGGTACTCCCAATGCCAAATTTCGACGTTGTCTTAGGCATGGACTGGCTAAGCCAGAACGATGCTATCCTAGACTGCCGGAAGGGTAGTGTTATCTTTAGACCCCCGGATCACCCAGAGTTTGAATATGTCCGAGGAACCATTGAGCAAGGAGTAGGCCAGACTCCTAGAGCTTACATGGCGATGGAGACAGCACTTCCATCAGTTGTAGCAGAGTTCGCGGACGTATTTCCAGAAGAATTGCCAGGCCTGCCGCCTGACAGAGAAGTGGAGTTCATTATTGAGCTAATTCCTGGAGCTGCACCAGTATCCTCCAACGTATACCGACTGGCAAAGAAGGAGCTTGACGAGCTGAAGCTTCAACTGGAGGAACTTCAGATCAAGGGATTTGTTCGTCCTAGTGCATCGCCCTGGGGAGCACCAGTGCTGTTTGTACCTAAGAAGGACGGAACATATCGCATGTGTATTGATTACAGAGCCCTCAACGCTCTAACAATCAAAAACAAGTATCCCTTGCCGAGAATTGACGACCTGTTCGATCAACTAACAGGAGCCGTGGTATTCTCGAAGATAGACTTGAGATCAGGCTACCATCAAGTCAAGGTACGCAGAGAAGACATTCCAAAGACAGCATTCAGAACTCGTTATGGTCACTACGAGTTTCTGGTAATGCCGTTTGGATTGACTAATGCACCTGCTGTATTCATGAACCTGATGAACCGAGTCTTCCATCAATATCTGGACCAGTTCGTGGTAGTCTTCATCGACGACATTCTGGTGTATTCGAAGAGCCACGAGGAGCATGAGGAGCACTTAAGACTGGTGCTAGAGACGCTGAGACAGGAGAGCCTTTATGCCAAAATGAGCAAGTGTGAATTTTTCCTTGATCGTGTTGCTTTTCTTGGGCACGTGATCACAGGAGAAGGCATCTCGGTGGACCCAGCAAAGATTTCATCTGTGGAGACATGGTCAACCCCGACCAATGTCTCAGAGGTGTAAGTGGTAGTACGGGACCGGCTAAGAGTCCCTATGTGCAGAAGGCAGCGCAGCAGGGTCAGGATCAGAGAGTGCCCACTTGTGCCTACTGTAGGAAGGCAGGACACACTTGGGATATTTGTAGGAGGAGGCTGAAGGTGTGTTTATTCTGTGGATCCGCTGCTCACCAGATGCGAGATTGCTCCACTGCACCTCCATTTGGTGGAGCACAGGATCAGAGAGTTGGAGCTAGGCCATCTGTGGCATAGCATCATGCCCCGCACTAGTAGAGGGATATACCCCAGCAGGGCAGGGCTTATGCGTTGACGGTCGAGGAGGCCGATGCTACGGGTGTCGGGTTAGCAGGTCTGTCTCTTTGTTCTTCTTGCTATCCTTTTCCATTCCTTGTGGTGTGCTTCATTAGTACCTGTTAGACTTTTCTTTTATGCTGTGTTAGATAGTATAGTGACCCTGATTGAGACTGTGATAACACGACCAGTAGGACCATGATCTTGCATATTGGTTAGGTAGAATTTCTTGACTGTGATTGTTGGGGGTTTGACCTAGAGGGAGTGCGATCGACTTTAAATTTCGAGGACAAAATTTTTTAAGGAGGATAGGCTTGTCACTACCCCATTTCCAGAGCAGGTTATTTTTTTATTTTTTTTTATTTGGTTAATTATGTATTTATTATAAATATTTGTATTAATATTTAATTGTTGGTTGTATTTTTTTTATTAGTTATTTTAGTGTTTTGGCTAGCCTGGACCCATGTCAGACCCTAGTGGACCCATGCCAGACCCAACCAACACCCTTGTTAGACTTATTTATTAGCTTTGAATAGTTATTTATATTTTTATTAGTTAGTTGGAGTGATTAGGGATTTATTAGAGTGCATTTGGAAACCCCAAACCCAAACCCCATTTAGGATGACTTGATTTGGAGGGCATTTTGGTCATTTCACTAAACCCAAACCCTTAACCCCCTTGGCCGGGTACAACCAGCATCCCCCCTCCCTTTCATTCACTTCACTTCTTCTTCTTCTCCTTCTTCACACTCCTCTCCATTTTCTTCCTTTCTTTCTTCCAATTTCTTCCAATCAAGTAAGTTTTTCCATTTTTTTCTTCTCTTACTTCACTTGCTTTCCTCTCTAATATAAACCCTAACCCTTTGTTTTTCTCTAACCTAGGTGTGTAGAGCTTAGATTTGGTGTTGGAGCTTGGGTTGGAAGCTTGGAAGCTTGGTGTGGTGGATTTGGGACTTTTTGGAGACTTTGGCTTGGGATTCCAACTCCCAAGAGGTAAACCATGATTTTTCTCTTGTAATTACTCTAATATAGTATAATTACTAGTTTAGAACCTTCCTAGACCTTAGGGCTACCCGTGGGAGGAAGTTGGAGCTTGTTTGGATGTGTTTGGAGACTTTGACATTAGGTTTTGTGTCAATTTTGGGTAAAATCCGAGATTGGCCCAATTTTGGTGTTGCCCTAGGTTAGACGGATCTAGGTAGATGTGCTTGGGCATCTTAAGGTTAAGTACGTGTCTCTGTTCAGACACGTGAGGTCGTGTCACGGAGATTTGAGCGTTTCAGGCGATTTGGGAATTTTCGTCGTCGTAGGTTCTATGTGCGTGCGCATTTTTGCCACGGACCTAGAATCGGAGAGTTAGCATTTTTTTTCTAGAATCTAGACATCGATTAAAACTCGTTGATAAATTTTGGGCCGATTCCGAGTAGGTTTGGTGTGCGTTTCACGAGGTTTTGCGAACCGCACTCCACGTGTTCGTCGAAATGACCGAATGGCCATTTCGACTTGGTTTCTATGTTTTGGGCTTGTGCGCGGGTTGGTTTTGTCTCGGGGAGTGTGTATTAGAGTTTTCAAGTATATATTTATATATATATATATGTATGTTTTTGGGTGTAGAGGTGAGTGTGGTTGAGTGTGTGTGTTGGTGTTTGTGTATGTGTAGGTGTGTGTAGTTATATATGTGTGTATATATATATGTTTATGTGTGTGTAGTTGTGAGAGTGTGTGTGTGAGTGTGAGTGTGAGTGTGTATTGTAAGAGTGTGTGTGAGAGAGTGTGTGAGTGTGAGTGTGTGTTTGTGAGCGTTTGTGTGAGTGTGGATATGTGTTTATATATATATATGTATGAGTATGTGTATGTATATATATATATATATATATGTGTGTGTTTGTATATATATATGTATGAGTGTGTGTGTGTATATATATATGTGTGTGTTTGTATATATATATATATATATACATACGTGTGCGTGTGTATATATATATATATATATGTGTTTGTATATATGTAAGTGTGTGTGCGTGTATAGGTTTCTGTGTGTGTGTATAGATGTGTCTGTGTATGTGTGTTAGTGCGTGTCGAGGTGTGAGAGGGGGAGAGATATAGGAGAGTGAGCGAGAGGGCAAGCCGCAGCAGCTAGTGCAGCTGCAGGCGAAGCAGCCGCGCCGTGCAGCGCCGCGGCAGCAGCGACAGCAACAGCAGCAGCTACAGGCGCAGCAGCGCTCCGCGGCAGCACTACGGCAACAGCGAGCAGCAGCTGCAGCAGCAGCAGCTGCGCTCAGCCGCACAGCAGCACGTTTCAGCAGTGCAGCGCGAGCACGACAGCAGTTCGCACCGCGCGTTCCCCTCCCCCTTCTTTATATATATGTATGTATTTATATAGATGTATATATATACTTATATGGATAGATAGATATATAGATAAGTAGATAGATATAGATATAGATAGTTAGAGGTATGTATATGTATATAGATACTAGTATATATAGATATATATATATATGTATGAGTATAGATATATATATACATATATGTGTATGTGTGGATATATATATATATATATATATATATATATATATATATATATATATATATATATATGTGTATGGATATATATATATAGATATGTAGGTAGATGCATATGTGTAGGTATATATATATATATATATATATATATATATATATATATATATATATATATATATATATATATATATATATATATATGCTTAGTTATATAGCTAGGTATACGTTTATATAGATAGTTAGTTATATGGTTAGTGTTAGAGAGGGGGATAGTTGGGTATCTCAATACCTCGAGATACCCAAGGTATTGAGGTAATTGGGGTAAGGTATTGAGGTAGCCTAATACTAAGTTATATATATATATATATATATATATATATATATATATATATATATATATATATATATGTAAACATCCTAAATTTTAAGAATAATTTTAGAATAAGTTATTTCGTTTTGGATTTTTCTGGAAATTAAAACCAAGATGAGTGTAATTTAAAGAATTTTTAAGTGTGCCAAAGGGTGTTAAAATATTCTGGAAGTAAAAATTTATTGTGTATAATGGAGAACCGGACGCATGATATTTTTCGGTGAATTTATTGGACACCGGAGCAACGAATCGAGGACCAAAAGCTATAGAATTGTGAACCGAACCCAAACGGAGCCCGAACCAAACCAACCCGAAACCGCAGGGAAAACCCTACCCGCGTGGTATCCTGTAGCAGTATAAGACCGCCGTCCTCGACTTCCGTGTAGAACCAGCCGCCAGCCTACCAAAACCCTAGTTCATCGCCACCCTCGGAGCATCCTCCCAGCCCGCTGTCGCCCGCGCTCAACCCCGGCCGCGCCGACTGCCGCTGACCCCGTTCCCGCGAGCCGACGACCAACCCAACCCGAGCGCCGCTCCCCGCTGGTTGCCCAGCCGCCGGCGACGCTGACCCTCGCCGTCGACTCTGTCCCCCTCGTTCCCAGAGCTCGCCGGACCGCCCCAACTCCCATCCCGTCAGCGCCGAACCGACGGATCTCCTCGGTCGACCGCTGATCACAGTCGCCCGACCCCGTCTACGTCTCGCCTACCCCCGCGAAGCCTCGGCCGGCCGCCGCTGACCTAGACCCGACTCAGCAGGCACGGCCATCCTCGGAGCAGGGACACAGTAGACACCGGACACACCGCGAGGACACGACCAGGACTCGGCTCGCGTCAATTTGGATTTCGGACACTCAGAATTCAGAACTCACGAAGCCCTGTTCAGGTACCGATTTCTTCCTTATCGAATCACCGTTTTCAATTTCGTCAATTGCTATGCATAGACTGTATAACCCTCTTGGTACCCGTGCAACTCGCTCGGTGTATCGCGTCCTGTGGTGATCGCAAACCGCGATCCAAAAACAGGAAAAATAACGCCCTATTTTACCCCGGAACTGAGTCCGCCCCGTCAATCGGGACGACTTGATCGCACGCGGTCTTTACCGAACTGTGCGCGACGTTGATACGGTCGTGTGGGATTTCGCAGAAGTCGATTCGGAGGTGCGTGCACCCCGGAATCAACGCGTATCCGCCGACAACACCCCGTATCCGTCTTTTCTGGAATGTGCTGTAACTTCGTGTACACACGTCGGATCGAGACGAAACTTGCGCCATCGGACTCGTAGCAATACGCTGGTCCTGTGACCCAAGTTTGGTCCGATTCCGAGAACGTTGACAAAATCACGTATCGTGGGCCCCATAGGCTCCACTGACGAGTGATTTTGAGATCGGCTCATCGGAATCCAATTCTGGAAGTTCCGTTGGGTTCGTATCATCGTTCCTGACTTGTTGACACTGAGTTTGCATAATTTGGAGACCTTTGACCCAGACACGTTTTTTGGTGCAAAGTGGCCCACATAGGACCCCGCTTTAATCCGAAAATGACCTTTTTGCCCCTGTGTCCAAATTGGACGTAAGGACAGGCATTTCTAGCAGTTTGATACCTTCTGAGACGGTTGGTGATGTTTATTACAGCTTTTGGAGTAGCACCTACCGGATCCACTGATACAGGGACAGTTGTTGATATTCGGACATCAGGCAAGTGTACCTTGCCAAACTCTACAGTATTGTTATATATTTCCCTTGCTTTATTATAGTGATGTGCATGCTCAACCTAGGACCGTGTGACGTACTGAGCGTCCAATTATCAGTCGGGTGCCGACACTGTACGCAGTGTTGGGTACGGTCATCTAGAGATGGATATCCGTGACACTTTATATTCCCGTACTTGTCTTATCAAGTACCCTATGACCCAGGACACTTGACACTATTCATGAGACAGGATTTTCCTGAGATATTCGTGGTGATTCTGTATAGGATACAGGACATGGACATTATATTCTTAGATACTTTATGACTTGTTGCATTTAGCTATGATCGCGCTTGACATGGGCATGAGACGTTATGGTCATGATATGCGTGGTTACATTGGGTGGGGAGAGACGCACAGGCTACAGGCTGTTTACATATATATATCTTCTATTATTGAGAGGTCGTAGACTCTCGTAGCAGAGCTAGACCCACTACCGGTTATTACCGCTACCGGCTCCCCCGACACAGAGCTTGTAGTGGCTCAGCCTGAGACTAGTGCTGCTCTCACTTGCATTTCACCTAGATGGTTACATATTTACCCTATTGCTTCTTTTAGTTATTCATTTGCTGCACTGTTTATATATTCATTTTTGGCATGAGCTTTCTTATACCTTGCTATGTCCCCTGAGGACCTGGATCCGGATTTTGTCCCCAGATTTTGCAGACGAGGTTTATCCCGAGATATACGGGACCGGAGCAGGAGCTGATCCAGGAGTTGTACCACCATCCGAGGACGAGGTCTTAGCTGAAGACTTTGCCTGAGCATCCATGTTCCATGCTCAGCTTTTATTATTTATTTCAGTCTGTTATATTCTGGTCTGTTGAACCATTGTACTGGATATTTATCGGGTTGTTCCTCGAAGTACTTTGTGAGACTTGCTGATGATTTACATTCCTTATTTATTCTGTGGATCATATTTTATATCTTGTGTGGATGAGATTTGTTGTGCCATGATTATCGTAGACTTGTTTTACAGCTTAAGTATGCCCTGATGGATCCTTTATATTGAGTTGGTCCATCGGTGCGTACTGCTGGCCATTGACACGCGTCCGGTCCCTCGGTATTTTGGGACTGGGGCGTGACATGGTTTTTGTGGTGGCCCATGCAGGTCTACGACTAAATTGTTCGGTTTTAACTTAGGGACCGAACCAGCCTGCCCTAAGGATAGTATAAATCATAGGATCTCATCCATTATTTAACCATTGTTGAACTCTATATCGAACTCGATAATTATTACTTGAACTGCATCCTGTATTGATTCCTCTGAGCGTTCTTATAGTTTATCTTTTGATTTGAGAGCAATGGATTCCGAAAACAGAGATGATATCCCCTTGGATACGCCACACGACGCTGTGGTTACTTATGGAGACGGAGTGACACCAGGGGATGGAGGACAAGCATCGCAGAGTGATCAAACCGGTCAGCCTAATCCAAGGTTCTGGAGAGATGACATCCCACCTCCACCACAGTTTACTCCCCAGATGCCAGTATTCCCGCCAGGACAAGCCATGGATGGGCAACAGATGTTCCAGATGATGTATGCTATGATGCAAGCACAGCAACAGATTCAGCAGGAGTCCCATCGGCAGGAGGCCGAGTATCTGAGGACCAGCCTGGTATCCGCATTGGAGCAGGCAGATCCGCCAGCAAGGCGAACAGCGACGGGATCTATCACCGATTTCCGTCATCTCAAGCCTCGCATATTTTCTGGTAAAGAAGGGCCAACGGAAGTTCATGAGTGGCTCACCAACATTCAGCATCAGTTGGAAGCCGCTGAACTTCCAAGGGAGAAGTGGATGACTGCCGTCAGAATGCAGTTAACTGATAATGCGCACCACTGGTGGTTAGTAGAAGAAAGGAGACTTGGACAGGACAGAGTCACATGGGAAGAGTTCTCCAGACTCTTCCAAGAGATGTACATCCCGGCAGTCGCACGGTCAGAGCTCAGAGACAGGTTCAACCGCCTTATCCAAGGCAGCATGTCAGTGGAGGAATACAATGCGGAATTTATTCGCCTGAGCCGCTTTGCCCCGACATTGATTTCGACGGAGGAAGAAAAAGCTGAAAAGTTCTTTGACGGCTTGAAGTTCGAGCTTCAGAGAGTAATTGGATCGGTAGCACCTACATCTTATACCGATGTCCTTGCAGCAGCCCGACGCTTGGAGCGCGTCACTAAAAGGGAGTCTAACCTGAAGAGGCCTATCACATCAGCGCCATCCAGGCCAGCACATGGGGATTCAGCAAAGCGAACCCAGAGGGGTATGCCAGATAAAGCAGCACATAGGGACAGACCTCTTCCTACTTGTCACCACTGCGGCAAGGTAGGACACATTGAGAGAGAGTGCAGGCGTAAGTTGGGACTATATCTGAGCTGCGGATCCAACCAGCATTTTTCCAGGGACTGTACTGAACGCCAAGACGGAGCACCAAGACTAGCGTTACCTGCACCACGACCAGCTTATCCAGCAGCAGGGGCCCAACAGACAGGAGTTGGTGGGGTCAGACCACCAGCCCCAGGAGGGAATCAGCAGAGACCACCACTGGCACCACAGGCAGCCCTATTTCAGCAGCAGCAGCAGCAGCGAGGCCCAGCACAGGGGCGAGGACAAGCATTCACCTTAGCTGTTGAGCAGGAGGCTACATCAGGCGAGGTCATCGCAGGTACTATTTTAGTAGCTTCATTACCAGCTGTAGTTTTATTTGATTCTGGAGCATCGCATTCATTTATAGCAGCTAGCTTTGTAGCCACCCATAGAGTAGCTACCGCACCCCTCCCGAAGATGAAGAGGATTCTTACGGGAGGTAGAATTATTCCGGTTAGTGACGTCTGTAGATCTTGTTCTGTAGTCGTATGTGGCAGAGAAATGCGAGCTCAATTTCTGATCTTTTCCATGCCGGATTATGATGTCGTACTTGGTATGTACTGGTTAAGTCAGTACCATGCGACTCTTGATTGCCGACTAGGGCGAGTTATATTTAGACCGCCTGGACATCCAGAATTTGAGTTTCTCCGAGGAGCAGTAGAGCAAGGAGTTCAGCCTACTCTTAGGGTACTATCTGTAGAAGGGGAGACAGGTTACC